>NEWO01000047.1:294533-520682 GCA_003013225.1 Phalaenopsis aphrodite
TCCGACACTCTCTTTTGAGAATTGGCCTACATTTCAATTCTCATTTTTGAATCAGTCCTACACTTCTAATTCATTACATTTGAGGTCGATCCTTACATTTCGACACTCTCTTTTGAGAATTGACCTACATTTCAATTCTCATTTCCGAATCAGTCCTACATTTCTGATTCATTACATTCGAGGTCGGTCCTTACACTCCGACTCTCTCTCTCTATTTTTGAATTGATATCTAAATTTCAATTTCCACCTCGGGGTATGCACTTACATTCTGACTCCCATCCTTTGGAAATCTTTGAAATTTCATAACTCAAAGTCCACTCTCCAATCCCCAACGAGACTCCTTACTTCTTAACTTGATTAAACACACACCTGCTAATTCGTCGACAGAAACAAATCACACACATGACCCTATACATATTTTTGGGTCTTTTGACTTAGAAGTTGTATTGGTTTTCATTGATCTCATCGGTCAACGCCAATACGCGCTGTGTGCTTGCCCAACACACCACACCTATTGGGGGTCCATTTGTTGACCTCACTTTTGGTTGAGGTTTAGTTTTCCCTTTTACCAACCTAAGGTCTAACCATAGGATTTTCCTATTGACTATTCCTAGAAAACTAGACATGAAGCCCTCACCATTAAAAATTCTACCCTCTTCTTTACTCAACTTGAACTTCCACATATTGCTCCTAACCTCTAGCATTTAGTAGGTGGGATCACTATGGGGGAAACTCAAGATGAGTCCCCATTATGACTGTTGGACCTTAAGGTTTGCCCTTGGTGTTGGTCTGGAGCTAAGGCACTCACTACACTCACTACACTCATTTACACCCACATTCACTCAAAACCGTATACTCAAATTTCTAGCCTAGATCCCTCGATCTTTTGGGGTACTCATGTAGATGGTCCCCTAAACCTACTAGCCCTAGGGTAATGATTTGGCTAAGACCACTATGTAGAGGACCCAAAATGGGGTTTCCATTGGTCCATGGCTTTTTGGTCATGATTGGAACATCAACTCTACCAAAATACCCATCTTGGACATTCACCCTAAAACACCCCCCAAATTTCCAAAATACCCCTCTTGGACCCAAAATTCCAAAAAATCCAAAAATTCTTAGAAAATCCCAATAAATCCCAAATATTTCCAATTTCATTTCTCTAAACAACCACATGACCTAATTTGGCCAATTTGATCATCTTTAACCAGAACCCCCAAATTTGCCTTTAACGACCCAAATTTCCCCAAATTCAATTCAAATGTCCATCAATTTGACCTCAATTTCAACCCTAAACTCAAATTAACTTTTTATATGACCAAATTAAACCAAATCCAAGTTCAATTGGCCCATGATTTTAGCCCAATTTTGATTTGGGTCAAAACTCCAATTTTGACCATATGACCTAATCTCACCAAATTGAACCCATAGCCTAGTCAATTAGCCCAAATTAATGTCGCAAAATATTGATAACATTCCTATACATCAAGATCAACTATCAATTGACCTTGGTGAAGCCTCATATCCATTTGATTATGGCCTAAATTGAGAATTCCAAAATTTAGCACTAAATTGGCTTAGTCCCCAAATTTCACCCAATTGATTGCCTTAACCTCCAAATTGGCATCCAATTCATGTTGAAAAATCTTCATGAGGTCACTATTGACCATTTACAACAATCAATTTGGACTTAGCCAAAGGCTAACCCAAGCTAGACCCAAACCTAGCCCGTCATAACCAAATTGATTAAGGTTCAAAATTCCCTCAAATTGACCCTTCAATTGAACTCAAAACCATTTCCATTCTTCACCAAAGTTATTCCGTATGATCATCTAGACCAAAAGAAACATTTATTTGGATCAATTTACATGGATAACCTAGTCCAAACGAAAGTTTTGGTCATTTTCACTCACTTGAACCCATGCACTAAATGTGACCTAACCACCCTAAAGTCACCAAATTAACTCCATCACAACCATTAGCTGGACTTACTGACCAGTCCAAACACCATGAAGTCACCTAAATCAAGCCATGGACCAAAGAACCCCTAAATTAAGGGATATTATTTCCAAAAATGCACATGCTTAAGATATCTTTGCCAAATCAAAGCACATTTGCATTAAATTGTTGTGATGGATTCCTCTGGGTTCCCTGAGCTCCTAGGCACCTCCCCCTGGCTGGCCGGCTAGCCTAGTGGCTGGAAAAGCTCAAAATTGAGAGCCACCCCCATGGCACCTCACCCAAATCAAACCTAGAGGCCAGCTCATCCAAATCAAATTGAAGAGCTCCTCTGCCCTCCACCTAAGCACCACAATGCAACCAAACTTGTGCCCTGAGAGCCACCCAATGACCATTTTTATAAAAACTCACCTCCCATGGCCATGGGAGCTGTGCTGAAATTTTCTTTTAGAGGCCTCTCCAAACTTTACACAGAGCTTCCCTAAGATCCCATCAGTGCATTCCAACCATTTTCCTTCACCAATTCCCATTGCTGGAGCTCAATTTTGAGTTTGAAACGTTGCGGGAAACTAGGACAGAATCCAATACACCTCCACAGTCCACCAAACTCAATTTAATTTCACCCACACCTTCAGAACAGTGAAAGAAGCTAAAACCCCATAAAATCGCCATTTCACAGAGCCTCTTCCATAGCTCTAAACCAACACCCAAATCCGGTCATGATCAAATTCATACCTAGGCCTTACACCACAATAAGGGACTCAATCCCTAGCCTCCTTAGAACTCTGTTCGAAGCTTCACTTTTTAAAGCAAAGGTATAATACCTCACTTCATCCCGAGCCTATTTTGATTCTCTATTTAATTAGGCTTAATTTAATTGCATGATTACCGTATGGATATGTTCGTCTCACTTAGACAAGTCCACAGGATCAAACCCAAGGTGATTTAGTTGAGTCTAGGCTGAGATCTTAGTGTTTTAGTGTGGACGGTCACAGGATCATTCTATCAGGGACAATGACCAGGAGCCGTCCGATCGCGCGTGTATCACATGGATGGCCAAGATCGAGCCAGACGACGCTTCGGGAAGTAAACAGTGGGCCGAGTCAGCAAGCTACGTGGACGGCAGCGTCCAACCAGAGCGTGCCACGCATGCCTTCGGAGCCGTCGTAGGATGAGGTGTCACGCGCGGTTTAAATAGACAAATAGGGCTTTTCTTATTTATTTTAATACCCTTAACTTAGAAAATTCATATCTTTGTGTAAAAAAATCACAAAAAAAATAAAAATACCCTCTTGCTCAGTGAACAGAGGAAAAGAATGTGGAGTAAATTTCAAGACCATTTGATTCATATATTTTTTTAATTAATTAAGCTATGCTTTTAATCATTTTATTCTCCATGCATATTGACACATCATCTTGGCTTGAAATTTTGGCATGTTGTAGCCTTTGTCAAGGGAAATATGTTCTGATTTTCTTAAAGTCTGAAGAGGTTCCTATACAGAGATCCATATTTTTCAAGTCATTCCACATTATTTCTTTAAAATAATCATGGAAATTAGCATATTGATTAGAAAATCGTAAGAAAATTATGGAAGGTCAACAATGACCACAGAAGCTTTTGGAAATAATTTCATGGGTCAATTCATTTAAAATATCCTTAAATTTTACAAACACCAAATTACTAAAATAATTAATTTTGGAAAATATAAACATTTAAATGACTTGATTTTTGACCTCCACTGTGGTTTATGATCTAGAGAACTCATCATAAAAATTTCAAAATATTTTGAGTTCATTTGACAACTTAAGTTGATTTTTAAAGATAAATACTACTTTTAGCATTTAAATATTCTTTAAAAATCAAAATATAACTCAAAAAATTATTAAATTTAGTTTTTGGAGTTCTCTGTGATCAGAGTTATTTTCTAAAAATAAAATGATTTTAAAATAATAACTTGATTTTTAGCCTAGTTTAAACATTTAAATAATTAAAAATTCATAAAAACCTTAAAAATAATAAAACTCATGGAAATGTTCTAAATTGCTCCCTAATCACTTAGGAACAATTAGAATATTTTTTGTGATTTTCTAAATAAAGATATTGAATATCAAAGCTTAAAAATAATTTTTTAAAGGCTAAAAATGAGTTTTTACTAAAATAATTCCAATAAATGAAAGAAAAATAAAAAAAATTTAAACTTTGCTCCTTTGAGTCCTCTGATGTTAGGGAAATTTTTGAAAAATACAAAACGTAATTTTCACCGCTTAAAATATTTTATTTTTATTAAATAACCCAGAATTTGAAATGATTTTAATAAATCACAGAGAATTCAAAAAATCATGAAGTTTTGTCCAAAGGCTTTTCCAGTCTAGGTCTATCTCCAGTAAAAATGTCAAGGGATTGGAATTTACCTTGGTCAAGTTAGGAATTTTCTTTGAAAAATCCTATTTTTACATTAAAATAATTAAATAAATTAAAATAAATTTTAAAAAATCGCATTTTCTTCTTAGATGTCTCAATTGACTCATGAATGAGGTAGGATAAAAATTTCAAAGTCATTTGAAATGAATCTCACAAATTATGAGGTGTTAAAGCCTTAGGGGTAAATGTGTAATTTTTGAAATTTAGCCTTAATTAATATTTAGGCTTAAGTTAAGGAGGGGAATGGGTAACTTCTGATCTTAATTAATTTATTTTATGCTTGAAACGCAAGGGTTCAATTGGTAGAAACCAATCCCACTTTCTTAATTAAGTTAATAAATTTTTAAATCATCAAAAATTTGGAAGTTTATTAAAATTAAATGATACTGGACTTAGGGGTATGACTTTTGAAGTCAATAATTAATCAATTTAATACCCCTATTTTGATTTTCAAATAAAATTCAAATCATGAATCATGACCACTTAAAGTTTAACCCTTTTCAAAACTAATTAAGTCACTCACCTAGGCCTTAAGGGCTTAGTAGTGACTTAGGTTAAATCAAAATTGACTAAATGAGGATTAGAGAAATAAACATAATTAAATCAAACATCCTTGAAACTCCACTAAGCCCAATTAGGATTAAAAATTTGGTTTAATGTTCAAATTACACTAACTTCCCCTTCAAGGGAATTCACTCACATAATTTTTAAATTAAATGATAAATGATAATTGCCCCTTTCTTAGGGATAATTGAGACTTCAATGTGCACTTAGCATTAAGGGTATTTATAGGATGAATTATTAAGCAATATAACAAGTTTAAAAAAGACTCGGGATTTTCCACCAGGCAGCGAGTAAGTAGCATGGACCTGCTTCTTTCTCTAGATCTTTTTGACATCTCGGAGATCTACTAAACTTAATATATCTTGCTTGATAAATTCATCCTTATTTAAACCTCTAAGGACCCGCTAAGATATGACATAAGGTTAGAAAAATCATCAGAACTCTACTTTTCCTGCTCTTCATAAATGCCCTCACATGCATTTTTAAGTCTCAGGTCGTGGAACGAGAAGACTCGCCGTGTACGCTTTTACAGTTTATAATATCGTCTTTCTTCTGCCTTTTCCTTACATGTTTAATGCTTAAATTTACCTACATAAACTTGCATATTAACCATAACCATAACTCGAAACCAAAATTAAAATCAACCAAGATAAAACTCACCGCACAACATTAAAAATATAAAACAACTCAAAATTTACATCAAACAAAACCATAACTTCAACTAAATTAAGATGTCTCTATCGGATGATCGGGAATCCCTCAGAGGAGGTAACCTATAGTTGCTAATGAGGCTTCCCACGGTTTAAATGAAATTATGGAACTCATTAAGTTGAGTTTAACATGTTCATTTGGACTAAGTGAATCCAATAGAAAATAGTGGTGCCGGAACGAGGGAACCATAGAATCCTAACATGTGTTGCTCTAATCAACTTTAATATTCTCTCATAAAATTTAAAGAACTTCAACTATAGGGCCACATGATTTGAAATTATAACTTGACACATTGGAAAACTCGAACTCGTCATGGCAACGAGCTTGGTGCTAGCATGGTGGGCAGCACAACCATCTTCAACAGCAAAACCTGTCTTCCCCATCTAAACCAATCTTCCTTCCTTAGACTTAAACAAAAAAGCCATAGGACTTTGAGTTTACTTGCTTATGTAACGTAAATCCTCACCTTATCTTTAGGCCTTTGTATATCCCTGCTATATAATATAAGCCCTAACTCGTCTTAGGATTTCGAGGTTGTCGTCTGTCATGACCTAAATCCTCACATCTTTCAGGCTATTTGTGTGATTTTTTCACACAAATGCAAGCCCTAACTAATAAAATTGGCAGGATGAAACACCTAAATATTTCTCCTCAAAACTGGAACCAAACATTAGGATAGCTTGGGAAGTCACCGGGGTTCTCCTCTAGATCCATGATATCCCCTAGTTCTTCTTCATTTGGACTCTACAATAAAATGTTCCAAATTTGAACCAATCCCCTTTCACACCTCTACATATGATTTTGTTGAAGAGTCCTACCCTTCGAAATTCCTTGAAGATAATATTTCTTGATTTTTATCGAGAGTCTTCTTAGGCGACTTTGGCCATTTAAGATGCATTTAACTATAAGGGCTTGCCCTTATAGGAAGCATGTCCAAACCCAACTTATTATAAATCCTATTTAATCCTTTATATTAAATAGGGGAATTTGTAGGCAAATACAACGGTTTTGCAGACCAGACGGACGTCACACTTTCCTTAGTTTATTTGATCGAGCCTCATCCTCAAGTTTTATTTTTATTTCATTCGGGATAGATACAGTATTTGAGGTACAATGCTCTTTCATTTGAGGTTAGTTTGATTTCATACTTCAACGTCCTTCTGAAGTGGGTGACGAGATTTTGATTCCGGTGACCGACAGCTTCTTACGGGCAACTCCCCTCCAACCCCGAAATAACGCCGACATAAAATAAAATTAGTAGAGTCCGCTGACAGTGCCCTCGATGCCGCTGACGACAGATTTTTCCCGAGACTTAGGTTCAAAATTTCAAAAGAGCACGCGGACGACGCCATCAACCCCGCCGACGGCGCCATCGACCTTGCTGATGGCGAGCTCGCAAAAAAAACCTTTAACCGCAATTTTGACCAGTCAACCAGAACTATTAATCATCCCCTTCCTCCTAAAAATGCAATTTTTGACGTAGGGCTTGAGAGATCTTGGATTAGGAGGCGATTTCAAGGCTTTTTGACCCTGGATTTGATCATCTCTAGGTAAGAGCTTCACTCTAAGTTAAAAATATTTGATTTTCACCATGGATTTCTTCCACATTGAGGAGATTCAAAAAATTTGAGAATGTTGAGAAAATTTACGAAGAAATTCATGGATCTTAGTGTTGAACTCTTAGAATTACTATTGGAAGCCATTATTTGCATAGTTGAAGTTAATTTTGAAAATTTTCTATAATTTGATTAGATTGAAATGGCTACACGTCAAAAGAGACGAATTGAGTTTGAGGACTCTCTCTTCATCAATGGAAAAGCTCAATCAAGATTTACTTTAATATTTAAAGGGAAGAAGTGTATACTAGATCAAATTTTTGGAAGTCCGGGAGGAGAAATTGAACATGTTATTTCTGAGCGGAGGTGGGAAAAGTTTTGTTACACCACCAATACAGCTGATGCAAATGTTATGAAGGAGTTCTACACCAACTTATTCTATTCTGAAGATGGAATCGTTCAAGTGTGGGGATTTCCTGTTGAGTTTACTGCTGCCCGCATCAACACTTTTTACAAAGTCCCAGACTCTTATAGCTGCCATTATGAATCCTTTAGTATGATGGAAGGCCCCTTGAATGATTTAATCAACTTTCTCACTGATGGGAAAGGAACATGGAAGATAAAGCAGTGAGAACTGGTAAATTTTTCTGCTTCCATGTTGAATGCCACCTCTAAAGCGTGGAACTATTTTATTTATTCTACCCTATTACTGACTTATCACCATAGTGAGGTAACTAGAGATAGAGCTATTCTGAATTTCTATATTCAGAATAATAGAAATATAAATGTGGGGAGAATTATTTTTAAAAATATATTGACTACGGCAAGGAGTGATACAAGTGGAGGTCTAGGACATCCTGACCTTATTTACACACTTTGCAAACTTTATGGAGTGGAAACTGGTGATGAAGAATGGGTTTACCCTATGAAACCCATTAGTAAGGCCAATTTGAAAACTTATGAATCCCATGAGAAATGGAGAACTGGAAGTATAAGTCAAGAACCTTCTACTAGTATAGATGTTTCCTCTACAAGTTATAATCTTCCACCTTCTAGTTCCCCTAGCCTCCATAATTTGATGAATGAGTTGACCTTGCAGAGGAAGAGCATAGAATTAATAAATGAAAGGATTGGAGGTTTAGAACAACAACATGATTATGATAGTGAGTACCTTCATAGACATTCAAATTTTCAGGTAGCTTATTATGAAGCTTAGGCCCGACACTACAGAGGTGAGCTTGATGTTACTTTTCTTGAGTGCCCCCGATATGCTCAGTATCAATCCGATCTACCTGCTGATCAAGGAGATGAAGATATAGTTTGGGATTTTGATATTTGATGTACTTGTACTTATACTTTTATTTCTATGATCTTTTGTAATGGAAATAGATGTTTATGTGTAATTAGACTTTCATTTTTATTGTTATGTTGCACTTGAATAATTTTAATTTTTTTTAAAGTTAGAGTGATAGTTAAATTTGTATGTGTAGTATAATAGATGTTAAGTAGTATTTTGGAATATAATGTGATTTTTATTTCACATTTTAATGTTAATTATTTTGTGTAGTATTGTGGTTGTGTTAAGAAATATTTTGCTTGTTAATGTTTTAGTTTTATACTTATTTCAAAATTTCATTACCCAGAAATTTCTTTAATAATTTATATGTATAGAAATCTCCTAATAATGCAGATCAGGTGAAGTAGGAATGTTGAGGACTGTAAAAATTTTAGAATGATGAAAATACTTAAAATACTGAGGTATGATTTAAATTTAGAGTTTTTCTTTCCACCTGCATTATTTTATATTGAAAAATTTAAGTTTCGGGGAGGGAAAAAAAGATTAACTATTAGATGTCCTCTATTTCAATATTTTCAAAAATTATTAATATGATTTTAAGTAGTGAATGTAATTCAGGTAACTATATTTTGTAGCTATTTAAATATTATGGTAGATTTAAATGAATATTTTTGTAATGAAAATTAATTTTGTAACTTAAGATATTTTAGTATAAGAGAATATGATTATAGTTAACTATTTAAAGTAAAGGAAACTATATTTTGAAGTATTAAGAATCCGGAAATTGATTTGAAAAGAAAAGATTGAGGCTCAATGATGTAAAGGCTATGAAATATTTATAAGGTAAAACAATGCTTTGAGTTTCAAATTTAAGGAAAGAAAGGTGATGCTTAAAATCATTAAAGGCTATCTAGATATAGTAATCTTCACTTGAAAAAGGAAAAAGAAAGGATTAAAAACAATCCATAAAAAGAAAAGAAAAATATATAGGATTAGAAGCAATCCAAATGAAAAAGAGAAAGGAAAGAAAAAAAAATTATGGAAGTTAGGAGAAGCTTGAGGATATGCCTAATAAAAAATTGGCTTCACTGGACCTACCTAAAAGGAAAACTTAAATACATTCCCAAACTTATATTTATGGAATAGATCTTTTACTAGTAGTGTTCTCATGAAATTCCTATCATTTGAATATTCTAAGTGACTTAATATTGCAATATATAGTCATTCTTGAAATGAATAGAAGACTAGAACTCTTAAACTTGATGACTATATAATCTTGTGGCTACAGAGTTAATTCAATTACTTGAATTTTTTTCTAAAAATCTCACTATGATATTCATTTAAATCAAACTTATAGTATTTCTGAATTAAATCTTTACTACAATAAATCATAACTTTTATATAGTACTAAAATTACTTGAGGACAAGTAATAGTTAAGTTTGGGGGATTTTGACCAAAGGAAAATATGTTGAGAATTTCATACCTATTTTGTACTATTTTTGATGATATTACACTTTAAAGAAAGGTACTTTTGATGTTTTGTTGCAGGAATGATTAAATAGGGTCATTGGAGCAAAAAAAATAGCAAAAAAGGAGCGAATTTGGAGCAAAAAGGACCAAAATGTAAAGAATTGAACTAGGGCGCCGACGATGCCATCGACCCCTCCGACGGCGCCATTGACCCCACCGACAGTGAGATTTTTTTGAGACTCCGGAATTAATTCATTAAGAAGGTCCGCCGACGGCGCCCTCCAGGTCACCGACGACGAGCTCGACGGTTATGTCCAACCAGGCTTTGGATGAGGATAAATTTTGAAGGGATGCTTAGGCAACTCTTGCAAAAGCTCATCCACAACTTCAAAAGAAGACCTTGGATGAAAATCAGATAGGTCCTGGATGTTAGAAAGGTCCTGAAGGTGAAGAGAGACTCAAAATTGAAGTGTGAAACAAGTGTGGAGAGTCTAATTTGTGAGGAATTCTTCAAAAGATGGTAAGAGTGGAGGGAAAGTGAGAGACTTCTTCCTTGTTACTACTTCGAAGAGGAATTCTGTGTGCTGTAAAGAAAGAAAGATATTCAGATGAACTTCGAGGAGTTTTCTTGGGGAGAAATTAGAGCTAAGTTTATTTATTGTTGTAGTTTGTATGACTTTGCTTTAATATACGAATTCCAGTTTTATTGTGTTTTCCCCATGAGATCTAAGTAGTTTTATCTGTCTTTCTCCTTGTCTTGAGATTTGTAAAATGGTGATTTGAATTGGTGAAGCCATGAAAATGTTTAAGAAATTGTGATGATCTTTTCACTTCGATCTTAATTTACTTTCAATTTGGCCAATTGATTTGTTAAAATATGTTGAGTTTTACAACTAAAGTGAAGATCACATCCAAGATTTAGGGAGGTCAAAGCCCTTGGAAGTTGGGAGCAAATAAATCGAGAAATAAAATTATCGGGTGTAGAATAAGAGATTGTAGAGTGACAGACTAAAATTCTCAATTCGGTCCTATCGTTTGGGTGCTAAAGTGTAGATGTTAGCCCTCATGTGAGCGTAACGTAGGAGCTCCGAAGTGAGAGTCGGTATCCTCTTAGCCTAGCCGCAGATTCAGTAAATAAGCGTAGGATTAGTCAATGTTCTTTTTGCATGGACCAAAGGGTAAAGAATAAGTATGCTTTTATTTAACACAATATAATTTGAACTAATTCATTTTAACCATTCACTATAATTTCTTGACAAGGAGAAGGATGCTTTCTTATATATTGAAGATCACATTCGAACTTTCATTAGTATAATTAGTTATTTAGTAGTTATTAAAATTACATATTTATTTCAATTGCCTATTAGTGACAGATAAGCAAATAAACTTCATTGTTGTGATTAAAGTATTGCTTTTCTAAAATCTTAGTTCGTAGTTCTAGTCTTACTCCCTGTGAGATAGATATCTATGACTTCATCAAAACCCTATATTACTTGAGCGATACGTATACTTGCGTTGATAAGTGTGACTTTACAATTATTGAATATTTATTACGTCCATATTTATCAAATCTATAACTGTTTTTAAGGGTTTCGGTACAGGATCTAAGGAAGTAAAACTTTTAGTAGATGTATTAAATACTTATATTTTCAAACATATATAAAGTCATGGTCAAAATGCCTACATGTTTTCAAAGTTAGTACCCGCAATATACCAGAGCCAAGTTTTATAATCAGAAATCCTCTACAGGTCAATTTTTATTTTCATGCACTTACTATTTTATTTCACCTAGAAAATTTTGTGCCAAAATATTTTTAAAATTACTTAAAATCTTAAGTTTGAGGGGTAGAAAATTTTCTTTAAAAAGAAATAAACTAAATTTTATTTGTCCTCAATTAACTATATTTTTAAAATTAATTTAACCTGACTTGGGGATATCAAGATTTAACTTTAAATGACTATACTTATGTGTATAAATATGATGATAAATTTAGGTAAAAAGTTTTTAATAATGAAGGTCAATTCTAAAGTTAAAGATATTTGGTAAGATAAGATAAGACTATGTTTTTCTATTTAAAGTAAATGAAGTTGTATTTTCGAAGTATTAACAGTTTTAGAGTTTCATCTAAGAAGAAAAGAATGAAACTTTATGAAAATCATAAACTAATATGAATTTATAAAGTGAAGAAAGGTATGGAGTTTTGACTTTAAGAAGAGGAAAGTGAAGTTCAAAATTATTAAAGGCTATCCAGATATAGTAATCCTCACTTGAAAAAAAAAACAAAAAAAAAAAGAAATAAAAAAGACAAATGAAAGAAAGGATTGAAAATATCCTAAGAAAAGGAAAGAAAAGAAAAAGAAAAGAAAAATAAGTGAGGAGAAGCTTGAGGAGATGCCTAATCAAATATTGACTTCACTTGAAACAACTTAAAATAGGGTTTTTGTTACATTTTCTAAACTTGTATTGGAGTATTAGTAGCATTCCTGGTAAAGCCCTCATAAAGTTCTTTTTCATATGAATATTCTAAATTTCCATAATATGACAAATTGCAATTTTTCTAGAAATGAAAGAGATTCAGAAATCATAAATTTGATTCCTAAGTGTTCTTAGACATAGAATTTGAATCTAAGTTTGTAAAGGTTTTTTTTTTAAATTTTGCTTTTCTACTAATTAAACTAAAGTATAGAAGTTTTAAATAAATCTCTATCCTAAGTAATAAGCTTTTATGTAATAAAAGTGTTACTTGAGGACAAGTAACATTTAAATTTGAGGGATTTTGATACACCAAAATAATATACTTTTTCAAGTACATATTTTATGCTTATTTTTTTATGATATTGCACTATAAAGAAGGGTATTTTCATGTTTTTGTTGTAGGTATATCATGATCGAAATTTGGAGCCAAAATAACAAATTTTGGAATTCTAGTGCATGATGTGTCAGATTGGCGCATGATGCGTCGTCTGATAGAGGCTTGGCACGTGATGCACCATAATTGGCGCATGATATGCTAGAGACAACTTTTATCGAATTAAGGCAGTTTGAGACCAATTTTGTGTGATTTTTTAGGGAAACACTTGTTCTATGCACTTATCATAGTTATTAAATGCATTTAGACACTTTGGAAGGTTCTTTTATGAAGGGATATGTTTTTTGGATCAAATGACACATATTTTAAATTCAAAATAGTTAGCTTTTGGAGTGAATTTTGGAGCGAATTTTGAATTTCTTTTGAAAGGAGGCGGCCCAAAATAAAAGATGAAGACTTCAAGGAGTTTAAAGTGGGGGACGAAATTGACAAGAAAGTGGGGATGATGTGAAAGGCAAGGAGAAGAGGAGAGGTTATTTTCTTCTAGGGTTGTAAAAAGAGAGGGAAGGTGAGAGATTTCTTCTTCATTACACTTCTAAGAGAGAATTGAGTGTGATTGTAAAAAGAGAAAGACATGGAGAGAACTTCAAGGGATTTGTTTGGGAATGATTGTGAGATAAGTTATGTCTTTTATTTCTTTTATTTTGTAAAGTTATTTTTATATATGAAATCTATGTTTTGTCGTATCCTTCTCATGAATGATGTGTAGTCTTCTTTATCTTTCTCCCTACATTGAGATATGGTTTTGTAAAAAATTGATTTTTTTTCTATGATTTTAAATGTTAATAATTTATGATGATTTGAACTTTGATCTTCATTTACTTTTTGATCTGGCCAATTGAAATGTTAAAACATGTTGAGAAACATATGTTCTAAAAAGGGCTATGATTTCTATAACAAGGGGAGAATCACATTTGATTTCATGGGAGGGTATGTCATCTATGGAATTGAGTGCAAAATAAAATGGAAATATACTTTGTTGGATGCAGATTTCGAGATTTTAATGTCACATATTAAAATCCCCAATTTGGTCGATTTGATTGAAAACTAAGGCGAAATTGTTAGCCCACAAGGGAGGGAGTAGTGGGAGCTCTCGAGTGGCTGTCGGTAACCTCCCAACCTCCATGAAATTTGAGACCAAACTCTAGATTAGTCAATTTTTTTTATAACACTCGGAAGAGGATAAAAAATAGGATTGTGACAGCGACTTTATATATGCTTAAAAATACAAGGATTTGATACTGCTGCTAGAAGATTTAAATCCCTGACAACGTTGCCATAAAATAAAGATGTGTATTAAATATTCAATATTTGCAAAGTCACACTTATCAACGCAAGTATATGTATCGCTCAAGTAATAAAGGGCTCTAATGGAGTCATGGATATCGATTCCACATAGAGTAATATAAGAGGCTATGAACTAACATTTAAAAAATCAATACTCAATCACAACAATATAGTTCAAATTTCATATTTGTCACTAATAGGCAATTGAAAAAAAATGTAATTTTAATAAACTCTTAATTAACTAATTATACTAATAATGTTTATAATGTGAAGTTCAATATATAAGAAAGAATCATTCTCCTTGTCAAAAAATATAAGTGAATGGATAAATTGAATCTGTTCAAATTGTATTGTGTCAAATAAGAGCATACATATTCTTTACCCCTTGAACTAGACATAAAGAACATTGACTAATCTTATGCATGGTTATTGAATGTGCAGCTAGGCTGGGAGGATACCTGCTCTCATTTCGGAGCTCCCACGTTCCCCTTGCCTGAGGGCTAACATCTACACTTCAGCACCCAAACGATACGACTGAATGGAAGATTTTAGCATGTCATTTAATCTCCAATTCTACGCCCGATAATTTTTGTTTCCCTATTTTTTTTGCGCCCAACTTTCAAGGACTTTGACCTCCCTAAATCATGGATGTAATCTTCACTTTAGTTGTAAAACTCAACATATTTTAACAAATAAATTGGCCAGATTGAAATTAAATTAAGATTGAAGTGAAAAAATCATCAGAACTTGTTTAACATTCTCATGGTACAACCAATTCAAATCATAATTTCACAAAATCTCAAGATAAGGAGAAAGACAGAGAAAACTACTCAGAACTCTTGGAGAAGATATGACAAAACTTAGAATTTATATATAAAAGCAAATTCATACAAACTTCAATAAGTAAATACAACTTATCTCTAGTTCCTCCCCAAGCAAACTCCTAAAAGTTCCTCTGAATCTCTTCTTTTCTTTACAGCACACAGACTTCTCCTTTGAAGCCATAAGGAGGAAGAAATCTTTTAATTTCCTTCCACTCTTACAATCTCTCGAAGAATTCCTCACAATACTAACCACTCTCTACACTCTAATGGGCACCACAAACAACAAAGACTTCGCGGACACCCTCGTGGACACCACTGGACACCCACTTTTTTGGCCTCCAAATATTTCTTTTAAAGTTGTAGAAGTGTTTTCAAGAGTTGCCCAAGCGTCTCTTCAAAAATCGTCTGCATTCAATGCATCTATTGAGAGAATTGATGTGCTCGCCATCGACGACCTTGATAACGCCATCGGCGGTCTCGATGACGCCGTCGACAGCCTTTTAGAATATTTAATTCTAGACTCTCAGGAAAAACTTATGGTCGGCGGCGTCGAGCTCGCCGTCGGTGCCCAAGATTAAATCCCCATATTTTGGTCCTTTTTGCTCCAAATTCTCCTTTTTTTCATTTTTTTGCTCCAATGACCATAATTCAACATACCTGCAACAAAACATCAAAAGTACATTTCTTTAAAGTGCAATATCATCAAAATCAGTGTAAAATATGTATGAAAATCTCAAGATATTTTTCTTTGGTCAAAATCCCCAAAACATAACTATTACTTGTCCTCAAGTAATTTTAGTACTACATAAAAGTTATGATCTACTGTGATAAAGTTTTACTTGGGAAATACTATAAGTTTGATTTAAGTAAATACCATAGTGAGATTTTCAGAAATAATTCAAGTTATTAAATTAACTTTGTAGATACAAGACTATCTAGTAATCAAGTTTAAGAGTTCTAGTTTTCTTTTCATTTCAAGAATGACTATAAGTTGTAATATCAAGTCACTTAAAATAGTCAAATGATAGGAACTTCATGAGAACATTACTAGTAAAAGATGTTGTTCCATAAATATAAGTTCAGGATTGTATTTAGGTTTTCCCTTTAGGTAGGTCCAAGTGAAGCCAATTTTTGATTAGGCATCTCCTCAAGCTTCTCCTCACTTATATATATATATATATATATTTCATTTGGATTGCTTTCATTCTTATATATTTTTCTTTACTTTTCAGGGATTGTTGTCAATCCTTTCTTTTTTTTTCAAGTGAAGATTACTATATCTGGATAGCTTTTAATAATTTTGAACTTCACTTTTCTTTCCCTAAATTTGAAACTCGAATCATTGCTTTACCTTATAAGTATTTCATATTTTTTACATCATTAAGCCTTAATCTTTTCTTTTCAAATGAATTTCAAAGATTCTTAATATTGCAAAATATAATTTTCTTTACTTTAAATAGTTAACTATATTCTTATTCTCTTATACTAAATATCTTAATCTACAAAATTAATTTTCCTTACAAAAATATCCCTTTAAATCTATCATAATATTTAAATATCTACAAAATATAGTTATCTGAATTAAATTCACTACAAAATATCATGTTAATAATTTTTGAAAATATTTAAATTGAGAACATATAATAATTAATCTTTTTCTTCCCTCCCTAAAACTTAAATTTTTCAATATGGAATGATACAGGTGAAAAGAAAATTTCTAAATATAAATCATACCTTAGTACTTTAGGCATTTTCATCTTTCTTAATTTTTTGTAGTTTCTTCTCAAATTTTTTACTTTAACCGGTCTGTAATATTAGGAGATTTCTATACATATAAAGCATTATAGAATTTCTTGGGTAATGAAATTTTGAAATAAGTATAAAACTAAACATTATACAAACACAATATTTCACTAACACATCATAATACAATTTTATAAAGTACTAATCAAAGTTTATTATAACTACACATACAAATTTCAACTACAACACTAAACTTTTATAAAAATAATTAAAAAGTTATCTAACTGCAAACATAAAGTAAAATATAGAACAAAATGAAAGTACAAACAAACATACATTTATCTTTATCACAAAATCACAAAACAAAAGTACATCAATCACTATCATATATAAAAATCCCATACTATATCCATATCTTCCTGGTCAGCAGGTGGATTGGGCTGATACTGAGTATAATGGGGGCATTCAGGAAAAGTAACATCAGGCTCACCTCTGTAGTGTCGAGCCTGAGCTTTATAGTAAGCTATCTCGAAATCAGAATGCATCTGTAGGTACTCACTATCATAATCATGTCTACATTCTAATCCCCCAATTCTTTCATTTATTTTCTCTATACTCTTCTGCTACAAGGTTAACTGATTCATTAAATCTTGAAGGGTAGAGGAACTAAAGGAAGGAAGGTCATAACTAGTAGAGGGGATATCTCTACTAGTAGAAGGTTCTTTAATCCTACTCCCAGATCTCTATCCTTCATGGGATTCATACGTCTTTAAATTAGATTTACTAATGGGTTTCATAGGGTAAACCCATTCTTCATCATCTCCAGCTTCAACTCGAGAATGTTGACAAAGTGCATAAATGAGGCCAGGATGTCCCAAACCTCCACTTGATTCACTCCTTGTCGTGATCAAAATATTCTTATAAATAATTCTCCCCACATTT
Organism: Phalaenopsis aphrodite; assembly: GCA_003013225.1. Taxonomy (NCBI): domain Eukaryota; kingdom Viridiplantae; phylum Streptophyta; class Magnoliopsida; order Asparagales; family Orchidaceae; genus Phalaenopsis; species Phalaenopsis aphrodite. The sequence continues at coordinate 312,180 of NEWO01000047.1, forward strand.
ATAGTCCGATTGTTCTTAATACAGAAATTCAGAATAGCCTTATCTCTTGTTACCTCACTATGGTGATAGGTAGATAACAGAGTAGAGGAAATATAATAGTGTCACAATTTAGATGTGGCAGTCAACATGGAAGCAGAAAAATTTACCCGTTCTCGGTGCTTTATCTTCCATGTCCATTTCTTATCAGTGAGAAAGTTAATGACATCGTTCAGCGGGCCTTCGATTGTATTGAAGGTTTCTTAATTGTAGATATAGGAGTTTGGGACTTCATAAAATGAGTTAATATGGGTGGCACTAAACTCGACAAAAAACCCTCTTACTCGAACCGTTCTGTCCTCATAATAGAACGCATTAACATATAATTCTTTCACAACATTAACAGCAGCCTTATTGGTGGTATAACAAAAATTTTCGCACCTCCATTTGGTAATAACTCGTTTGGCTTCTCCTCCCGGACTTTCAAAAACACGCTCTTGTATACACTTCTTCACATGAAATATTGAAGTAAATCTCGAATGAGTCTTCACATTGATGAAGCGAGACTCGTCAAACTCAAGTCACCTCTTTTGTTGCAGATCCATTTCAATCTAATCAAAATTATAAAAAAAAATTCCAAAATACACTTCAGATACTCAAATAATGGCTTCCAAGAGTAGAGTGACTCTAAGAGTTCAAAACTAAGTTCCATGAATTTCTTCCAAATATTTTCTCCACAATCTCAATTTATTGTTTTTGTATCTCTTCAATTTGGAAGAAATTCAAGGTGAAAATCAAATATTTTTATTTTGGATTGAAACTCTTACCGAGAGATGAGAAAATTTGGTGTCTAAACGCTTTAAAATCGCCCAAATCCAAGATCTTCAAGCCCTAGATCAAAATTTTAATTTTTTAAGAGGAAGGGGATGATGAATAGTGGCAGTTGACTAGTCAAAATCACGGTTAAAAGTGTTTTTTTGGTATCTCGCCGTCGGCGGGTTTGTCAGCGCCGTCGGCGAGCTCTATTTAATTATATAGCCTAAATCTCGGGAAAAATTTGTAGTCGACGACATTGATGGTGCCTTCGGTGAGATTTTCAAAATTAGTTCAATTCCAGATTTTTGCAGTTTTGATCAATTTCAAGCCTCGTCGGCATTCATTCAATTATTCTAGTTATAAATTTAAGCGATTAAATGATGTAATAACACGAATAAGCATTCACAATACAAAAAAAATACAATTATATATAAAATTCAAGGGTTACAATACATGTTACTTGACACACATAAGTTTGGAATTCTCTCAACCTAAATTCATCGATTCAGCGTCGCAATACTAGCCACAACACTATAAACGCTGTAAACATACATTTACTGCTCAATCTCAACTATGCCAAGATCTAAAAGCAAAATTCGAAAGTAAAACAAACACATAAGTTCAAATCAAATCACACATATAGACATATAAGTAGTAAAGTAAATCTACTACTCGTCCGATTCAATGTTTGTTTCTCCTCTGATATCACCGATCGATTGAACATGAATGAAGAGGTTATAGAAGGGTCAGTATGGGAATTCTTCAGTAGAGTCTTCTTCTATCAATCCCATCTTTCTCATCAATCACATCAAACTTCCTTCGATATGTCCAGAGTGATCAAAATGGTCTTTTATCTTCTAGTCTAAATGATCAAAAATATCAGAGATATTGTTAATTGCATTCATAACATTTTGCACCTCTTTCTTCAGTTTCTGGATTCTACGTAGGATCACTAGTGTCTTGCCTGGAATTAGAGGCTGAATAGGAATTGAATTCTGAGACGATTGATCTGTAATAATAGTCATGTCATTCTCATCTTCATTGGTTGTGAACTTTTAGGTTGGGTCCAAAGGCTTCCAAGGTAGAAGTACATTTTCCCAATTCTTATAGGATGCTTGGAATTGACTGCAGAGTAAGAAGATTCATGAAGGATGTCCAAGCCCATAAGTTGATCCATGAACGATCAGGACCAAAACAGAGTTCACAATTATCGATCCAATATCAATCGACAGTCTCATTTGAAAACAGTGATTCAGAATAGCACTTTCTTCAGTAACTTTACTGATTCTCATTGTCAATAATAGTTTTGTAGAAATAAAGAAGTGTCAGTGTTTAGAAACGGGGTTTAGAAGTGTAGTAGAGAAACTAACATACCCGTTTTCTCTCATTTCCGAGTCTTCAGTCTCGTCCGTCGAAAACTGGTAGATTTCATTCATCAGATTTATTGTTGGGACGAAGTTGGAATAATGGCAAACATGAACATTCTCGATCATATATAACTCATTAATCTCTGCGGGAGTAAAAGTTATCCATCTTCCTCGCACATAGACGACTCCTTGGTTGATTCCATGCAAATTAAAATAAAACTACTTCACCACATGAACGACTACGACGACAGTAGTGTAACACAACACTTTCCATCGTCATCGCACAACAGCTCTTCAATTACTGTTGAAGGATTGTTCAATCCTTGATTCACGAATCCTCTTTCTTTGATTAATCTCCTCTTTATCAACAGTTTGTTGAAGATTCATTGCGCCTCAGAACTATTGAACTTTCTCCGGTTGAACACTAAAAATGTAGGGTTTTCAGTGGAATTGGAAGCCAAGCCATAAGGATAAATTTTGTGGAGTTTCAATTTATTTTTTGGGTAATATGAATTTAAGAACTGAGTTTGAAAGTTTATTGGGAGTAAATCTCGCCTAAAACCACCAAAAATTGACATTTCAAACTCCAGAGAGACGGTCATCTCTCCGTTCTCGCCGTCGGCGGTGTCAATGGTGTCATTTGCAAGCCTTGAGAATTAATTGTCTGGACTCTCGGGAAAAACCAGCTGTCTCGACGCCGTCGGTGCCTAAGGCAAAAATTTTACAGTTTCGCTTTTGTCCGAATGCGTTCTAATTTTCTCTATGGATCCAATTTTTATGATGATTTAAGGGTAAATACGAGTAGCAGAGTTCAATACTAACACAAACTAATGATAATTAAAAACACTATAATTGCAATAAAAATAAAGATAGCTATGGGTTGCCTCCCATAAAGCGCTTGGTTTAACGTCGTCACCCCAACTTATTCAGATATTATTCAGCTTGACTGACCATTAAAACCTCTTTAAAATTTGGTCTTTAACCCTCAAAATATGGCTTTAATCTGTGTCCATTTACTTTAAATCTATTCCCAATTTTTTGATCTTCAATTTCAATAGCTCCATAAGTATAAACTCGAGTCACAGTAAAGGGACTTCAATTTCTCAGGGAATAACTTCAGCCTTGTATTGAAAAGCAAAACTTCTTGTCTTGGTTCAAAGTTCTTCTGGTTAATCTTCCAATCATACCATAACTTTATTTTTTCCTTATAAATTTTGTTGTTATCATTAGATTCATTTCTTAATTCTTCTAATTCATTCATTTGTATGAATCTCTTATCACCAGCATCTTTCAAATTATAATTGAATTTTTTAATCGTGCAATATGCTTTATGCTCCAATTCTACTAGTAAGTGACAAGTTTTTCCAAAAATCAGCTTGTAAGGAGTCATTCTAATAGGAAATTTATAAGCAGTCCTGTAAGTCCATAATGCAGTATCCAGTCTAGTAGACCAATCTACTCTATTAGGGTTTACAGTCTTCTCCAGTATTTGTTTAATCTCTCTATTAAAAATTTCAGCTAACCCACTGGTCTTATTGTGATAGGAAGTAGAGATTATATGAGTAATATTAAACTTTTCTACCAATCTCTGAATGTATTTATTCCTGAAATGGGATCCTCCGTCAGTGGTAATCACTCATGACATTTCGTATCTAGTGAAAATATTTTTCATTAAAAATTTTGAAACACTTTTAGCATCACAACAAGGAAAAGCTTGTGCTTCAGTCCACTTTAAAACGTAATCTATCGCAACTAACATGTATAAGTTCCCAGATAAAGGAATAAATGGTCCCATGAAATCCAATCCCCAAACATCAAAGATCTCAACTTCTAACTTGAAATTCAGAGGCATTTCATTTCTTCTAGATATATTGCCTACTCGTTAGCATCGATCATAAGTTTTTATGTATCTGTAAACATCTCTAAAGAGAGTAGGCCAATAGAATCCAATTTATTAAATTTTATAAGTAGTTTTATCAGTTCCAAAATGTCCTCCAAATTCAGAATCATGACATTTCTAAATGATTAGTTCAGTTTCTTCATAAGGTACACATCTTCTCATAATAAGAACCTTACATTTTCTATTAAAATAAGGCTCATCCCACAAAATATTCTTTCACATGATGAATGAATTTTCTTTGTCTTTGCAATGTCAGCATAGGTGGCAAAATATCACTTACAATATGATTAACAAGATCAGCATACCATGGTATTTTCCACTCATTAATATTATAGAGTTGTTCATCAAGGAAACTGTCCGTAATTTCATTATCAGTGTTAGATAATTCATGATATTCTAACCTCGACAAATGATCAATAATTTGATTATCAGTTCCCTTTCTATCAATAACCACAAAATCAAATTCTTGCATCAAAAGTATCCATCTAATTAACCTTGGTTTGACATCCTTATTTTGCATCAGATATTTAACAGTAGAGTGATTAGTGTGTACAACACATTTAGTCCCGATTAAATAAGATTTAAATTTGTCAAAAGCATACACAATAACAAGTAACTCTTTTTCAATAACATTGTAGTTAATTTGAGCTTCGTTAATAGTTTTACTAGCGTAGTATATAAATTTAAAAATTTTATCATAGCTTTGTCCAGAACAACTCGAATAGTCTAATCACTAGTATCACACATCAGTTCGAATGGTTTCTCCTAGTTAGGTGAAACTATTATAGAGGCCGTGATTAGCATTTTTTCAATAGCTCGAAGACATTTAAACTGTTTTAGTAAACTCAAATTTGTTGTCCTTTTTCTAAAAGTTCGTATAGAGGTTTGGTAATTTTTGAAAAATATTTCATATAACGCCTGTAAAAACCAACATATCAAGGAAAACGTCTAACCCTTCTTACATTAGTAGGAGGTGTTAATTTAGATATAAGTTGAATTTTTGCATGGTCTACTTCCATAACATTTTCTGAAATTTTATGCCATAACACAATTCCTTCTGCAACCATAAATTGACATTTCTCCCAATTTAGAACTAAATTAGTTCTTTTACATAACTCTAAAACTTTTTCAAGAGAATTTAAGCATGCGTAAAATGATGTTCCAAATACAAAGAAATCATCGATAAACACTTATATTCCATCATCAATTAACTTACTAAATGTAGACATCACACATCTCTAGAATGTTGCAGGTGCATTACATAATCCGAAAGACATTCTTTGAAAATTAAAAGTTCCAAAAAGACTAGTAAATGTTGTATTTTCTTGATCATCAGAAGCATTAGGAATTTGATGATACTCGGGATATCCATCTAAAAAACAAAAGTATTTTTGCCCAGCAAGTCTATCCACTATTTGGTCTAAAAATGGTAAAGAGAAGTGATCTTTCCTAGTGGCAGTGTTTAAATTTCTATAATCAATGCAAATAAACCACCTAGTAACTTGTCTGATAGGTATTAATTAGTTATTCTCTTGTGCTTCAGTTGTCACCCCTCCTTTATTTGGAATACAATAAATTGGACTTACCGAAGCACTGTCCGAAATATGATATATAATTCAAGTGTCCAAACATTTCAGAATTTCCTTCTTAACTACTTCTTTCATCATTGTGTTTAATCTCTTTTGTGGATAAACTCTTGGTTTATGTTGTTCATCCAGAATAATTTTGTGCATACAGATTGAAGGACTGATTCCTTTAATATCAGCTAAGGTCCAACCAAAAGCTTTCTTATATCTTTTTAATGTATCCAAAAGTCTTTGCTCTTTCAAATCATTTAACTTTGAAGATATAATAACAGTTAATTTAGATGAGTTTCCTAGAAACACATACTTTAAGTGGTTAGGCAAAATCTTCAACTCAAGCTTAGGTGGTTTTATAATTGATGGAACTAGATTCTTATCAACATTTCCTGTAATATCCAACATCTCAAATATTTCCTGGATATAATCAATTCGTCATTTTCTATTTCATTCAAAAAAATTTCATCTTTTTCTTCAACATCTTTTTTCTCATTAAAATATTCTTTAAAATGCTCGTTCAATAGATGTTCACTAATTTTCATGCGAAAACATTCATTATCTCTTCCAACAGCAGAGTATTTCATAGATTTCGCAATATTAAAAGTCATTTCTTGATCGTTAACTGTCATAGTTAATTCGCCCTTTTGAACATCTATCATAGCTCTTCCAGCAGCTGAAAGTGGCCTCCCTAAAATTATTGGTATTTCTTTATCTTCCTCCATATCTAAAATAATAAAAACCACAGGAAAGATAAATTTATCAACTTTTACTAACACATCTTCTATAACTCCATTAGGATAAGTAACTGAACGATCTGCTAACTGATGAGTTACAGAAGTAGGTGAGACTTCTCCTAATCCTAATCTTTTGAAAATTGATAGAGGCATAAGATTAATGCTGGCTCCCAAATCACATACAACTCTTCCATAAAATCTTTCACCGATAGCACACGGTACAGTGAAACTACCTGGATCACTCTTCGCTAAGTGCAACGGTCTCATTATCAGTGAACTTCTTTTTCTTGTTCAAAATATCTTTCATAAAATTTACATAATTGGGCATTTTCTCTAAAGTTTCTACGAAAGGAAGATTTACCGTTAATTTCTTAAGAATTTCTATAAGTTTAGAAAATTGTTTATCCTTTTTGTGTTGTTTCAATCTTTGAGGAAACGGTGGTGGAGGTTTCTCCATAGTAATTTTCATTAGTGTAAGTGGATATTCTAAATCTGGGTATTCATGATTCTTTTCTTTTTCTAAATTCACTTTCTCTTTTTTAGTTTCTGTTTCTTTCTGCACTCTTATTTCCAATTCTTGTCCACTTCGTAATTGTATCACTTTTATCTGTTCTTTTCCTTGATCTTTAGTATTTCGTTCCACAGTACTAGGAAAAGTTCCCAATGTTTGGTTACTAAGCGTAGTAGTGATATGCCCCAATTGGTTTTCAATATTCTTGATAGCAGTTCCTTGATTTTGTAACTAGTTTCCTTGAATTTGTAATTGATTTGTTTGATTCTGCAATTGTTGACCTATGTTCAGTATCAGCTCTTCGATAGACAACTTCTTTTCCTTAAATTGAGTGTTACTGTTAAATCCTGAAGGATAAGAAGGTCTATAATTAACATTTCCTTGATTGGATGAATTTCCCAATGGGTTTACTAGGTTGTTTGCCCATTGTTGATTTGTAGAAGAATTGTTATTCCAATTAAATTTAGGATGATTCTTCCAACCTGGGTTATAATAGTTCAAATAAGGATTGTTGGGTCTATTATTAATAAAATTTAAAGTCTCATAAGAAGTTTGAACATCCACAAATTGCACAGATGAATTCTGTTCCATCATAGTAGGTGTTGGAGAATAATTCATTCCATAATGATCTAATATTTTTGATATTGCAGCAATCTGTGAAGCTAACATAGATATTGCATCAGAATTGTGGATACTAGCTACTCTTTTAAGATTTACCCTTTCAGAGGGCCATTGAAAATTGTTGGTAGCCAGCTCTTCTATTAACGAATAAGCCTCATTGAAAGGTTTTGACATTAAAGTACCACCAGCCGTAACATCTATAATCGATCTAAGAGATCCAACTAATCAATTGTAAAAAGTTTGAATTATCAACCACTCTAGTAATGAATGATGTGGGCACTTCCCAAGAGATCTTTAAATCTCTCCCAAGCTTTAGTTATCGACTCTGCATCAATCTGGAAAAACTATGTTATGTCATTTTTAAGTTTAGCAGTTTTGGATGGAGGAAAATATTTGGATAGAAATTTCTGTGAAAGTTCTCCCCAAGTTCTAATAGATCCAGGTCCTAATGAATTGAACCACATCTTAGCTTATCCCTAAGTGAAAAGGGAAAAAGTCTACGTCTAATAGCATTGTTCGAAACTCTATCATATTTAAAGGTAGCACAAAGTTCTTAAAAACTAGTGAGGTGTAAATTAGGATCTTCATTTGGTGTACCTCCGAATTGATTTTTTTGTACCATTTGGATAACAGTAAGTTTGAGCTTAAATGAATTAGAAGCTACATCAGGATTTTGGATAGATAAGTGAATTTCATCTGCTGTAGGATTTACATAATCTCGTAGAGGTCTAGGTTGATGTTCATTTTCTATTCTATAATTGTTCACATTATTTTCTATTGTGTCAGGATTTCTAGTTTCTTTTCTTATTTTTCTATTTCTCCTAACAGTGTGTTCTAATTCCAAAACGTAAGGTATAAGATTTTCAAGTCCAAATTTATGCATACAATTGAAATCAGTTCACAGAAAAATAGTTAACTAAATATTAAAATAAGTTGTAATTTAAGTAAAAGTTTTCTAATAGTCTTAATTTGTCAGTTACTCTAATTATGATTATATATATATTTATGTATATATTTACTCCTCGACAACAACGCCAAGAACGTGACAGCGACTTTATATATGCTTAAAAATACAAGAATTTGATACTGCTGCTAGAAGATTTAAATCACTAGCAATGGCGCCAAAAACTTGATAAAGATGTGTATAAAATATTCAATAACTGCAAATTCACACTTATCAATGCAAGTATATGAATCGCTCAAGTAACACAGGGCTCTAATGGAATCCTGGATATTGATCCCACAGGAGTAATATTAGAGGCTACGAACTAAGATTTCAAAAATTAATACTTAATCTCAATAATGTAGTTCGAATTGCATATTTGTCACTAATAGGCAATTGAAATAAAAATATAATTTTAATAAACTCTTAATTAACTAATTCTACTAACAAAGTTTCTAATTTGAAGTTCAATATATAAAAAAGCATTCTTCTCCTTGTCAAGAAATATAAGTGAATAGATAAATTGAATCGGTTCAAATTGTATTGTGCCAAATAGGAGCATACCTATTCTTTACTCTTTGGACCAAGCATAAAGAACATTGACTAATCCTATACTTGATTGCTGAATCTGCGCCTAGGCTGGGAGGATACCGGCTCTCACTTTGAAGCTCCCACGTTCCCCTCTCCTGAGGGTTAACATCTACACTTCAGCACCCAAACGATAAGACCGAATTGAGGATTTTAGACTGTCACTCTAAAATCTCCAATTCTATGCCCGATAATTTTTATGTTCCTATTTATTTGCACCCAACTTTCAAGGACTTTGACCTCCCTAAATCTTAGATGTAATGTTCACTTTAGTTGTAAAACTCAATATATTTTACAAATCAATTGGCCAGATTAAAAGTAAATTAAGATTGAAGTGAAAAGACCATTACAACTTCTTTAACATTCTCATGGAACAACCATATCAAATCACCATTTCACAAAATCTCAAGACAAGGAGAAAGATAGAGAAAACTACTCAGAACTTATGGAGAAGATATGACAAAACTTGGAATATATATATAAAAGCAAAGTCATAAAAACTTCAATAAGTAAATACAACTTATCTCTAATTCCTCCCCAAGAAAAATCCTTGAAGTTCCTCTGAATCTCTTCCTTTCTTTACATCACACAGAATTCTCCTTTGAAGCGGAAAGGAGGAAGAAATCTCTCACCTTCCTTCCACTCTTACAATCTCTCGAATAATTCCTCACAATACTAACCACTCTCTACACTCTAATGGGCACCACAAACCACAAAGACTCCATGGACACCTTCATGGACACCACTGGACACCCACTTTTTTGGCCTCCAAATGTTTTTTCAAAGTTTTAGAAGAGTTTTCAAGAATTGCCCAAGCGTTCCTTCAAAAATTGTCCACATTCAATGCATCTGTTGAGAGAACCGATGTGCTCGAGGTCGGCTGCCTCGATGGTGCCATCGACAGCCTTCTAGAATATTTAATTCTGGACTCTCAGGAAAAACTCTCCGTCGGCGTCGTTGAGCTCGCCGTCGGAGCCCAAGATCAAATCTACATATTTTGGTCCTTTTCTCTCCACATTTGCTCCTTTTTGCATCTCTTTGTTCCAATGGCCATAATTCAACATAAGTGCAACAAAACATCAAAAATACCTTTCTTTAAAGTGCAATACCATCAAAATCAGTGTAAAATTGGTATGAAAATCTCAACATATTTTGTTTTGGTCAGATTGCTCCTATTTGGCAAAAAATAGTTTTTATATTTTTTCTTAAATGATTTTAATTTCTTCACAATCTATATATTTATTGTAAAGGGGAAGGATGCTTTTTTAAATTTGAATCTTCCATCAACAAAACTCTGTTTAGTTTTCATAATTTTATTTTTGAAAGTTTAGTTTTTAATTAGTTAACTATGTCTTTCAACTGCATTTTATACAACGTTCACTTGAGTAGTTAATATTCAAACCTCGCACTTTAATTTTATTTTTTGTATTTTTAAATTATAAAATAATTTTAAGAATTTACATATAGGTTAACTAAAAAAAGGGATGTTTGTTGATCATGAGACGGTTGCACTTAGTGAAGAATATAGTGCATTCTTCAGAAAATGCTTCCTCGAAAACTCGAAGATCCTAGTAACTTTACCATACCTTGCGCAATTGGAGAGAAATTTCGTAGAAAAACTTTATGTGATGTAGGAGTGAGCATTAAACTTGTGTTGTTATCTATATTCAAAATGTTAGGTTTAGGAGATATTTCTCCCACTACTGTAACCCAACAATTAGTGGACGAATTAATCACTTATTTTAAAGGGGTTATAGAAGATGTACTGGTTAAAGTGGATAAATTTATCTTCTTTATTGAATTTATTGTATTAGGTATGGAAGAAGACAAAGAAATTCCAATTATTTTGGGAAGACTTTTCCTTTCTACCAGACGAGCAATGATAGATGTGCAAAAAGGGGAACTAATGATGAGAGTGAATTATTATGAAGTTACATTTAATGTACTTAAACTATTGAAGTATCCTGATGGAAAGTGTTATAGAATGGATATTATTGATGATATGATTGTTAATCAATTTTAAAATACATGTGAAGTTAAATTTGATTAATAAGATGAAATCATTTTAGAAGAAGAATAAGAAGCTGAGACTGAAGGAGATTCTGAAGATGAATAAAATGAAATGATTACTAAGGATTCAAATTATGTTCAAGAAAAATATAAAATCTTAGATACTAATGAAAATGGTGTACGTTTGATTCCATCTATTGAAAAACCTCCTGAACATGAGAAGAAAGTTTTGCCTATTTATTTAAAATATGCATATTTGAGTAACTCATCTACATTACCTATTATTACATCCTCATAATTGACAACAGAACTAGAACAACAATTATTCTAAATGTTAAAGAATATGTATGCATTGAATACTTCTTACATCCTTTGAATGGACATTAGCTGGTATTAAAGGTGTCAGACTTTCAATCTGTATGCACCGAATACTAATGGAAGATAACCATAGGCCTAAGGTAGATCCTCAAAGGATATTGAATCCTATAATGAAAGTTGTAGTTAAGAAAGAAATTTTAAAGTGGTTGGATGCTGGGATTATTTATCCAATATAAGATAGTTCTTTGGTTAGTCCTATTCATCGTGTTGAAAAGGAAAGGAATGAATTAATTTTAATAAGGCAATTTACTGGATGGTGAATCTTCATTAATTATAGAAAATTTAATGCCACCACTAGAAAAGACCATTTTCGATTATCTTTTCTGGATCAAATGTTGGATAGACTAGCAAGACACCATTATTTTTACTTTTTGGATGGATACTCTAGATACCACCAAATACCCATTGCTTCTGAGGATCAAGAGAAAATGACTTTTACTATTTCAAATGAAACTTTTTCTATTAGAAGAATGCTATTTGGATTATGTAATACTTCTGCAACTTTTCAGAAATGTGAGATGTCAATTTTTGTGATCTAATTGAGAAAGGAATTGAAATTTTTATGGATGATTTCGCAGTCTTTGGGACTGTTGACCTCATTTTTAGTTGAGGTCTAGCTTTGCCCTGTTTAGTAGCCTAGAGTCTAGCCATAGGATTTTTCAATTGACTATTCCTAGAAAACTAGAAAAGGAACCCTCACTATTAGAAATTCTAAACTCTTCTTTGTTGAACTTGAAGTTCCACATATTGGTCCTAACCTCTAGCACTTAGTATGTGGGGTTAGTATGAGGAAACTCAAAAGAAGCCTCTCATAGAATGTTCAGTCCTTAGGAATAACCCTTGGTGGTCTGTTTTTGGTTGAGTTGGCTTGCACTGACTAAACTTTCTTACATACCCAAAACCCTAAGACCCCTTGACTTGGTCTCATGATTCTTTTTGGAAAGCTCATATGAATGAACCTATACCCCTAGTATTAAGATAAGAGGGTTAGAACTAGCATATTGACCATCCAAAATGAGTCCTCACATGCTTCCTATTGGTTTGGCATGGTTTCATGGCTTATTTGCCCATCCAAAATCACCAAATTACCAAAATAACCGTACAACACTAATTTTTGCCAAAAATCCCAAAATTATCCAAAATACCCAAATTTGTGTAAAAGTCATCTCAAACCACTCACCACTACCTAAATTGGTTAAAATTCAGCAAAATCACCAAATTCCCAAAATACTCCAAAAGTTGCAAAAATTTACCAAAATGCCCCTCATGACCCAAAAATTTCAAAAATTATAAAAATTCCCAAAAAATACTAAAATCATCCCAAATATTTCAAATTTAATTTTTTAAGCATCATATTGATCCAATTTGATCAAAAGCTTCAAATTTATCCTTAAGAGCCACATTTCCCCAAATTAGTCTCAACCTTGACCTAATTGACCCCAAGATTGCCTAATTTAAATTTAAATCCAAAATTCTGTACCCCCAATCTCAATCTAAATAAAATTCAAGACCGATTTGCTCAATTGCAAGCCCAATTTTACCCAAATTAAAAAGCCCCAATTTTGACCATATGACTAAATCTACCAAATTTACCCTTAAATTCAATTCAAATCACTTGAAATCACTTCCAAACTTTTCATCATAGACGCCTACATAAAATTCAACATTCAATTGATCCAAAATTTAGCCCAAATTTACCCCTAATTTTAAAAGCCCAAGCCCACCATGTTTAATTCCAAAAGCCCAAATTCAATTAAAAGCCGACATGACAATTTACCCTCATCTTCCATTCAATCAAAATCAATCCTTAAATTTTAAATCTATGATGAAATCATTACAAATACAACCTCACAAAAAACTCCAAAAAAATACCCCATAATTACAAAATCCTTTCTCATGCAAGAAAGCCAAGCCAAAGGGAAGCCATGAAGCTATTCTCAATCCATAGGTGAGCCATATGAGTCATGCCACATCACCAAGCTTTTAATGGTAAGAGGACATGTCACTTTTAAGCCTCTTTAAAAAATTTTTTAACCCTTTGAATGACACACTTAAACCCATGGTTAGCCAAAATCCCTTAGAGGGTGACTCCAACTTACTAATTAAGCTGAACCACCTAATTCTCTTCAGCACCCAAACCTTCCTTGGTGGGTGAACCGAGCCCCGAACCATGCCTTGACCAAAATTAACCCAAAATGGACCTGTGCACATTCCTTTTTAATCCAACACCTTTACACATGATCAACCCCAATTGATTGCACCAAACCCAAGCTTTGATCCCCCTAAACAAATGGTGAACTGACCATTGCCAGCCAGCCACCTTTGCTGTCAGAAAACACCATGGCCAAGGGAGCCCATATGGTCATAACTCAAAATTAAACCCATCCAAGTTGCCTCATTGCAATTGGACACTTGAAGTCTTATTCACTCCACCTAAGCAAGACTTTCCACCCACCAATTACTCCTGAGGGCCACCATGGCCTCCTCTATTTAAACTTACCCTTGACGGCCAAGAGAGGAGATCTTGAAATTTCTTAGGGAGACTCTACCAAATTTTTCCTAGAGCATCTCTAAGACCTCCTAAGTGTAATGCAACCATTCTCTAGCGCTCTTCCCCACTGATCAGAGATAATTTCTCAAGCCTAATTTGAGCTTGAAAGAAGAAACCTATGAAAACTCCACTAAAACCAAATTCATTGCACCCACACCATCCCCTGAGTGAGAGAAGAAGGTTACCCACAAAAGCCCCATCACTAGACCAGCCTAGGGTGTACTTTGATCAACACCCAAAATCGGCCTTGGCCGAAATTGGTTCTAGACAATTCACCATGACCAAAGACTTCATCCTTAAGCTCTTTGGACCTCCACAAAGCTTCTCCAAGCGTCCAATTGAGGTTTCCCCTCTTGGACCAAGGTATAAGATTTTTTCCTCATCCCCAGCTTATTTTAATTCTCCATGAGCATAGGATTGATTTCATAATAGGTTAGTCATATGGATAGCTTTGTCTCCCTTAGATGAGTCCACAGGATCAAACCCAAAGTGATTTGGTCAAGTGTAGCTCGAGATGTTAGGGTTTTAAGGTGAACGGCTCTCAGGTTGAACCAGTTAGGGACGTTGGATTGTGCATGTATCACATGGACGGTTGAGATCGCTTTGAATGAGGATTCGGTTCATAAAGTGCGGGCTAACTCAGATGGCAGCGCCAATCCAGAGGTTACCGTGTGGAGCTTCAGAGATACCGAGGTGAAGGAGGCGCCGCGTTGGATAAGTAGAAAATCAGGGAATTTCTTGATTTATTTATTAGCTAGAACTTCAAAAGTGCATATGTTTTTGTAGGAAAATCACAAAAATATAATAAAAATATCCTCTTGCTCAGTGAATAGAGGAGAACAATGTGGAAATGAATTCATTTTGGTTTGAGGCATGTATTATTTTTATTTAATTAAATAGTGTTTTTTTAATTCTTAATTTGTCTGGACATTTCACTATGACATAGGACAATGGGGCTTTTGATGTATCTTTTGTTAAGTATCTCCCCTGATTTTTCCATGGTCACGGGGGCATCTCTAACCAAAAATATTTAATTTTCAAGTCAATTGTCCCTGTTTTGGTAAAAAAAATATAAAAATTAAAATACTCATCATAAAAATAGAAAAATAATTTTGTATGTTCATTGTGGTTAGAGGACCCTAAGTAAAAATATAAACTTAGTTTAACTCATTAAAATAATCTTAATTGTTGCAAACCCTAAAAAATGAAATTAAATTAGTTTGGAGTAATCATAAATTTAAATGAAATAAAAATCATTCTCCACTGTAATTTAAGTTCAGAGGAACTCCCCATAAAAATTTCAAGTCAATATGAGTTCATTTGATCATTCAAATGGATTAATCAAATGAAATTGCATTTGTGCAATAAAATAATTATAATAATTAAAATAATACTTTAAAAATTACCAAAATGGTTTTGGGAGTTCCCTATGACCAAAGGAACCTAAGAAAAATAAAATTATAAATAAAATAAATACATACATTTTGAGCTATTTTTGGGCATTTAAATAATTAAAAATTATTTAAAAATCATAAAAATTGTAAAATTTTAAAAACACGCTAAAATTTCACCTTTGGATTCCTAATCGTTTCGAACAATTTAAAATAATTTTCCTAACTTTCAAAGTGAAGATATTAATTTTAAAGACTTAAAAATGAATTTTCTTTATTTTTTCTCTAGACTAATTCCAATAATTAAAATAGAAATCACAAAAATAAGAAATTTATTTCTTTAGGTTTGCTGCACTCAAAGAGATTTAATAAAAATATAAAACTTAATTTTCCTTGTTAAATAATATTTTATATTTAATTAATTCTAAAGAAACAAATAATTCTAATAATTAAATTAAATTTCTTAAAATCATACAAATTTGTCCAAGTGGTCCTCTATTCTAGGTAAACTTCCAATAAATTTCATAAGGATAGAAATTTTGTTTTGGTTGAGCTTTTAAATTTTCCTTGAAAATCCCTATTTTTGCATTAAAAATAATTATAAAATTAAATAAATTCAATAAAAAAAATCACATTTTCTTCTCTTATGTTTTAATTAACCCATGAGTGGGGTAAGATAAAATTTTCAAGTCATTTGAGTCTAATTTAATGAATTGTAGGGTATTAAGGCCTTAGGGGCAAAAGGGTAATTTTGAAATTTAAGACTAAATCAATATTTAGGCTTCCCCAAAGGGCTAAAATAGGCAATAAATAAGCTTAATTGATATGTTTTGATGATTGGAATATGAAAGGGATGAATGGTAGTAACCAACCTCACTTTGTTCTTGTAAAGGATACATTTGTAATTTTCTTAAAATTGATGAAATTTGGAAGACCATTTAAATAAAAAAAAAAGATATTAAGGTGAGGGTCATAACTCACTGATTTTGGAGGATCATAACTCACTGATTTTAAGCCCCAATTAATGGTTTTGAATTGATATATAATTCATGATAAGGACTAAAGGTATAAACATGTAAATCTTTTTTCTAAAATTACAAATCTACCCATTATTTTTTAATGGCTTTGTAGTGAACTAGGCTTAATCAAAATTTTATTTAATGAGAACTAGAAAATAGTCTATAGTTAATTCAAAACTTTTTAAAATACTAAAAGCTCCTATTTAAAATCAAAGTGCTAAGTTTCTTAATTAGACAAAATTGCCCTTAAGGGCCTTTACCTATATAACTTATAAATAAAACATAAAGTGATAATTACCCAATTCTTAGGGTTGGCTAAAACATCAGTTAATTGAGCATAACAATATGATAGGAATGACTTATTAAGCAACATAATGAGTTTGAACAAACTCGAGACTTTTCAAGAGATTGTGAGATGCCTCGGACGTGGTCCCTAGCCTTTCTCATACTCTTTTAGATATCTTGAAGTATGATTATACTCATTATGCCTTGCTTGAGAAACCATCTATAAACTTACATAAATAGGACCCGCTAAGATATGACATAGTATCTAGTAGACACACCTTAAACTTGAACTTCCAACTTATTTTACAAGCATGTTTTAATTCCTGCAAACTTATATATATGTATGCTTTCCAAGTACTTAATTTTCTAGTAGAGAAATGAGAAGAATCGACAGGTACGCTTTTTTTAAGTCATTACATTGCAATTTACTTTTACTTTTTGTGTCCTTCTCATGAACTTGCATGTTAAACAACGATGTCACCTTGCATGTCAAAACTTAAAATTTTAGGATAACCACAGAACTGAAACCAAAACAAAAATATAGAAAAAATCAAATAAAATAAAATTCACCGCCACAACATTCAAAATATAAGATAACTCAAAATTTAATCACAAACAAAAACAAAATCAAAATTGTAACTAAATTAAAACGTCTCTATCAGATGATCAGGAATCCTTCGGAAGAGGTAACCTACAATTACTAACGAGATTTCTCATGGTCTAAGTGAAAGTATGAAACTCATTGAGTTGAGTTTAGTAAATTCATTTAGACTAAGAGAATCCGAAAGAAAATAGTGGTATCGGAACGATTGAGCCGTAGGATCCTAACTGGTGTCGCTCTAATCAACTTTAACATGCCCCATAATATTTAAATAATCATAACCCTTGGGAACATTTGATTTAACATCATGACTTGACACATTAGCAAATTATGGGTAGTACGATCATCTTCTAATAGCAAAACATGACTATACCAGCTAAACCATTCCTTAGAATTAAACAACAAATCCATAGGACTTCATGGTTGTTTCTTTATGCTGCATAAATCCTAAATTTATCTTTAGGCATTTGTATGGTTTTGCTATACAATATAAGCCCTAAATCACCTTAGGATTCAAAGGTTGTCGTTTGTCACGACCTAAATTCTCATATTTTCCAGGATATTTTTGTAATTGTTTTACATGAATGTAAGCCCTAATTAATAAAATTTGCAGGATGAAACAATAAATAACTTCTCTATAAAGCTGAAGCCAAATAGTAGGTTAGTTTTGGAAAGTCACCTGGTTTTCCTCAATATCCGTGACATCCCCAAGTCTTTCTTCTTGGGGATTCCATAAAATGTTTCAAGTTTTATTCATTCCCCTTTCACACCTCTTTCTCTGATTTCCTTGAAATGCCCTATTTCTTTGAACTCCTTGAAGATAATATCCCCTAATTTTTATCGAGAGTTTTCTTAGGTGACTTCGATTATTTAGGATGTAATTAACTGTAGAGGCTTGCCCTTATAGAAAGATTTTCCAAACTCAGCTTAATGTAAACCCTATTTAATCCTTCATATTAAATAGGGAAACTTGTCGGCTTATAATAAAAAAAGTTTCACAAACTTAACAGATGTCTTACAATCTTTAGTTTATTTAATCAAGTCTTACCAGTAAGTAGTGTGTTTATCCTTCGGGTTGAATACATTATTTGTGGTATTAGGCTCATTTATTTAAACTATTGGAGATATGAGATTGGTCCGATCTTGTAGTTTAAAAAATCTAAAATACTATTTTTTCCAAATTATATAATAAATTAAATTAAAATGGGCGTGGGATATCCATCCTGACAACCAACAACTCCACAACCCCTTAACCTTTTTAGTGTCGACAAATTCTGGAGACTCCACTATAGATTTGTTTCTCTCTCAATATTAATCAGAGAATATTATCTTCATACATCAGTAATGTGTCCATGTCCCTTGTGGATCAACTTATCCTTCTTCAGTTGGTACGCTTCACCCATTTTTTTCTTGGGGAAGTATGATCAACTCCTTCGGACTTCAGAACCGTCTACTCAATCATATTTGAGCAGAGAGGTTTATGAGTTCATTAGGATTTTGGCTTTGTGTGGGGTCGGGTCCCCAATAGGTGTGGTTGTGGACAGGTTTTGCCCGGGCATTGTGCGTTGTAAATTTGGTCCCGCACTGGGTCCTAAACTTCACTCTCCCCTTCGAGCTTGGTTTGCTACTTTACAGATTAAATGAAATTATGTTGTGTTACGCTTTCTCTTTAATATTTCTTATTTAATTAAGTAAATTCTTCTAATTTCAAACTATTTTTACTAAATGTAAAACCTTCACAAACTAAAATAAAATAAAAAATGGCGCAATCTACATATCAGCCTTTGTTAACTTTTAGTGTTCGCACTAGAATTACAGGGTGTTGGTCAAATAACTAACTCAGAGCTTTCTTTTTGAAGTTGATGCAATGGCTTTTCTGATGCTCACCTTCTCCTACAATTTGCCAATCAGCCGCACGGCTCACAATGTTGCCCCCACCATCAAGTTTGGAATTGGATTTGAAAAACTTGAAGCCGTACTCGTAAAGGCCCCGTTCTTCATAATGAAATTTACTGCTCCAGAAGTTCAGGAGCCCTTTGCTGAATTTAACTTGAACTATCCCTAGGAGTTCACTTCTTGCAAGAAGGTGAAAACTGTCGCTTCCCCATCACCTACCAAGTCTATTGTCCCCTTTTCTACTAAAGGAAAGTAGATTATGATCCTAAAAGATGAAACTGAAGAATTTACCACCTCTCTGTTAGTGTTTGAGATTGGATCGAGTTCAAACTCTACATCGCTGACTCGATCATAAAGAAAGAACCACAGCCAGAAAGTTTGGAGGGCCGCTGAGGCCCAAATCTCAGAAAAAGCACTAGATGATGAGTCTCTTCACGAGGAAGAACTTGAATTAATAGAGACCTCTCCGCTTCTGCAAGGGAGTAAGTTTCACCCACTAATGAATACTAATGGACATGAGTGTATACAAGAAATCATTACTACTTTACCATCATTTCACGGTCATAGTGAGGAGAGGGAGAAGCTCACTTGTATCACTAAAGTTTGCACAGTGTTCCAGAGATTGGCCACTAAAAAAGGATTTTCAACGGTTGAACTGCTTAAATGAGTGAGATGTGTAATATCCTCTCTAATGAGGAAAGAAATCTTGAAGGATTTTAGGATTGCCAGACAGTCCCACAAATCAGCCGAAGCTTTGCCAGCTCGTATTCCCGTTAAATTCCATTTGAGAAGCCGAATTGATCTACCGTTACTACTACAAATTTTGTTACCTCTGCTGCTCCAAAGTCTGCAGGATGTTGACCGGTTAAGTCACGTCTGGGTCTGAGGACTCAACCAATTATTACCCATAAAAATGCCCAAAGAGGGAAAATAAAAAGAAGTTACTCGATATTGTATTTGGATCACACTATGGGGAGCATACTTCTGTCCGACATGCCGATGCTTCTGTTGAGACACCATGTCTCAAGTCATCATTGTCGAGAAAGTAAGTGTGGGTACCCAAAGTTGCCATACTAATATGATCTAGTGAGCCCGCAGGGCAGAATGGCATAATAAAGCAGAAGTCTGAAGCATCTGATATCATTGCAACTATTACTCCAAAATTTGATGAACAAGGGAAGGATTTTCAGAAAAGTCTTCCAGACCTCAAGAGGATTTAGGAGGTTATAATCGAAGAAATTGTCAAAAAACTTAGAGCTGAGATTTCTAAGTTAGCTAGAGAGCATAGTGTAGCCATTAATGGCGATGATAATGATTTTGATTTTAATGATTACCTAGATGAAGATTTCATGGAAATATAAGTCATTAAGACTAGAGCTGCCACATCTGTGCGCGACACCCAACCTCTCGTTGAAGGGAATGCTACAGATGACTTACACAGAGCCATTTTCTTAAGAGATGAACAGACTAGCCAAACGTAAAAGAGAATGGATGAGATGGCTGTCACCATTGCCGCCATGGCTACGGTTAATGCGCGATCCCAGTCACAGCAGGTAGCTTCTCCAGGAGTCAACCGAAAAGCAATAATCCATATTATCGATGAATGAAGAGAAGTTGCCTCCGCTAATGGAGAAGAGTAGCCAAAGAAGGGTTCTTCACCAAGTACTATACCCGAGAAAGATATTAAACAATTGGTCAAACAACAAGTTCGGAAGGCCTTAGCCCAATTTAAGGGTGCTGCATTGATTTCAAGGGTAGACTTTACCCAGAGGAGTTTGATGTCGTACCCTACCCTAAGGGTTTTGTGTCACATAACTTTAAGACATTTGATGAGAACAAAAATCCCAGGTAGCATATAGCACATTTTCGAGTCAGTTGTGGCAACACTGGAGGAAATGAACCCTTACCTTCCCTGAATTTGTCAACTGCTTGTTAGGGATTGCTTTTGATTGGTAAGTCCAGTTACCTAACGGACCAGTTAAGACATTTGCCAAATTAGAAATGATGTTCATAAAGAGATTTACTGGAGCACATCATCATGTTTCTATTGGAGATCTCGTAGTAGAGAAGCAAAGACCCAAGAAGACTCTAGTGGATTATATCTTAAGATGGAAAAACCTTAGCATGAAATGTGAACCTCAACTACAAGAACAACATACGATTGAGATTATACTCAAAGAAATACATTAACTAGTAGTTTTTATGCTGAAGGGACTCACCATCAAGTCCTTTGAGAAGCTGTTAATCAAAGCCAGCAGTTTACAGAAGGAAGTTAAACATATGGATTCCCAAAAGAATGCGGAGAAATCCAGGATGACTAGAGTATTTGAAAAGAAGTTCGGACAGTAACAACGGTCGATAAAGGAAAAAAGGTGATAAAGAAACAAGCAGAGTATTCTCACCAAAGTTCCCAGCAATCGTTGTAGCTTGCTCAACAACAAATACAACATTAAGGCCAGTCTAGCCAACAGTCATATCAGTGAGGACCGTACCGAGCATAAGGTAGAATGGGTCCAACTCTTAAAAAATGAAAGAGAAGAGTGTATTCTCTTAAAGATGAGGATGTGCTAAAAATTTTCAGAAACTTAATGAAAAAGCCAGTGTTCAGATTGCTAGAGCCGAAGAATCCGGAAGAAGTTGACAAGAAAGAATATCCCAATTTTTGCACCTACCATAAGATGTTGGGACATACGATAGATAGTTGTTTTGTCTTCAAAGACTGACTTGAGAGAAACTTTAAAGAAGAAAATATAATAATCCTGAAAGAATAAAGAACCTAAAAAAGGTTATGTGAATATGATTTCGGTTGAGCCAATCGTTCCGATAGATTTATATGCAGAAAAAAAATGGATGAAGCACTATTTGGAGCAAGTCATCCAAGCCGATACTGGGTCAGATTCAGACTAATTCAGCTCAGATAGGCGTTCAAGATTTACAACCTGCTCAACCCATGTTGGAAATTTCACCTGAAAAATCACCGCAACCCGAAGAGAAAGAAATGAGCAACATCACGAAGACCGATAACACAGGGGGTAGAATGGGGCTACCTCTATTAGATTGGTTGTCTCAAATTCTGAGAAGAAAATCCTCGAACCTCTGACCATGTATGATTATTATTTTGCCCCGCAAGGGTATAATGAATATAATGATTATGAATTCAACTACGTTTTGATTTTTTTTAATGATAACATAACTGATTTTATTCAATTTAGCTTCAATCTCGATTCCCAAACCGATCCTTAAATCGTACTTGAGTCCAATGAGCTTGTTAATGAGATTGAAGAAGATGTTGATAATACCGATTACGATAGCACCATGAGTGAGGGACCAGTCCTCGAGTGCCACAACGCACCACTTGCCATCAGTTTAGATCTCTCTGATGTAGAAGAGACACCAAAAATTTTGCATACAACATCTCAGGAAGAGGAAATTGCAGAAGTAAATCTAAGCTAAGTGAAAGTATTACCCTCGAGTTCAGCTCCAATAGATAAAAGAAAACAAATAGTCACTTGAGAAGAGTAGCATCCACCTTTGCTAGTGGAAGAGCCACATAGCCAAGTGAAAATCAGAGGATTATAGAAGGTTGATTATAACTTGTTAGCTCATCTTAGGAGGTTGCCGACCAAATTAAGCATCTACGAAGCTAGAATCATATCGAAGGAGATGAGAAACTCTTTGGTTAAAGCCTTTCTTTTACTTAGCTCAATTGGCTACCACATCCTTGGATGAAGTTTGTTCATTAAAAGAACAACCTGAGATAACATTCACTGATGAAGACTTGTTGCTTTGTACAACGGACCATAACCGACCGCTCTACATCCCTATTAATATTGATAGATTTGTATTGTCCAAAGGCTTGGTAGACGTGGGAGCATCGCTAAACTTAATGAGTCTATGGACGTTAACATATTTTGATATTAAAGCTCAAGAGTTTACAATAGATAAAAATATGTTAAGAGGATTTAATCATAATGGTGAAAGATCCCTTGAATTGATTACATTGTTAATGAAAGTTAGAGAACTAGTAACAACCACAAAATTCTATATCATCGTCACAGAAACCTCTTTCAAGGTTTCACTTGGATGACCATAAATTCACGAGCATAGTATGGTTCCATCATCCTTACGTCAATGCATCAAGTATTTAAAAGAAGGATAAGAACATTGTATTAAAGGTGATTTACAATCACAATTAGTTCAAGAAGTGGGCATTCATGAAGACACCGTCTACCACGCACCTCAAAAGAAAGCCGCGTTTTCTCGTGAAATTATATCAAATGAAGTGAAAGTCTCAGAAAAGTCACAAAGAAGTAGCCATTCAACTCCACTTTAATAATCTACTATCGACTATTCACAATGAGGTGGTAGAGGTTCTCCTAACCCATACACCCGAGATCGAGGCTGAGGATGTGGACGAGGAAGAACCAACACAATTACTGAACAGACTAGGTCAATCATCAACATGAAAATGGAATAAATCTCTGATGAACAAAGTTCCGAGGAAGAATTGATGATGATAAAATAGAAGAAACCTCAACACGAGATCTCCTTGGAAGACGTGGAGAAAATGAATAAGTATCAATGTATGATCGGATCAATCACTATGTGAATGCTATGACACTTTTTCGGATCTACCCTCATAAGGTTGAGAGTTTAGAGGTTAAGGAAGTTAGTAGTGTTGGAGCCGATCAAATTTTAACATGCGTCCCCTTCTACCATTCTTGAAAATCATGTAAATTTAGAAGAGGATTCTAACGAATTAATGGAATTACCTTTTGGTTACTTTTCTCCTTGTATACAAAAATTAATTCAATAGGGATATGTGCCAAAGTAAATGCAAAAAGATAAGTTACAACTTTTTGAAAAATTGTGGAGTGTTAGCAATCAAACTCCTAACTCAAAAGAAGGTCACGAATTTGGTATTGTAGGAGCAGTCGATGATTTAGAATTTTGCATGGTTATTACTAGTAGATGGAGGAGGGTTGCCTCGATATAGAGAATTACTCTCAAGATCAGTTAATAGATGATGCTCTGCAACAATTTGAAGAAGAAATCAAGTCAATGAATGATGAGCTGAAAGAAATCAACCTCGGGACTGAGGAACAAGCTCGACAAGCTTTCGTAAGTTATTTACTCGGTGAGGGAGAATCCATATAGTTGATAAGATTATTATCAAAATTTAAAGATTGTTTTACTTAGAGCTATGATAAAATGCAAAGGCTGGTAGCAGAAGTTGTGGCGCATAAGCTTGGGGTGGACAAAAATATGACCCCAGTAAAAAAAGTCCCCAGAAAAATGCACCTCGAAATAGAGTAACAAGTTATTACCGAAGTAAATAAATTAATGAATGCTACCTTTATGCAGGAGAAGAAATACCTGACAGTGACTTTATATATGCTTAAAAATATAAGTATTTAATACTGCTGCTAAAAGATTTAATTCCATAGCAACTGCACTAAAACTTAATAACAGTTATAGATTCGATAAAGATGGATTTATAAAATATTCAAAAATTGTAAAGTCACACTTTTCAATGCAAGTATATGTATCTCTCAAGTAATATAGGGCTCTAATAGAGTCCTAGATATCGATCCCACACAGAGTAATATTAGAACTATGAACTAAGATTTTTGAAAATTAATACTCAATCGCAACAATGGAATTCAATTTGCTTATCTGTCACTAATAGGTAATTGAAATAAATATGAAATTTTAATAACACTTAATTAACTAATTATACTAATGAGGTTTTTAATGTGATATTTAATATATAAGAAAGCTTCATTCTCCTTTTCAAGAAATTATAGTGAATGGATAAAGTGAATCAGTTCAATTTATATTGTGCTAAATAGAAGCATACTTATTCTTTACCCTTTGGTCCAGACATAAAGAACATTTACTAATCCTTGCTTGTTTACTAAATCTGCGGCTAGGCCGGGAGGATACCTTCTTTCACTTCGGAGCTCCCACGTTCCCTTCACCTGAGGGCTAACATTTACACTTCAACTCCCAACGATAGGACCGAATTTGAGATTTTAGTCTGTCACTCTAAAATCTCCAATTCCACGCCCGATAATTATATTTTTCTATTTATTTGCACCCAACTTCCAAGGGCTTTAACCTCCCTAAATCTTTGATGTAATCTTCACTTTAGTTGTAAAACTCAACATATTTTAACAAATCAATTGGCTAGATTGAAAGTAAATTAAGATCAAAGTGAAAAGATCATCGCAATTTCTTTAACATTTTCATGGCTTCACCAATTCAAATCACCATTTCACAAATCTCAAGATAAGGAGAAAGACAGAGAAAATTACTCAGATCACATTGGGAAAACACAACAAAACATGGAATTCATATATAAAATCAAAGCCATACAAACTACAACAATAAATAAATTTATCTCTAATTTATCCCCAAGAAAACTCCTACAAGTTCCTCTGAATCTCTTCTTTTCATTACAACACACAGAATTCTTCTTTGAAGCGGCAAGGAGGAAGAAATCTCTCACTTTCCCTCCACTCTTACAATCCCTCGAAGAATTCCTCACAAATTAGACTCTCTACACACTACTGAAACTCTTGGATGCTGTTCTAACCTTCCAACTCCTCAAACTCCTCTTCCATTTTCGGCCAAAATCTTCTTTTAATGTTGTGAATGAGTTTTCCTAAGAGTTGCCTAAGCACCCCTCAAAAATTCATCCTCATCCAATGCTTTGTTGGACATAACCGCCAAGCTTGTCATCGGTGGCCTCGAGGGCGCCGTCGACAGGCCTTCTAAGTGAATTAAATCTGGAGTCTCGGGAAAAGTCTTCCGTCGATGTCGCTGGGCTCGCCGTCGGCGTCCTAGTTTAAATCTTCAAATTTTGGTCCTTTTCGCTCCAAATTTGCTCCTTTTTGCATCTTTTTGCTCAAATGACCCTAAATCATCATTCCTGCAACAAAACATCAAAAATACTTTTCATTAAAGTGCAATATAATAAAAACAATGTAAAATAGGTAAGAAAATCTCAACATATTTTCCTTTGGTCAATACCTCACATAGCTAGCCAACATTTTTCTAGTTAATAAGAAAAATGGACAGATTCGTGTATGTGTCGATTTCAGGGATCTAAATAAGGCATGTCCAAAAGTTGAATTTCCGTTACCAATACCAGACTTAATGGTTGACATCGCTTTGACACATGAAACTTTCTCCTTGATGGATGGATCTTTAGGATACAACCAAATAAAGATGACTCTAGAAGATGCAACACTTACATCTTTCATTACGTCGATTGAGAAATTCTGCTACACAGTGATGCCATTCAGATTGAAGAATGCCAGAGCAACATATCAGCGAGCAATGACAAAGATCTTTGAAGACCTCATTCACAACCAAGTGGAGTTTTATGTGGATGATTTGGTCATCAAAAGAAAACAAAAAATAAATCATTTGTACGATTTAAGGACTGCGTTTGAATGATTACGATAATATAATCTTAAGATGAATCCCTTAAAGTACCTCTTCAACGTTATTACCGGAAAATTTTTAGGACTCGTTGTTCATTATCGGGGAATCAAGATCAACCCGGATAAGATTAAAGCTATCTTAGAAATGCCTCCTCCCAAAACCTTGAAACAATTATGTTCCTTCCAAGGAAAATTGGCATATTTGAAACACTTTATTTCTAATCTCTCACTTAGGTCTCACCACTTCTCGACATTAATTAAGAAGGATGCCAAATTTGTTTGGGATGAGAAATGCCAACAGACCTTCGAGGACGTTAAGCAATACTTAATGACACTTCCTGTTTTAGTAGCCCTTATCCTAGGAAAACTGTTGATAATTTATACTGCAGCTTTAGATGACTCTCTCGAAGCCCTATTAGCCCAAGTCCATAATGAGGGTAAGGAAAATGCATTCTACTACTTGAGTCGATGTCTAATACCGACAGAGATAAAGTATCCACCTATTGAGAAGCATTGTCTAGCTTTATTTTTTACAGCCTAAAAGCTTAGGCACTACATGCTTTCTCATAAAATTAACCTCATTTCAAAATTTAATCCGTTGTAATATTTAATGACCAGACCAACTATTTCCAGAAGCCTAGCAAGATGGTCAATGATTTTATTGCAATTCAATATAACTTTCGTTCCCCTCTACGCTATCAAGGGCCAGACTTTAGTAGGTTTTCTCGCAGCATACCCACTTCCAGCTGGGTCCCCTCTCAATGATGAACTATCAGATGAGCAAATACAATAAATAGAACCCTCCAGTGTTTGACATTGGGAAATTTACTTCAATGGGGCTTCATTAGCCCAAAAAGATAAAGGATCAGAAATGATTATACATTCCAAAGCAAGGATTGGTTTGATTTTCATCACGCCAGATAAAGGTATGTTGAGATTCTCCTACCACTTGATAAAGCCGTGTATGAATAAAGAAATAGAATATGAAGCGTTAATCACTGGGTTGGAGTTGGGAATCTCAATGGGTATAACAGAAGTTGCCATATATGGCGATTCTGAACTTATCATTCAACAAGTCGACGGACAAGACAAAATTTTGAAACCAAGACTAGCAGAATATCACCGTTATACAATGATGCTGCTTGAATAGGATCCTAATGTGACTCTCTACCGCTCGGGGAGGCAATGGTCATGCTGACGCTCTAGAAAAACTTGTTAAGGAGCTGGCGTGTTGATCTAAGGATTCCATTAATATTATAAAACAAGAAAGATGAGTATTGTCTCGAATCAACTTCGATAAAGCTTGAAAAAGAAGAAGGAATGATTATTGCAGTGGTTGACATCAACAAAGACTAGAATAAGCCATTAATAAAATATTTGCAGACTGAAAAGCTGTTAGAGGATAAGTCTGAGGCATTTCACATCACAAGAAGGGCTATGTCATATGCTCTAGTGGGTGATGTTCTCTACAGGTGATCATTTGATCATATGTGGCTGTGATGTCTGAGTAGGGCAGAAGCATAAAACATAGTCAAAGAAGTACATGCCATATTGTGTGGTGCTCACCAGTCAAGGCCAAAGATGAAGATGAAGATCAAAAGACTCAGATATTATTGGTTGGTAATGATATTTGATTACATGGATATAGCTAGAAGGTGTCACCTTTGCTAAGTGCATGGGGTGGTCTTACACCAACCTCTAAATGTGCTACACCTAATTATTGCCTCGTGGTCATTTGAGTGTTGGGGCATGGACATAATATGTCTGATAGATCCTCCATCCTCTAAGGGACACAGATTTATCCTCACCACTTTAGATTTTTTCTCCAGTTGGGCAGAGGTAGTACCATTCTAACAAGTTGCAACACAACATTTTCTTGAATTCTTCAAGTCTAATGTAGTCTATCATTCTGGTATTCCACACAGGGTAATTTTTCATAGTGGGACAGCCTTCAAGAATACGAAGATCAACAACTTTTTCAAATGGAATGAGATAGATTGGAGATACTCTACAATCTACTACTCAGGGTAAATGGTTTAGTCGAAGCTTTCAAAAAAATGCTCATGCAAATTTTAAAGAAGACACTAGATAAAAATAAAAGAAATTGGCACAACAAACTATTAGAAGCTTTTTGGGCCTATCAGACGACGTTCAGAACTCCCACTCAATGTACACATTACACGCTTGTGTACAAGTCTGAGGTCGTACTAATGCTAGAAGTTCAGACACTGTCTCTCAGAGTCGTCATCTCCAACCAAATCACAATCGAAGAAAGCACAAAACTCAAACTTGAGGAATTAGAAAGTCTTGAGGGAAGAAGACTAGAAGCACAACAACATTGGGAGCTCTAACCAAGCAAGGATGGTGCAGGCTCATGACAAATTGATCCTCCTGAGCTTTTTTAAAGTTGGAGATTATATCCTCATTCTTAAATGGACTATTATTATGCACTGTAAGATCGGTTGAAAATTTGAACCAACTTGGGAGGGACCATTTGTCATAGAAGAAGTTTACTCAGGAGGATCTTACTAGCTGGTGGATTTTTGGGTCGAAAGACCTATGTTGTTGGTCAATGGCAGCTACTTGAAGATATATTACCCAAAATGACGCTGCTTGAAATTGAATGCTTTTTGAAATTTTTATTGTTCTAGGGTTATTTATTTTGCTAGTCGTCTGTGACTTAGTCCCAAGTTTCGTAATAAATTGACCTCAATAAAATGAAAAAAAAAATTGAAATTTGTCAACTTTGTTTCTCTTCTTCTGTTTCTAATTTTTAAAGCCTAAATCAAATTAAATTAAACTGAATTAAAAAGTTTGTAAATAGCAATAAAAAATTTTAGTTGTTTAATAAGTGCTTCATTCTTGTTCTTGTTCATGATAAATGTCAGCACACTGATGTTTTTTTGTAATCTGTAGAAGAAATGTCGGGATGCAAGCTGATTTTCTCTTTTCAAGATGGCCTCAATCTCACAATGAATGAAGAAAGGGCTACTCATGGTGGTATTATAAACTTTGACTTAGGCTTCAGTCAATTCAATGCAGAATATGAGAATCCAGTGATGGACGTCAACAATTACCGGGAAATCGAAGGATTACCATCTTTGTTAAATATGCGCACCAGAGAAGACTCCTCATGGAAGAGGAAGAAAGGAAGCACTCAATAGAAATATCTAATTTAAGGAATCAGTCGTCTACAGTCCTTGATAACTGGTCCGATAGGGGATTTAATAGGTTTCGATGAAGACAGAGTGTTGGATGCACCACTCAGAAGAACTCAGAGTCGCAATACCAACTGTCGCAAACATAGAGCATTCCTACGAGAAGAAAGAAGATGATAGAAAGAATCAGTAGGTCTACTCACCCATATTCCTGAGGGAAAGATTTATGAGCCATGCATGAAGGAGACGTGTTCTAGCCCACCTGATACAGAGGATGAATTAGAATCAGCTACAGAGCTGATGCAGGCATAAACACCGCATGATTCTTATAAGGGTTGCCCACTATGCAATGTTGAAAGTCCCGTGGGAGCATCTACTGGAGGAGTATTCGTTGAATGCCTAAGATGCAACATTATATATTTGGATTGCAATAGTTCTTTTGAAGTGTTCACAACCGCCATTGTGGGAGCCCAGAAGGTAGCACATCTAGATGTGGAGTCATACATTCCACTGCCTACAAAACTATATTAGACGTGGATTCCTACAGATGTCGAGGCAAGGAGAAAACTCCTATAGTTTGAGGAGATTTCCACAGCAGAATTAAAAATAATGTGCAAAGTCAAAAGAAGAGAGTTCGAGTTCTACGAAGTTGTTCGAGGTAAGATTGTCAACATTTTGGAATGCCTGGCACTGTATACCAGGCTATTATCAAAAAATGATGAAAAAAAAATTTTAGATTGTGTATTCGATCTGAGGGACAGAGGTCAAGCTGGTCAACTGAGGCCGAGAACTTATTCAGAGCCACGGAAATGGATGTGCAAGAAAGGAAGAATAACCATTCAATGTGGAAGTTGCTATAATTTTATTGAAGGTATGTAAGGGAACCATTTTGAAATCTTAAGATACGATTAGGTGGATCTAATGTATAATGAAATAAAAAGAATGGTCAATATGCTGGTTCGATGGAGTATATTACCACCCGACTGCATCCCGAACAGCTGTATAATTAATATTTACGAGATGGGGGATTGCATTCCTCCATATATTGACCACCATGACTTTGTCAGACCTTTTTGCACAGTGTCTTTAATGAGCAGAAGCAACATACTCTTTGGAAGAAAAATAGACATCATTGAGGGTTCATTGAGATTCCACTACTGATGGGATCTGTACTAGTTTTAAAAAAAAATGAGGCCGATTTTGCCAAACACTGCATCCTAAGAGTACGATTTCCAGAGTACCTGTAACATTTCAAAGAATGGAAGATAGTCAAATACCACGAGGGTTTCGTCCCGACCCAAAATTGGAAGAACTACAGCCTTATGAGCTATGAGAAGGTTGCATCTCTAAGTACATATAAAGGGTGTTGTTGTCCCGGAGTGTGGCTCAGTAGGTCAGCTTGATCAGGAGCTCACCCTACCGAGGATGGACAGCTAGTGGACACTTTTTTGTACTGTATTTTGATGCTGTAGATATGATGAACCATGTATTAGATATGTTCAGCTTATGACATATATTTAGTATATGATGTTTCAGATGTATTCACATGTTGTCTTTTAATACTTCTGCATGTACTCATTTTGTAACTCATATTTGAAGTATATTAATAAAATTTCTTTCAAATTTTAACTTGTTTTTCCAATTAGCCTCTTTGTTTGATTGATAAAGAGCCACAAAACCATGCGTTGATTCTAAATTATAATTAATAAAGAACGAGACAATGAAAACCAGATATTAAAACTGAATATATTTTTGAAAACCCACCATTGAAAATTAAATTTTGCAAAAACATATTTTTATAATTAAATGTGATAAAGTCATCAAGAAAAGAAAATGATAAATTTCTTGAGTTTTTTCATCTCGAGTCTGAGGTTTCTTACTCTTTGCTTGTGTGACACGACTATTCTAGTTGCACAAATTTTCTTCACATCCTTGTGGAATTTCACTTTTTGCGCAAAATGTAAAAAAGTTTCACAAATTTTCCTCACCAATACCAATCATCAAATTACACATATCTATGACATCAACACCACAAATTCTCTACACCATTTTTTTATTGTTCTCGGGGACAGTACCGAGACACTAATTGTTTTCCTGTTACCTCTTAGGTTGAATGTGAGTCATTGAGTTTTTTTCCTTAATGTAACCCATATCTTCAAGATAGGTTTAAGACCACCTTAAATGGAGTAAAACATCCAATTCTCATCCTTTAAAATCGGTTTAAGACCACCTCAAATGGAGCAAAACATCCAATTCTCATCCTTTAAAATCGGTTTAAGACCACCTCAAATGGAGCAAGGCATCTGATTCTCTATTCATATATTTGAGAAAGGTTTAGGATCACCTTAAATGGAGTAAGGTATCCTATTCTCATCCATTGATATCGGTTTAAGGCCACCTTAAATGTAGTGAGGGATCTAATTCTCTACCCATATCTTCGAGATATGTTTAAGACCACCTTAAATGGAGTAAGGCATCCTAATCTCACCCCTTTGAGATTGGTTTAAGACCACCTTAAATGGAGTAAGACATCTGATTCTTTACCCATATCTTCGAGAAAGGATTAAGTCCACCTTAAATGGAGTAAGGTATCATAATCTCACACCTTTGAAATCAGTTTAAGACCACATTAAATGGAGTAAGGCATGTGATTCTCTACCCATATCTTCAAGATAGTTTTAAGACCTCTTTAAATGGAGTAAGGCATTCTATTCTCATCCTTTGAGATTAGTTTATGACCACCTCAAATGAAGTAAGGAATCCAATTCTCTACCCATATCTTCGAGATAGTTTTTAAGACCACCTTAAATGGAGTAAGGCATCCTATTCTCATCCTTTGAGATCGGTTTAAAACCAGCTTAAATGGAGTAAGAAATCTGATTCTCTACCCATATCTTTGAGATAGGTTTAAGACCACCTTAAAGAGAGTAAGGCATCATATTCTCATCCTTTGAGATCAGTTTAAGGCCACCTTAAATGAAGTAAGGCATCTGATTCTCTACCCTTATCTTTGAGATATGCTTAAGTTCACCTTAAATGGAGTAAGGCATCCTAATCTCACCCCATTGAGATCAGTTTAAGACCACCTTAAATGGAGTTAGGCATCTGATTATTTACACATATCTTCGAGATAGGTTTAAGACAAACTTTAATAGAGTAAGGAATCTGATTCTCTACTCATATCTTTGAGATAGATTTGAGACCACCATACATGGAGTAAAGAAACCTATTTTCATTCTTTGAGATGGATTTAAGACCACCTTAAATGGAGTAAGACATCCAATTCTCTACCCATATCTTCAAGATAGGTTTTAAACCACCTTAAATGTAGTAAGACATCCAATTCTCATCTTTTGATATCAATTTAAGACAACATTAAATGAAGTAAGGCATTCCATTCTCCCTCTAGGACTGACACCAGAATTTCATTTCCCATTTTGGGGTCAACACCTAAAACCTAATTCTCATCCTCCACTGTACTTGATGTTGGATAATCTGAAATCGACCTTCTAAATCCCCAGCGGAAGTTTCGAGTTCTCGCTCAGATTGGATATTCATTTGTCAATTCCCCAACAAAAATAATTCTCACTCAAACCTACCCTTCATTCTAGGTTTGTTGAATTAGAAAATCTATGTTGGTTTTGTTGATCTCGTCCGTCAACGCCATTATGTGTGGTGTGCTTGCTCAGCACACCACACCTATTCGGGGTCCATTTGTTGACCTCATTTTTAGTTGAGGTCTAGCTTTGTCCTCTTTAGTAGCCTAGGGTCTAGCCAAAGGATTTTTGTGTTTACTATTCCTAGAAAATTAGAAAAGGAATCCTCACCATTAAAAATTCTAAAATCTTCTTTGCTTAACTTAAAGTTCCACATATTGGTCCTAACCTCTAGCACTTAGTAGGTGGGGTCAGTATGGGGGAACTCAAGAGGAGTCTCCCATAGGATGGTCAAACCTTAGAACCAACCCTGAGTGGTCTGGTTATGGTTGATATGGCTTGCACACACTAAACTTTCTTACATATCCCAAACACTAAGACCACTTGACTTGCTCTCTTGATTCCTTTTAGAAAGCTCATATGAATGAACCTATACCCCTAGTCTTTAGCAAAGAGGGTTAGAACCAACATATTGAGCATCCAAAATGAGTCATCACATTGCTCCTATTAGTTTGGCATGGCTTCATGGCTTACATGCCCATTTTAGCCCAAAATTACTAAATTACCAAAATACCCCTACAACCCTAATTTTTGCCAAAAATCCCAAAATTACCCAAAATACCCAAATTTGCCCAAATTTATCTCAAACCACTCAACACTACCTAAATTGTCCAAAATTCACCAAAATCACCAAATTCCTAAAATACCCCCAAAATTGCCAAAAATTACCAAAATGCCTCTCGTGCCCAAAAATTTCAAAAATTCTCAAAAATTCCAAAATCATCCCAAATATTCCAAATTTTAATTTTTAACTATCACATTGACCCTACTTGACTAATTTTACCCAATTTCTCAAAAGCCCCAAATTTGTCCTTTAGGGCCCAATTTCCCCAAATTAGTGTCAATATTAGCCTAATTGAGCCCAATCATACCAAATTTCAATTCCAAACCAAAATTTAGTACCCCCAATTCAATATAGACAAAATTTAAGTCCAATTTAACCCAATTGAAAGCCAAATTTTATCCAAATCAAAAAGCCCTAATGTTGACCATATGACTAAATCTACCAAATTGGCCTTCAAATTCTATTCACATCACTTCCAAACTCTTCATGATACACTCTAACATCAAATTTAACATTAATTTGATCCAAAATTTAGCCCAAATTTTCCCCTAACTTTAAAAGCCCAAGCCCACCATGTTTAATTCCAAAAGCTCAAATTCAATTAAAAGCTGACATAACAATTTCGCCTCATCATCCATTTAAACAAAATCATTCCCTGAGTTTAAAATCTATGATCAAATCATTCCATATCTAGTCTCATGAAAAACTCCACAAAAATATGCCATAATTCCAAAATCCTTCTTCATGTAAGAAATCCATGTCAAAGGGAAGCCATGAAGCCATTCCCAAGCCATAGGTGGGCCATATGAGGCTTGCAACATCATCAAGCTATTAATGGCAAGAGAACAAGTCACTTTTAAGCCTCTTTTAAAAAAAATTTTACCCTTTTAATATCACCCTTAAAACCATTCTCAGCCAAAATCCCTTGGATGGTGACTCCTCCTCACTAATTAAGTTGAACCACCAGATTCTCCTCAACACCCAAACCTCCTTGGTGGGTGAACCCAGCTCCAATCCATTTCTTGGCCCAAATTGACCAAAAATTGAACTAAAACTTCTTGAGTACAATGCAACCTATCGGCGCTATTTTTGGTTGGAGTTACCCGTAAGAAGCTGTCGATCACTGAAATCAAAATCTCATCGCCCGCTTCGGAAGGACGTTTAATTTACATATATGTTTAGTTTTAGAAAAATATGAAATCAAACTGACCCCATATTTTTCATAGTTTAAAAGAAAGAACGTTGTACCTCAAACCCTGCATCTATCCCGAAGGATAAACTCAAGACTTGAGGATGAGGCTCGATCAAATAAACTAAGGAATATATGACATCTGTTTGGTCTGCGAAACCTTTATATTTGCAGATAATTTCCCCTATTTAATATAAAGAATTAAATAGGGTTTATATTAAGTTGGGTTCGTACATGCTTCCTATAAGGGCAAGGCCCTATAGTTAATTACATCTTAAATTTTAGAAAAATATGAAATCAAACTGACCCCATATTTTTCATAGTTTAAAAGAAAGAACGTTGTACCTCAAACCCTGCATCTATCCCGAAGGATAAACTCAAGACTTGAGGATGAGGCTCGATCAAATAAACTAAGGAATATATGACATCTGTTTGGTCTGCGAAACCTTTATATTTGCAGATAATTTCCCCTATTTAATATAAAGAATTAAATAAGGTTTATATTAAGTTGGGTTCGTACATGCTTCCTATAAGGGCAAGGCCCTATAGTTAATTACATCTTAAATGACCAAAGTCACTTAAGAAGACACTTGATAAAAATTAGGAAATATTATCTTCAAGGAGTTTCAAAGGGTAGGAATTTTCAATGAGATTGGACGTAGAGGTGTGAATGGGGATTAGTTTAAATTTGGAATATTTTGTTGTAGAGTTCAAAGGAGTAAGAACTAGGAGATGCCATGGATCCAAACGAGAACCCCGGTGACTTCCCAAGCTATCCTGTTTGGCTTCAGATTTAAAGAGAAATATTTAAGTGTTTCATCCTGCCAATTTTATTAGTTAGGGCTTACATTCATGTGAAACAATCACACAAATAGCTTGGAAGATGTGAGTATTTAGGTCGTGACAAACGACAACCTCAGATTCTTAAGACGAGTTAGGGCTTATATTGTATAACAATGCTGTAAAATGGCCTAAAGATAAAGTGAGGATTTATGTTGCCTAAGCAAGCAACCTCGAAGTCTTATGGCTTTGTTGTTTAAGTCTAAGGAATAAAGATTGGTTTAGTTGGGGAAGACAGGTTTTGGTGTTGAAGATGGTCGTGGTGGCAACCATGCTAGCTCTAAGCTCCTGACCGCAAGGAGTTTGAGCTTTTGAGTGTGTCAAGTTATAATGTTAAATCAGGTGCTCTTATGGTTGAAGTTCTTTAAATTTTATGAGGGCATGTTAAAGTTGATTAGGGTGACACCAGTTAGGATCCTATGGTTCCCTCGTTCCGATACCACTATTTTCTATTAAATTCACTTAGTCCAAATGAGCTTACTAAACTCAACTTAATGGGTTCCATAATTTCATTTAGACAGTGGGAAGCCTCGTTAGCAACCATAGGTTACCTCCTCCAAGCAATTCCCAATCATCTGAAAGAGACATCTTAATTTAATTACAATGGTAATTTTGTATGATGTTTGTGATTAAATTTTGAGTTATTTTATAATTTGAATGTTGTGGTGGTGAATTTTATCTTGGTTGATTTTAGTTTTTGTTTTGGTTTTGGTTTTGTGACTATCCTGATGGATTTAGTTTTCATATAGCGAGGCATCGTTGTTTAACATGCAAGTTTGCAAGTATAAAAGTACAGTATGAAAGTACAAGGAAGACAACGTTGATAACTGTAAAAGCGTACTTAGCGAGTCTTCTCGTTCCACCACCTGAAACTCAAAAGGCATGTGAAGGCAGTTTATACAAAGCAGGGAAGTAATATTTTGATGACCTATCTAACCCTAAGTCATATATTGGTGATTCCTTAAGAGTTTAATTAAGGATGATATTTGTCAAGCAAAATATATTCAGTTTAGTAGATCTCTAAGGTATCCAACAAGTATAGAGAAAGAAGCAAGTTCCTGCTGCTCTCTCGCTGCATGGTGGAAAATTCCGAGTTCTTTTAAACTTATTATGTTACTTAATAATTCATCCTATAAAACACCCTAATGCTCAAAGAACATTGATGTCTCAATTATCCCTAAGAGTAAGCTAATTATCATCTGTAATTTAATTTTGAAAATTTTGTGGGTGAAGACTCTTAAAGAGGCAAGTTAGTGTTATTGGAACACTAAACCAAATTTTGGTTAAAATTGGGCTTGTAGTGTTTGAAAGGCATTTTAATTTTAAATGATGTTTACTTTTCTAATCCTTATTTAAAGAAAACTTGATTTAACCTAAGTCACTACTAATCCCTTAAGACTTAGACGAGTGTCTTAATTAGTTTTGAAAATAGTAAGCTTTAGGTGGTCGTAATTCATGATTTGAATCTTATTTGAAAATCAAAATAGGGGTATTAAATTGATTAATTACTGACTTTGAAAATCATACCCCTAAGTCTTAGGTTCATTTTATTTTAATAAACTTCCAAATTTTAATAATTTAGAAATTTATTAACTTATCTTTTCAATTGGGAAAGTGAGGTTGGTTTCTACCAATTAACCCCTTATGTTTCAAACATCCAAATTAAGATCAGAGGCTGCCCATTTCCCTCTTTAAATTAAGCCTAAATGTTAATTAAGGCTAAATTTCCAAAATTACACATTTTCCCCTAAGACTCTAACACTTCATAATTTGTTAAACTCAATTCAAATGACTTTGAAATTTTTATCCTACCTCATTCATGAGTTAATGAAGACATTAGAGGAGAAAATGTGATTTTTTAAAATTTATTTTATTTTATGTAATTGTTTTCATGCAAAAAAAAGATTTTCCAAAGAAAACTACTAACTTTATCATGGTAAATCTTAATCCCTTAAAATTTTTACTCGAGGTAGACCTAGACTAGATAAGCCTTTGGAACAAATTTCATGATTTTTTGAATTTTATTTAACTTTTAAGAAATATTTTAAATTATGGGGTATTTATTAATTATAAAATAGTTTAAATAGAGAACATTAAGTTTTATATTTTTGAAAAGTACTCTTGAGGTCATAGAACCCAGAGGAGAAGATTTTATATTTTTTTGAATTTTATTTGATTTATTGGCATTATTTTTAGTGAAAATTCATTTTTAGCCTTTAAAAATCTATTTTAAGCTTTAAAATCCAATATATTTATTTAAAAAACTAGTAAAAAATAGTACAATTATTATAATTTAGAACATTTCCATGAATTTTATTATTGTTTTGATTTTTAGGGATTTTTATATATTTAAATATTTAAAATAGGCTAAAAATCAAGTTTTTATTTTAAATATTATTTTATTTTTAGAAAATACATTTGATTAGAGAGAACTCAGAAAAAATAGATTTTATAATTTTTCATGTTATATTTTGATTTTTAAAAATCATTTTAGTGCCAATAATGTTAATTATCTTGAAAAGTCAATTCAAGTTATCAAATGAACTTAAAATGCTTTGAAACTTTTATGGTGAGTTCTCTGAATCCTAAAAAATAGTAGAAATCAAAAATAAAGTTATTTTGTTATTTGTATTTTTAAGAATTAATTATCCTTGTGATTTAGGGTTTGTAAAGTTTACGTGTATTTTGAATGACTTGACTCATGAGAAATCTTTTTAAAGGTTCTCTGGTCATCTTAAAACTTCAAGAATTTTCTTGGATTGTCTATCTAGGGCTAACTTTGAAAAAAATAAGGGGATGTTCCCTAAGACAGAGGCAACAACATGCTAATATTCCAAGTTATAATGAAATGCATATATGCATGGAGAGTCAAAAGAATCAAATTATTATTTAATTAATTAAAAATAAAATATGCATAACATGGACTTAAAATTATCTCCACATTATTCTCCTCTATTCACTGAGCAAGAGAATATTTTCATTTTAATTATGTGATTTTTCTACACCAAGATATGGATTTCTTAAGTTAGTGGTCATTTTTTGAATTAATTAAATCCCTATTTATCTATTTAAACATGCGGCGCCACCTCAAACTACGACAGCTCCGAAGCTCCATGCAGCGCATTCCCATTTGACGTCACCGTCCGCCTGAGCGCTAACTCGGCCCGCAGTTTATGTTTCAAAGTGTTGTCAGGCTTGATCTCCTCCGTCCATCCGATACACACGCGATCGGATGGCTCCCCGTCATTGTCCCCGATAGAGTGATCCCATGACCGTCCACACTAAAACCTTATGATCTCAGCCTAAACTTAACCAAATCACTATACGTTTGATCCTTTGGCCTCGTCTAAGTGAGACGAACATATCTATACGGTAATCAAGCAATTGAATTAACCATAATCAAATGGAGAATCCAAATAGGCTAGGGAGGGAAAGAAGTTTTATGCCTTTGCTCTGAGAAGTGAAGCTTCAATCAAAGGGTCTTGGTATGTTTGATGGGATCCAAGGAGGCTAAAGATCGAGCCTCTGGTCTTGGTATAGTGCTTAGGTTTGATTTTGATCAAGACTGATTTTGGGTGTTGGTCTAGAGCTATTGTAGAGGCTATTTCAGAGGGTAATTTGATGGGGCTTCGTCTTCTCTTGCTTTTATGAAGCTGTGGGCACAAGAAATTGAAGTTTGGTGGAGTTTTTAGGGATGTCCTATTTCTGCCCTAATTTTTAAGCTCAAAATTAGGATTACACGGGGAGAATCAAGGCAATGGAGTGATTGGAATGGGATGTGGAGGTCTCAAAGAAGCTCTGTGAGTGATTTGGGAAGCTCTCTCTGAGAAAATTTTAGCACACCTCCCATGGCCGTGGAGGTGAATTTTTATAAAAATGGCCATGGGGTG
The DNA here is from genome assembly GCA_003013225.1 of Phalaenopsis aphrodite. NCBI lineage: Eukaryota > Viridiplantae > Streptophyta > Magnoliopsida > Asparagales > Orchidaceae > Phalaenopsis > Phalaenopsis aphrodite. The sequence goes on from NEWO01000047.1 coordinate 352,156, forward strand.
GCTTTTAGAGCAAATGTTTGGGTGCATTGTGGTGCTTAGGTGGAGGGCAGAGGAGCTCTACCATTTTTTTTGGCTAAGCTGGCCTCTAGGTTTGATTTGGGTGAAGTTCCATGGGGGTGGCTCTCGGGTTTGAGCTTCTCCAGTGACCAGGCTAGCCGACCATGGCATGGGGAGGTGGCTAGGTTCTCTGAGCATCGAGGGGAATCTGTCAAAGCAACTTAATTCAATGAGGTTTAGTTTTGGTAAGGGTATCTTAAGCATGTGAATTTTTGAAAATAAAATCCCTTAATTTGGGGGAATTTTGGTCCATGTCTTAGTTTAGGTGGTTAGATTGGTTTTGGCTTGGTCTTAGGGTCTAACTAATGGTTGAGGTGGATTTAATTTGATGATTTTGGGGTAGTTAGGCCATCTTTAATGCATAGGTTCAATGTGGGTTCAAGTGATCAAAGTTTGGGTTTGGGCTAGATTAGCAATGTCAATTGGCTTAATTGATTGATCAACATTGTGTAGATGATTGTTGTGAAGATTTTCTGTGAAGGGTTAAAGTGATTTTAAGTTCAATTGGTAGGTCAATTTGAGGGATTTTTGGAATTTGGTCAATTTTGGGTATGTTGGGCTAGACATGGGTCTAGGTTTGGCTAGCCTTAGGCTAAGTCCAAATTGAATTGTTCAAATGATCAAGGAAGATGTTTTGAAGATTTTTCATGAAGGGTTAGAATGGAAAATTTGGGGTTAAGGCCCTCAATTTGGTGAGATTTTGAGACTTGGCCAATTGGGGCAAATTTGGGGCTTTTGGACTTAGGTTGAAATCAAATGAAACTGAGGTTTCACCAAGGCCAATTGAAGGTAGAATTTGATGTATGGGGATGCTATGAAGATTTTTCAACATAAATTGTGGCCAATTGAGTGGGTTATGAGTTTATTTTGGTGGAACCAAGTCATAGGGCCAAAATTGGGTTTTGATCTAAATCAAAATTATGTTCAAATCATGGGCCAATTGAGCTTGGATTTAGTTTATTTTGGTTATATTGTAGGTAAATTTGAGTTTAGAATAGAAATTGGGGGTAAATTGAGACCAATTGGCTAGACATTTGAGGCAATTTGGGAAAAATAGGGGTCTTTAAAGGGCAATTTGGGGGTTTTGATCAAAGATGGTCAAATTGGCCAAGTTGGCTCATGTGATAGTTGAGAGAAATGAGATTGGGAATATTTCGGAGGTTTTGGGAATTTTTGGGATTTTTTGAAATTTTGGGCTAAGGAGGGGTATTTTGGTAAGTTGGACAATTTTGGGATTTTGGGTAGTTTGAGTGTTTTCAAGGTGTTTGAAATGATATTTGAACCAAGTTGGATCTTTTGTTTGAATTTGAGAATTTTGGCCAAATTTGGGGTCCAAAGGGTATCTAGGTAATTTGGGGGATTTAAGGACAATAGGCTAGGTTGGGCATCTTAATAGAGTTGGAGTATCAGCCACCATTAATAAGCCATGGACCAATAGAAACCCCATTTTGGGTCCTCTTTTTAGTGGTCTTAGCAAAACCCTAGTCTAGGGCTAATGGGTTTAGGGGAACACCTACAGGAGTCTCCCAAAAGTATCAAGGGACCAGAATCTAGTTATTTTGGGTTTAGGGTAGTGAGTGATTCTGAGTGCAAGTGATTGCAAGTGAGTGCTTAGCCCTAGACCAACACCCAGGGTCAACTCTAAGGTCCAGCAGTCCTAAGGGTGTCTCATCTTGAGTTTCCCCCATAGTGACCCCACCTACTAAGTGCTAGAGGTTAGAGTCAATATGTGGAGCTCCAAGTTGAGTAGAGAATAGTGTAGAATTTCTAATGGTGAGGGTTCGATGTCTAGTTTTCTAAGAATAGTTAATAGGAAAGTCCTATGGCTAGACCTTAGGCTACTAAAAAGGAAAAACTAAACCTAAACCAAAAGTGAGGTCAACAAATGGACCCCCTATACGTGTGGTGTGTTGGGCAAACACACCGCACGTATTGGCGTTGACCAACGAGATTGTTGACCTCACTTTTGGTTGAGATCTAGAAACTTCTTTAGTAGCCTAGGTCTAGCCATAGGACTTTCCTACTGACTAGTCTTAGAAAACTAGAAAAGGTACCCTCACCATTAGAAACTCAAAACTCTTCTCATTACTCAACTTGAAGTTCCACATATTGGTTCTAACATCTAGCACTTAGTAGGTAAGATCATTATGAGGGAACTCGAGGAGAGTTCCTATAGGGCTACTTGGCCTTAGGAGAGTTCCTATAGGGCTACTTGGCATTCTCATCAGAGTTCTCAGCCGTCTTCATAGCATGCTCATAAGCAACAAACACATCAATATGGGTAGCCTAGCCAACATTCATACCATGAAGGATCGCACTGAGCAGAGGATAGATGGGGTCTGACTCTTTTAGAACAAAAGAAGAGGCTGTTCCAAAGATGTTCAGAAGCCTAATGAAGATGCTCGAGCTCAGATTATCAAAACCAAAGAAGCCATAAGAAGCTGACAAGTAAGAGCATCCCAATTTCTGCCCTTATCACTAGATTTTTGGACATACAATAGAGGGCTATTTCATTTTCAATAATTGGCTCGAGAGAAATTTTAAAGAAGGAAATATAACGATCCCAAAAAAATATTTAAAGTAACCTAAAAGAGGTTCTGTAAATATCATTTCGGCTGAGCCAATCACTTCAATAGATTCATATTCAAAGAAAGATGGATGTAGCACTATTTGGAGAAAATCATCCAAGAAGATACCGGATCATATTCAAACCTCTTTGGCACATGGAACCTTCTAGAGTCTACAACCTACTGTGCCTAAGTTAGAGATTTCACTAGAAAAATAACTACAATAAGAGAAGGATAAGAACAACGCCATGAAGACTGATACCATGGGGGTTAAGATGGGGGTTTCCTCTATTAGATTGATTGTCTCAGATTTAGAGAAAAAAATCCTCAAAGATTTGACCATTATGATTATCTTTTTGTCTGAGCGGGGTATTATGAATATAATGATTATTATTTTGGCTAAGTTCTAACTATTTATTTTGATAACGTAACTAATTATGGTCAATATAGCTCTGATCTCGATTCCTAAACTGAACCTCAAATCATACTTAAGTCCGATAAACCCTTTAATGAGAAAGAAGAAGATATCGACAACACCAATTACGATAGTGCTGAGAATGAGGAACCCATCCTTGAGTACCTTGGTAGATCACTCCCCATCAACTTGGATTTTTCTAATTAAAAAGAAACACCAAAAGTTTTGCTTACAACATCTCAAGAAGAAGAAGAAATCACATAAATAAATCTAAGAAGTGGGAAGGTATTACCTTGAAGAACAACTCCAGTGGATAACAAAAAATAAATAGTCACTCGAGAAGAGCCACCTCCACCTCCGCCAGTGGAAGAGACACATAACCAAGTAAATATTGAAGGATTATACAAAGTGGATTATAACGTAATAGCTCATCTTAGGAGGTTTTCGACCAAATAAAGCATTGAGGATGCTATGATTCTGTCAAAGAAGATGAGAGGGTCTCTAGTTACAGCCTTGTAGATCTAGAGATTTACTTAGCTCAGTTGGCTAGCACATCCTTAGATGAAGTTTATTCTTTAAGAGAACAACCTGGGTTAATCTTCACATATGAAGACTTGCTGCTCTGCCCTACCGACCACAACCAACCACTTTACATCTTCGTGAATATTGAAAGATTTGCATTGTCCAGAGTTTTGGGAAATCCGGGAGCATCACTTAACTTGATGAGTCTGCGAACATTGACATATTTCGACATTGAGGCTCAAGATCTTACAACCGATAAAATGATTTTAAGAGGATTTAATTAGAAGGAATAAAGAGCCCTTGGACGGATTACAATGTTAATGAAAGTTGGAGAACTAGTAACAACTGCTAAATTTCATATCATCGATGCAGAGACCTCTTTCAATTCTTTACTTGGATCACCATAGATTCACGAGCATAACATGGTTTCTTCATTTCTACACCATTGAATCAAGTATTTCTAAGAAGGATAAGAACATTGCATCAAAGGGGATTTACAACTGTTTTCATTTCATGAGATAGGCATCCATGAAGATGCCGCCTACTACGCACCTCCAGAGAAGATTATCTTATCTCAAGAGATTATGCCAAATAAAATGAAAGACTTAGAGGAATTACAAGAGCAAGGCCATTCAAATCCGCTTCAATGATCTACAAATATTTCTTCATAATGAGCTGGTTGAATTTCTTTTAGCCCATACACTTGAGATTGATGTTGGGGACGTGGACGAGGAAGAACCAACACGATTATTGAATGGACTAGGCCGACCATCATCATCATCAACATGGAAGAAATTTCTGATGAAGAAAGCTACAAGAAAGAATTGATGATAACATAATAGAAGAAACCATAGTATGAGTTTTCCATGGAAGATGTTGAGAAAAGAGAATATGAGTCAATGTATGATCAAATCAACCACTATGTGCATGTCATTATTTTAGTCCAATCTACCCTCAAAAGCCTGAGAATTTAGAGGTCAAGGAAGTTTGTAACATTGGTTCAAAGATGATCAAATTTTACTATGCTTCCCCTTTACTAAGTCTGAAAATCATGTAAATTTGGAAGAGGGTGCGGCTCAAGTAAAACAAGCTCCCAGAAGGATGTATCTCAAGATAGAACAACAAGTCATTGTTGAGGTAAAGAAGTAAGATGACACTAACTTTGTAAGAGAAGAGAAATACCCGATATGGTTAGCCAAAATTGTGCCAGTTAAGAAGAAGAAAGGACAAATATGTATTTGTGTCAATTTTAAATATTTTAATAAAAATATGTCCAAAAGATGAGTTTTCACTGCCGATACCCGAGCTGATGTAGACATTACTGCAACACATGAAATTTTCTCTTCATGGATGGTTCATAAGGTACAACCAAATCAAGATGCCTTCAGAGGATTCAAAACATACAACATTCAGAATGCCTATCAGAATTTTCTACTGTATAGTAATGACATTCAGGTTGAAGAATGCCAACGCAATTTACTAACGAACTATGACAAAGATCTTTGATAACCTTATTCACAACCAAGTGGAATGTTACGTGGATGATCTAGTCATCAAAAGTATACAAAAATTAGACCATTTGTATGATTTGAGGATCAAGTTTGAATGATTACAAAATTATAATCTTAAGATGAATCCTTTAAAGTGTGTCTTTTGTGTCACCTCTGAGAAGTTTCTAGGATTTGTTGTTCGTCATCGGGGAATCGAGGTTGACCCAGATAAGATTAATGCTATCTTTCAAATACCTCCTCTCAAAATCTTGAAACAATTGCTTTCCTTCTAAGGAAAATTGGCATATCCGAGATGCTTTATCTCTAATCTCTCAAGTAGATGTTAGCCCTTCTCGACATTAATTAAAAAGAATGGCAAATTTATTTATTAAGAGAAATTTCAGCGGGCCTTTGAGGACATTAAGCAATGTCTAATGACACAAACTATTTTGTCAGTCTCTATCCTAAAAAAACCATTGATACTTTATAACATGGCCTTAGACGACTCTCTTAGAGCCCTGTTAGCTCAGGTCAATGACGAGGGTAAGGAAAATACGTTCTAATACTTGAGTCATTGTCTAATATCGACGGAGATAAAGTATCCACCTATTGAGAAACATTGTCTAGCTTTAATTTTTTCCGCTAAAAAACTTAGGCATTACATGCTTTCTCATAAAATTACCTTTATTTTGAAAGTTAATTTATTGTAATATTTGATGACCCGACTATATTTTTTGGACATTTAGCAAGATGTTCAATGATTTTATTGCAATTTGATAAAACTTTTGTTCTCCTCCATGTAATCAAGGGATATATTTTAGTAGATTTTCTCAGAGTACACCCACTTCCAATTGGGTCTCCTCTCAATGATGAGCTACAAGATGAACAAATACTACAAATAGAAACTTCTATTGCTATACATTGGGAAATGTTCTTTGATGGAGCTTCAACAATCATAAAGGACTAAGGATCATAGCTAGTTATACCAGGCAAAGGAGGAATTGGTCTGATTTTTATCACACCATATCAGGGTATGTTGAGATTCTGCTATCACCTGACAGAGTCATGTACAAATAACAAAGCAGAGTATAAAGCATTAATCACCGGGTTGGAATTGGCACTCTCAATGGATATAAGAAACCATCTATGGCAACTCACAACTCGTCATCCAACAAGTTGCCAAACAGTATAAGATTTTTATGTCGAGGCTAGGAGAATACCATCAGTACACAATGAAATTGCTAGAACATATTCCCAATGTGACCCTATACCAGATTCTTTGGGGAGACAACGCCCACGTACACACTATAGTAAAACTTACTAAGGAACTGGCGTGTCTACCAGTGGCTTCCAACAAAATTACAATACAAGGATGTCTGGTTTTGTCTCTGATCGATCTCAACAATCTACACAAGCTCGGAAGAAAAGAAGAGACAATGATTGCAGTCAATGACATTAATGAAGATTGGCGTAAGCAATTGATATAATATTCACAAACAAAAAAGATACTAGAAGACAAGTCTGAGGCATATCACATCCCAAGAAGAGCTATCTCATATGCTATGGTCGGTGATGTCCTCTATAGAAGATCGTTCGATTAGATGTGGCAAAGATGTCTAAGCAGAGCAGAAGCATAAAATATTATCAAAGAAGCACGTGCCAGATTCTGTGGAGCTCACCAGTCAGCGTCAAAGATAAAATTGAAGATTAAATGATTTGGGTATTATTGGTCAGCAATGATATTTGATTGCATGGATACATCTAGAAGATGTCACTATGTCAAGTCTTGTCCTCACTTTTGGTTGAGGCTTAGTTTTCCCTTTTTAGTAGCCAAAGATCTAGCCATAGAACTTTCCCATTGACTATTCCTAGAAAACTAGAAAGGAACCCTCACTATCAAAAATTCTAAACTCCTCCTTGCTCAACTTGAAGTTCCACTTATTGGTCTTATTCACTAACACTTAGTAGGTGGGGTCAGTATGAGGGAGCTTAAGATGAGTCCCCATGAGACTGTTTGACCTTAAGGTTGACTTAGGGTGTTGGTCTGGAGCTTGTTCACTCACTACACTCACTATCACTTATATTCACTCACAATCCTAAAACCCAAAAATGGCTGACTTGGATCCATTGATTCTTTGGGAGACTCATGTAGATGGTCCGCTGAACCCACATATCAATAGGCTAGGGTTTAGCTAAGACCAGTACATATAGGACCCAAATCGGGATTCCATTGGTCCATAGCTTATATATGATGGTTGACACCCCAATTCTACCAAAAATATTCAATTTGATCTTTTACCCCCAAACCTACCCAAATTACCTAAACACCCGCAAATCCCAAATTTGGACAAAAATCCCAAATTTGGCCAAAAATCCCAATTTCACCCAAAAATACCTAAGTTTGTTCAAAAATCATTTCAAAATAACCAAATTACTCAAAACTACCAAAAAATTCCAAATTTACAAAAATGCCCCCCAAAAGTGCCAAAATTACAAAAAAACCCTTGGCGCCCCAAACTTCCTAAAACCTCCATAATCACTCCAGATGTTTCCAAAACCAATTTGGACCCTCCAATTGGGCCCAATTTCCCCAAATTCATTTTAAATGTACATTAATTTGGTTCCAATTTCTTTCAATTTCAATTCAAAACATTTCACATTTCATATGACCAATCTAAACCGAATCCAAGCCCAATTGGCCTATGCTTTGAGCATAATTTGGATCCAAGTCAAACCTCAAATTTTGGCCTTATGACTTAATCCCACAATATTGAACCCCATAACCTTCTCCATTTGCCTTAATTTGAATCTTAAACTCTGCATAACAACCATAGATATCAAATTGAACTTTCAATTGGCCTTGGTAAAGCCTCAATTTCATTTAATTTCAACCCAAATAAAAAATCCCCCAAATTTGCCCCAAATAGGCTGTCTCCAAATTCCACTAAATTGAATGTCTTAACTCCGAAATTGACACCCAATTTATTTTTAAAATTCTTTATGAAGTTCCTACATACCATTTTCAACAATCAATTTGAACCTCACCCAACCTTAACCCAATCTAGTCTAACATGCCCAATTTGACCAAAAGCCCAAAATCCTTTAAATTGAGTTTCAATTGAACTCAAAATCATTTCAATCCTTCACCAAAAATCTTCACAACAATCATTTACACAATATTGATCAATCAATTGGGGCCAAATTCATGGCTAGCATAACCCACACCATACTTTTAGCCATTTGGACCCAAATTGGACCCAACACCAAAATTGATTTAGGCATGCCTAAGCCCCCAAATTGATGACACTACAGCCACCAAGTACACCTTATGGACCAGGATAAACCTCCTTGGACCAGCCATGGTGAGCTATAGACCATTGGATCCCTAAATTAAGGGATTTATGCCCATTTATGGCCTTAACAAAAAATCTTCCCCATCATCATTAGCCATTGAGGGTTAATTATAATTAACCCTCCCAGTAGCTCACCTGACCTCCTGCCCACATCCCATGGCCCTGTCGGTTGGCCTAGTGGCCGGAAAACACCAAAACCAAGAGCCCCAAGCTAAAATTCAAACCCAAACTCACCCGTTTGAGTTGGCCAATTCAAATTGGCTTTAGCACTTCAAAACCCTCCTCCTAAGCACTATTTTCAACCCTCAATTGACCGTGACAGCCACCCTAAGCCATTTAGATTTAAAATTTACCTCCATGGCCAAGAAAGGAGAGCTGAAATTTTATTAAGGAAACTCTGCCAAATTGCTCTCAGAGACTCTCTAAGACTTCCTCAGTTCAAGCCCACCATTTTCCCCTACTGATCCCCACTATTGAAGCTCAATTCTAAGCTCAATTTTTTGCTAAAACCAGGACAGAACTCCCCACAGCTCCACAACTCACTAAATGTCAATTACTTGTGCACTCACTATCCTCACAGTGAAAGAAGTTGATTCCCCACAAAAGCTTCCTCTCAAACAACCTCTAACCTAGCTTTAGACCAACAACTAAATTCGAGCATTATTAAATTCAAACCTAGGACATTCATCAAAGCTTGGGACTTCATTTCAGGGTTCGTTGGGACCAATCAAAGCTACCACAACCATCTAATTGAGGCCTCCCCTCTTAGATAAAGGTATTGAACTCCAACCGTAAATCAAGCTTTTTTTAACCCTCCAGACGTATTTACTATATTTTATACTGTATAAACCATATAAATGTGTTTGTCTTAAGTAGATGAAGGTTTATGAATAAACCCCACATGATTTTGTTGAGTCTAAGCGAACATATTAAGGTTTTAGTGTGAATGGCTCACGGTTAGGTCGCTTGGGGATGATAATGAAGAGCCGTCTAATCGCGCGTGTATCCAATGGACAGAGGAGAACAAGCCAGACAGATTCATGGTGCTTTATGCATGCTTCACGTGGCAGGTGAGGGGAATGGCAGCGCCAAATGGTGGAGCGTCGCATGTTCTTTCGGAGCTGCCTAGGATCCAGCAACGCCTTGTGGATAAGTAGAAAAATAGGGATTTTTGAATTATTTAAATGCCTAAACTTCAAAAATCCATATCTTTCTCTAGAAAAATAAAAAAAATAAAAGAAAAACATCTCATGGGAATCCAAAACAATTTTCCTTTTTTTCTCCATTCCCTATTTGATCTTCCATGTCCGACCATGTAATTTTAAACTTGCAAATTCTTGGAGACAATTGCCCCTGGTCTAAATTGAGTCTTCTTAGGTGACTTCGGTCATTTGAGATATAATTAACTATAGGGTACTTTAGAACCCAAGTAATTTTAACCTTATCTAATTTTGGTATTAAAAAGAGTAATTTGTTGGTTAACATAAAAGGTTTCACAAACCAAACGAATGCCAAATTTTCATTAGTTTATTTAGTCAATCCTCACTATTAGGTAATGTGTTTAATCCTCGACATAAATGCATCGCTTGTGGCATTGTGCTCGTTTATCTAAGCTATTAAATGAATGGGATCTTGGTAATCTCTTTTTTAATTAAAATGTTATTTTTCAAAATTATATATATATATATATAAATATATATATATATATATATATATATATATATATATATATATATATATATATATATATATATATATATATATATATNTATATATATATATATATATATATATATATATATATATATATATATATATATATATATATATATATATATATATATATATATATAATCCAAAGCAAAAATTTCAAGAGAATTCATAATTGAAAGGGACTAGCGACTCGGCCCTAGTCACAACCCTGACACTCGATACGCTAGTACATAGACAGCGCACTCCCTCAACAAACCAAGAGACTGGCGTTGTGGGGACTAAGGGCTCAGCACTTAGGTACCAACAATTTCTTGGAGTGGTTTTAGCAGTTCAGATAGCCTGGCATATGGAGTTATGGGCAGTTGTCAAGGAGGTCATGGGGGGTTTTTGTACGGTTGTACATGACTTTATAAAATGGAGGTTTTAGGGTTGTTGATGGATTGATGTAGCTAAGACATAAAATTGTTGAAAGTGAGGGTTAAATTGAGTACTTTACGAAGAGTTGAGTGAAAAGGTAAGAAGAAGATTGTGTGTGCTATAAAGTTATGTTTCTTCTTCTTATTACTGCGTTGGGGATAGGGAAAGACTTCAAGAGCAACTGTTAGGGAAGAATTTTGTGGAACATCTTCAAGCTGTTGTAATTGAGAGGAAGATATAAGATTGGGTATTTCATTTGTTGTATCAAATTAAACATATCATTATGGAATTTTCTTGTTTTTAATTGAATCTTTGTGTTATGTTCTTCATATTTTCATGGGTATTACTCTTTATCATCCATTATTGTGATTGAGTAGGTTTTGAAGGATTGCAAAATGTTCTTAAATTTATTTGCTTTATTAATAAATGTGATGATTAACCTTCATATATTTGTTTACTTTTTATTCTGGCTAAGTGAACTTTTAAAATTTATTGTGAACCATAAGAAATTGGGAAAGCTATGGTAGAATCAACTAGGTTGGTCAAGTTCAACTTTGGACTATTGGTTGATATACTTCATAGGGAGATGCAAAAGCTAAAGAAATATTATTTGATTGATTCAAAATGGGATTTAAGGAATTAAGGCCAATTGAACCAATATTCTTTATACACTCAAATGAGGGTGAAAAAGAGATTTGCTCATTTTTATCACTTGAAAATTTACAGTTAACAGTTTGAATTTCTTATATTCCACATAAATCATTATAAGGGAGGGTAACTTTATGTCCTAATATTCATCAATACAATATCTAGGTTAGGTTAGATTTCTTTAGGATTTAAAATTTAATTTTTTTTTTGAAATAGCAAGATTAGTTTGTAAATGTTTAACCTAATCTAAATTCTAGGCTAGGAACTAAACTAGTAGACTAAAATTGTTCTTATGTCTAATTCCCTTATTTTATGTAGGATCAAAATTTTAGACTCTAAAATTTGATATTATTGATAAGACACATTCACTTGTGTAAGCTATCATAAAGTGAGTGCACCAGGAAGAGGGTATTACCATCCAAAAGCATTTTTAAAACTCTTAATATCATCAATTTCTCCTCTTGTAAACTATCAAGTTCTGGGGATATGATAACATACAAAGTAGATGACTCCCCAAAGAAAACATACTTCACATATTTAAGAAGTATTTTCATCTGTAATTTAGGCAGTTTTTCTATAGATGCACTAAATGAATATAACTGCTAGTGGTTTCCAACATCTCAAAACCTTCCCTGTAAATCCTCAAACTATCCTCTACATGTAATGCTAATTCTATCTTAAGGTCTTGATTATCATCCTCAATGAAGCTTTACTTTACCGGATGAACTTCACACATCTCTTAAAATTTTATTCTACTAAGTTGGTCCATTAAATTCAATCTAAAATAGGAATCCTCTTTTGATTTATAAAGGAATTTCATACATTTTAAATTATTAAAAGTTACCTCCTGGTCATTTACCCTCTCAGCCAACCCCCCTTTTGTACTTCAGTCATTGCCTTACCAATGTTCAAGAAAGGCCTTCCTAAGATGATGTTTATCTTCTTATCATCTTCTATATCTAGAATAATAATTCCACAAGGAAGATAAACCTATCCACCTTAACTAGAGAATCCGTTATAACCCCCCTAAGATAAGCAAGAAATTGATCAACAAGCTGAAGGGTTATAGTGATAGGTCAAACTTCTCCTAATCCTAAACTCTTAATGATAAAAAATGAGATGACGTTAACACTGACACCTAAGTCACATAAGGCCTTCCCAAAGAATTTCACTCTGGGATTTGTGAAACTACCAGGTTCCTTTGTTTTTTAGGGAGCTTTTCTCAGTGATAGAATTGAAGTGCTCATTAAATGCTATAGTCTTAAAATCTCCTAGCTTTCTTTGTGTATTTAGGTTATCATTCATAAACATCACATAGCTAGGCATCTGCTATAAATCCTTAGTATAAAGAATATTGATGGTCAAATTTGTAAATACTTTTACAAATAAAAAATTGTTGATCGAGTTTGTGATTTTCAACTCTCTAAAAAATGATGGAGGTGGACATTCTATGTCCTTTCTACGGGGTGTGGTTTGTCTTTCTAATTTTATAAAAGAGTCTTTAATTGATCTTTCAAGCTCAGGTTTCTCTTCTACCATCTTAAGCTCATTCATACTCACTTTCTCCAACTCTCATTCACTTATCAACTTAATAGCTTTTACATATTTGCTACTCTTCTCCTTATGATTAACCATGGTGTTACAAGGAAGAGTTCCTTGCGGTCTGTTGCAAATTGAATTTCTTATTTGACCCAACTCATTTTCAATTTTTCACATGGCTGCAGCTTAACTCTGCAGTTGATTCTCCATCTGTAAATAACTTCCTCTGAGAAACTATCTTTTTTTTAACTATTGATTTTGATTAAAACCATGCCGGTAATGAGGACTTGAATTGGTACTATCCTGATTATTACAATTCCCCAATGAATTTGTTTGTTTATTCCTCCACTGATGATTTTCCCTCCCTTGACTATTATTTTCAAATTTAAATTGTGATGTTTCATCCAGTAAGGATTATGGATATTACAATAATTGTTACTAAACCTATTGTTAATGGCATTCAAGGTCTCGAGAGGCAAAGCTATAAGATTCATAAAAAAATCAACGTTAATTATCCTCTATTATTGTGATCCTTGTGGCTAATATAACCATAACTGATCAAGCTTCCTTTAGAGAGTCGCAACTTGAAAAGTCAAGATGAGAAGAACATCTGTATCATGAAAGCTGACTACCTTTCTAAAATTAGCCTAATCAGAAAGGCATTAACAATTATTGTGGCCATTTCCTCAATCAAATAGTAGGCCTCATGTAAATGTTTTGATCTGAGACAATTCCCACTGGTAGCAAGTACAATTGATCTAAGAGAACCTACCAACCCATTGCAGAAAATCTGAATTAACTAGTTTGGTAAAACATGGTGGGGAAACTTCCTAAGGAGTTTCTTGAACCTATCTTTGGCTTCATAAATAGATTTACCTTCATGCTGGCAAAAAGAGTTAATATCATTCCTACGTTTTGTAATTTCAAAGGTGGAAAATACTTTATTAAGAACTTTTGGGCCAGGTTAATCCATGACATAATTTTATCTACAAGCTAAGGAATTTAGCCATATTTTGGCTTTATCCCTCAAGAGGAAAGGGAAAAGCCTTAGCCTCACTGTATCATTGGAGACATCATTAATGTGAAATGCAGCATAAGGTTCTAAAAAGCTCGCTAAAAAATGAATAGGGTCTTATGAAGGTGTCCCCCCCAAACTGATTATTGTGCACCATTTTGATGTGAGTAGACTTTAGTTCAAAGGTGTTTCTTTCAATGATAGAGGTGTGGATACTAAGATAGATTTTATTTACCATAGTATTGGAATAGTCTCTTAAGGGTCTGGGCATGTTATTTTGATTATGGTCATTTAGATTCTTTTATGATGTGTTAGCCATGTCTCCTAAGGTTTTTTATAATATTTATAAGTTTTTTGATTTTTTTAATGGTTATCTCAAACTTTAGTTCATAAGCTTCAAGTCCTGAAGGTCCGCAACTGTGCATACAATAACTAGGTTTAACTAGTAAGGTACCCCTATACTGAAGAGAATAACAGACAATTCAAACAAAAAAAAAAAAAACCAAAAAAAGTTACTAAATAAAAAAAAAACTAAAAAAAGGCTTTATGTAGGAATTAAAAAAAGAATTTAAGCAAGCGCACAACAAAATGAACTGAAAATAAAATTTTTTTGAATTTTACAATTTATGATAGAAACTTTGGAAACAAGAAATAGTGAACACTACAATTATTAAGTCTATGACCAAAAAGTTCAACAAAAAATTTTCTTAAACCAAATTTGCCATCATTTCATGGCAACGACACCAAAAACTTGACAGAGACAAAGTGCTACAAAGCATAGGTTGTTTACGCAAGAATACATGGCGTACATTAGTACCAAGATTGGAGTCTAACTGGCGTTCCCACAAGAAACAAGATGAATAAGTAAAAAGAGTGTCAACCTATAGATATCGATGCTAGATAAAAATATTCATTTAATGAATTCCTCTGAAATCAACTAAACTTAACAACAAATAAGGTGAATGGTTATTCAAGTACTTCAAATTTCTCTCGTGAAATGGTTCAAATAAGATATTTGAATGTGAGTGTAATTTAAAGAAAATCAAGGTGACAAAAAAGATCCCAACTCTTCTTTACATCTTTCTGGTAGTATAAAGAAGTTAGGCTAGAAATTATTGTTACTTCCATTATTCCAATTACTATCTCAATCTTAACATTCTCCCAATAAGTCTGCCTTACCCTAAAGCATATATCTCTATTCCCTTAGGCTAATGTTATTAACTTAGTTGATTCTATTATGATCTTTTTCAAGACTCATAATTCACAATAGATTTTAACAAATCAAATGATCAAAATATTTTGCAAAAGAAGTTTAATAAGCTAATCATCACAAAAAACATTTACACTTGAAGCCACACAAAAACTTTCACACCAATCATTCTTAATTCCCCATCCTAAGAGAGAAATATAGTATTACTCACTACTCATGCTTGAGTACAACAATAAACTTATTTGATTGAAAGAGAAATGAAAGTACATAAGTCTTAAAAGTAGAATAATACAATCCCAATAATAAAACTCATAAAACTTATCTCCCTTTCTACAAGATTGAAAGACGATGAAGTTAAAAGTAAAAGTCTCTCTGGTTGTTGACCCCACTTTTGGTTGAGGTCTAGTCTTTCCTCTTTAGTAGCCTAGGGTCTAATAATAGGACTTTCCTGTTGACTAGAGGACTATAAAAGAAACCCTCACCATTAGAAACTCTAAACTCATCTTTGCTTAACTTGAAGTTCCACATATTGGTCCTAACCTCTAGCACTTAGTAGGTGGGGTCAAAGTGAGTCCCCACAAGACTGCTTTGCTTTAGGGCTAACCCTCTGGTGGTGTTATCTTGGTGGGTCTCACACACACACTTGCACATTACACTTTTACTCACTACCCTAAGTCTAAACTTATTTAACTTTGATCTCTAGCCCTTTGGGAGACTCATGTAGATGGTCCCCTAGACCCACTAGCCCTAGGCTAGGGTTTTGCTAAGACCAGTACAAAGAGGACCCAAAGTCAGAAATTCTATTGGTCCATGGCTCAAGTAGGGTGATTAACACCCAAATTTTACTAAAATACCTAATTTAGCCTTTTGCCCTCAAATCTACCCAAATTACCAAACTACCCTTGGAACCCTAAAAGTGACCACAATTTCCCAAAATACCTATATTTGGTCAAAAATCGTTTCAAACCATCTGAATACACCCAAATTGTCCAAAACACCCCAAAATTTTTGAAATTACCAAAATACTCCTTATTTTGCCAAAATTACCATAACACCCCTGGTGACTCAAATTGTCCGAAAACCTTAAAAATTATTTCAAATGTCCCCAAAATCAATTTAAATCACTTTACTGAGCTCAATTTGACTAATTTGACTTATTTTGACCAAAAGCCCCAAATTGCCTTTAAAGACCCAATTCACCCTCAATTTCCACAAATTTGCTCCCAATATTCACCAATTTCAATTTTAAACTGAAATTAATCATGTTAAAAATTGAATGAAACCAAACCCAAGCCCATATGAATGCATTTGAATCCAATTTCAACCTAAATCAAAAGGCCCCAATTTGACCCAAAGCCAAAATCTCACTCCATTGAACCACAAAATCTACCCAATTGTGCAAATTTTGAATCATAAACTCTTCAAAACATTTCCACATATCAAATTAGGCTTTTTTAAGCCACAATTTAACTGAAAATCAACTTGGACCAAAATCATCAATTTTGCCCCAAATTGACCATGTCCCCAAATTCAACCAAATTGAACCCCATAACCCAAAAATTTCCACTCAATATCTATCCAAAACTCTTAATGAAAATTAACAACGTTAAGTTGAACCATCAATTGGGTAATAGAAAAACTCTAGCCCAACTCAAACTCAAGTCTACCCAACATCCCCAAAATTGCCCAAATTTCACAAAATTGACCTTCCAAATAATTTCAAAATCACTCCAAATAATTTCTAAAATCCTTGTGACAATCATACACATTATATTGATCAAAGAATTGAGTTCCATGTCATGGCTAGCCTAATATAAACTCAATTTCAAGAAAAAAATGCCCAAAATTGAACCCATGCTCCAAAGTTGACAAAGCCAAGCCAAAATTGGTAAAAAAAAGCCACTACAACCTCCATTTGGACTCTAATGACCATGCTAGATTCTCCTAGCCCGCCCTACATGAGCTACAGACAAATGGTCCCTTTATTTAGGGTATTTCACTCGATTTTGTGCCTAAACAAAGATATCTTTGCCATCATCAATAACCATTAGTGGTTAACCATCATTAACCGACTCATTGGCTCACCTGGCCGCCTGACCACCTACTCTACCATGGCTGACAGGCATAGTGGCCGGAAAAACCCAAAACCATGATCCATCCCCTGAAATCTAAATGTAATGCATCCATTCAAGTTGTTTAACCCTGATTAGTCTGTAGCACTTTGCAACCCTCCACCTCAGCTCCACAGTGCACCAAAATTGAAGGCATAAGCTCCACCAATTCCTCCTCTATTTAAACCACCTCCTTCATGGCCAAAATAGGAGTCAACCAATTTTCTTAAGGAAACTCTGCCAAATTTTTCCCAGAGCTCCTCCAAAATTTCCTAAGCTCATTGCAACCATCTCCTAGCCATTTCCCCCACTGCCTCACCTCAATTTTTGAGCTAAAAAACAGGACAAATTTTTGCCATCCTCTAAAATCCCCCAAACTTTAAATTGAATTACTCTTAAGCTTCCTCAGAGTAAGAGAGGAAGTTCCCCATCAAAATACCCCTTTGTTCAGCTCTCTAAACCACTCCTAGACCAAAGCTGCACCCCATTTCATTAAACTTATACCTCCCCATTCAGACAAAGGTATAGACCGTTAACCCTAATCTTGAGCTCAATTTTCACCAATTATGAGATGAAATTTAATTTCATAGCATTGTAACCATATGGATGTGTTCATTTTGAGTAGATGAAAGTGTAGGAACAAACCCCATGTCATTTGGTTGAGTATCAAGCAAGATCTTAAGTCTAGAAGTCTTGCGGTTCATGGTCTCTAGCCATTGGGGATGATAGCGGAGAGCCGTTGGATCGCGTTTGTCTTGGACAGAGGGGCAAGATCATGATGGATGAGCTTTTCGTGCATGAATTGTGGTCCATGTCAGTGCTAACTCAAACAGTGCACCGAGCTATAAGACGTCGCATGGAGGCTTTGGAGACGCCGAGGATTGCATTGTGTCTCGTGGTTTAAATAGAAAATTAGGGTTTTATTGAATTAATTAAATATTAGAACTTTGAAAATTCATTTCTTTTCATCAAAAAATCATAAAAAGAAAATAAAAATACCCTCTTATTCAGTGAATACAGGAGAAAAATGTGGATTGAAAATAAAAATTATTTTTTTGACTCTTTAATTTTTAATTAATTAAATATCCTCTGTGGTATCTTACTTCATTATGATTTAATATTGCTCATCATGGCTTGAAATTTTTAGGGTCTATTCCTCACGGTAGAGGGGACGTCCTATGATTTTCCCAAGTTCAAAGAGCATCTCTGTGTTCTTAACACTAATTTTCAAGCATGGATGGCTATTTTGGATGAAATTAATTATATAAATTAAAATATCACTTGAATAATTATGGGATAAACTTTAGTAAGTTCTCTAAGTTCAGAGAAGCTTAGGAAAATATCATGATGGTCAAAATAATTTTGAATATTCTATAGTTAATTAAATGTGTATAACTTGTATTAATTTATTTAAATTAAATTTTAATAAAAAATTAATGAAATCATTTCCACATTGTGTGTAAAAATTATGTTGACTCAACGTACAAATATTAAATTTGTTTGATTGAGTTAAACATTAAAGTTGATTTTATGAGAAAGATTGTATTTTTATAAAAAAATAATTATATTAAATTAAATACACATAGGATAATTATGAAAAGTTATTTTCTGAGTTCCTTGTGATTAAGAGCACTTAAGAAAAAAAAAATATTTTGAGAAAATACTTCATTTTTAGCCATATTTTAAATTTAAAATAATTAAAATTTCCAAAAATACAAAAGGTTTTTAAAATGTTCCAAATGGTTCCATGATCACTTGACACTCATTAAAATATTTTTTTCCAATTTTCTAAGTTAAAAATAAAAATTTTAAAGACCTAAAATGTGTTTTTCTTATTTTTTATTAAAATAATTATAATAAATAAATTAAAAAGCATAAAAATATAAGATTTGTTTCTTTGAGTTCTCTAGACTGAGAGAGGGTTAAACAAAATTTAAAAATAATTTTTGATAATTAAAACATATTTTCTATCTAATTAAATCACTAAAAATTCAACAAATAATTATACAATTAACTTAAAATTTAATTTAAAAATCATGGTATTTTGTCTAAGCATTTCTCTGACCTTAAAGAACCTCTAATATTTTTCCCGTAAACAAAAAAAAATATTTCGATTGGTTAAATAAATTAGTGTTTTAAATCTTATTTTTTATGATAATTATTTAAGTTAAGTTAAAATTTCAAATCTCACATTTTCTCCTCTGATGTTTTAGGTTCCCAAAAGAGTATTTTAAAATTTTCAAGGTTATTTGAATTATGCCTAATGAGTTATGAAGTGGAGAGCCCTCAAGGGCAAGATAGCAATTTTTTAGACTTTGGCACCTTAATCAAATATTAGGATTAATCAAAGGGAAAATGAGTAATTTTCATCCTAATGAACACTCTTGGAGGTTTGAAACACAATGGGTTAAAAAGTAGAAGCCAATTTGCCACCTCTTCAAGATAAGAGAAAAATTATAATTTTCTAAATTATCATGATTTGGATGTTAATAAAAAATGAAATGATTATGAATTGATGAGCTTAGGCTAGAAGGATGATAGTTCACTTATTTTTAAGCCCACAACTGGATATAATGATATATTCTTTTACTAAGGGTACACACCACTTAGTGTGATTTTTTATTAATGATCATTTTATTTCATTGAGATTATTAAAGGCTTGGTAGTGATCTAGGCTTGATTTTTAAACTTATTTTATGGGATTTAGAAAAAAGACAATATGATTAATGATAAACACTTATGAACACTACGAGCCTGACTTCTGTGGTGGGTACAAAATCTTTAATGACTTAAACTTGCATCAGGGGCATTCACCTACATAACTCTTAAGTGAAATATCAACTGATCAACTGAATATTCTACCTTTGGGATGATAAAAATGTCAAATTTCACCGAGGAGCAGGGTACCCCTTTTTAACATGACCTTGAATGATTAAAGGAACTATATAAATAGTTCAAAATGAACTTGAAAACTTTCAAGAAATTTTTAAAGAAGTTTGCGGTAATTCTCCGAACACTTTGAAATCTCTTGGACATTTTAAAGGACAAATACAACTTGTTATATTTTCTTCTAAAATCATCCACTAAGTTCTTTGGGACTCAATAAGTCATAGTTAGGAGTCTGTTGGATACACCTTCATCTACCCTTGCAATTTATGTAAATTTTTTGCAAAATTATGTACATCTTGCAAAGGCAATCTTTCAGCTAGAATGTCGATCTTTCAGCTGGAATGTCGACAAGATGACAGGTATGCTTTTACACTATTATTTAATTTCTGACATTTTATCTCATGTAATTTACTTTTGTTGAAAAAATATTATAACTACTTGGGTGTGCACTCTACTTTACTTAAAAAAATCCAAACCATTTTAAAAAAATTAAACAATATTTTAAAAAAATATAAAACAAATTGTTTCAAAGGTAAGCATAAATCATTTAAAATGTCACTAAACATAAAACGTCCTTTTGAATTTATTGGAGTCACTCGGAGAAGGTAACCCACGGTTGCTAACAAGATCTCATCGGTTTAAATGAGTGTCACAACTCATTTAAGCAAAGTAAATTCAAAAGAAAAAAGTGATACCCAAACGAGGGAACAATCTGATCCTAACCGGTGTTGCTTTAATCAACTTTATCCCACCCCTCATAATGATTGAACTTTAACTTGTCATTTAAACATATAAACCTTAGATCTTAGAACTGCTAATTTGCCGAGGAGCCTAGAACTAACTTTGTGGGATCTTCTCGCATAAATGTAATCCATAATTAACAAAGTTGACAAGATGAAACATTTAAATAATTATCTCCAAAATTGAAGCCTAACCATAGGATAGCTTCAGAAGTCACTGAGGGTTTCCCCAAGATAAAACGTTCCAAGTTTGAGCCATTCCCCACACATCTTTGTCTGATCTTTTGAAAAGTCCTATCCTTTAAAAGTCTTGAAGACAATATCCCTTTTATCGAAATTTTTCTTAGGGGACTTTGGTTATCTAAGATGTAATTAAATATAGGGGTTTGCCCTTATAGAGAACTTTGAAGAGCCCAACTTAGTATAAACCTTATTCTATTTCTTGTATTAAATAAGAGAACTTATCGGTCATCATAAAAATTGATTTTTTGCAGACTAAAACAGATGTCATAAATTTTTTAGTTTATTTAATCGAGTCTCACAAGTAAGTAGTGTATCTACCCTTCAAGATAGATGCATTACTTGCCAATTAGTCTCGTTTATTTAAACTACTGAGAATATGAGATCGGTCAGGTCTTGTATTTTCAAATTATGTACATAAATTAAATTAAATCAGGTGTCGGGATATCTATTCTAGCAACTGATAGATTCTGGAGTCTCCGCTAAGAACTAGTTTCTCTCTCCATTTAATTTCAGGAATCTTTTCTTCATCATCGGTAATGTGTCCATGTCACTTATAGACCAGATTACCCTTCTTCCATTGTCATGCTTCACCCATTTCATTCTTGGGTAAGTACGGTCAACTCGTTTGGACTCAAGACCGTCCGTTCAATCACCTTCAAACAGAGAGGTTCAAAAGTTAATTAGAACTTTTTGCTTTTTTGTGTGGTCAGACCTCCAATAGGTGTTTTGGTGGACTAGTTTTGCATGGGCATTATATGTTGTGAAATTGGTCCCGCACTAGGTCCTAGACTTTACCTTTCTCCTCGTATTTTTTGTTTTTAGTTTGCTACATTGCAAATTAAATCAAACTGTCATGTTGTTCTTGTCTTTAAATTTCCTTATTTTATTAATTAAATCCTTCTACTTTCAAATTAATTTTACTAAATTTTAAAATTTCACAAGTTAAAATTTAATAAAGACTTGTCTAGTATACAGATTAGTCTTTGTTAATTTTTAGTGTTCACACTAGAATTACAAGGTATTGGTCAAATAACTAACCCAAAGCTTTCTTTTTGAAGCTGCTGCAATGGCATTCCCGACTTTCACTTTCTCCTACAACCTGCCAACTAGTCGCGATGCTTGCAATGTCACTCTCACCATCAAGTTTGGAAATGGATTAAAAGAACTTAAATTTGTTTTTGGAAAAGCCTCGTTTGTCATTTCAAAAGTTGTCACTCCAGAAGTGTCGGAGCTATCTGTGGATTTCAACCTGAACTATCCTCAAAATTTTCCTTCCTACAAGAAGGTGAGAAATTTTGCTTCCCCGACACCTGTTAAGTCAATTGTTCCCTTTTCGGCTAAAGGAAAGGAGTTAGGATAACGGAAGATACAACCAAAGGATTTACTATCCCACCGTTAGTATTTGAAATCAGATCTAACTTGAAGTCCGTGCCATTGACCAGATCTTAAAGAAGAATTCACACTCGAACGATTCAGAAGGTCGCTAAGGCAAAATTCCTGCAAAAATATATGTTGATGAGATTCCTCATTACAAGGAACTTGGATTACTTGAGGCCTCTCCACTTCTATGAGGGAGTAGGTTTCACACATTAATGGACACTAATGGGTAATAAAGTATTTAGAACATTGTCTCTACCTTGCCATTACTTCAACGTCGTGAAGAGGAGAAGGAAAAGCTCACTCCTATCACTGAAGCTTGTATAGTATTCCAAAGGTTGGCCGTTAAAGAGTGATGTTCAATTTTCAAAATACTTAAGCAAGTGAGATGCATGGTATCTCCTCAAATGAAGTAAAAAATTTTGAAAGATGTCAGAGCTGTCTGATAGTCTCAAAGATCAACTGATGTTTTCCCAGCTCGCATTCTGTCAAATTTCGCCTGAGAAGTTGAGTTGATACTAACATTGTCACCACTAATTTTTTCACCACCGCTGCTCCAAGGTCTGCAAAATGTCAACCGGTCAAGTGACGTCTGGGTCGGCGGATAACACTAGTAGGTTCTCATAAGTGTTACCAGAAGGAGAAAAAAAACAAGTCACCTGATACGATACTTGTCTGCACCATGGGGAGCATGCCTCTCTCTAACACACTGATGCCTCTGTTGAGGCTTCTTGTCTCAAGACATCACCGTCGAAGAAGAAAGTATGGGTACCCAAGGTAACCGTACCAATATTGTTTAATGAGCCTGGTAAGATTGTGGAATGAAGCAAGGGTCGAAAGTATCAAACATCATTGTAGCTATTGCCACCGAGTTTGATGAATTAGTGGAGGATACTCAATAAAGTCCTCCAGATCTCAAAATGGTTCAAGAAGCAATAGTTGAAGAAAAAGTTTAAAAGCTCAGGGCTGAGATTTCTGTTTTAGCCAAAAAGCATGGAGTAGCCATTGATGATGATAAAGAATTTGATTTCAACGATTACCTCAATGAAGAATTTATGGATACCCATTTCATGAAGACTAAAGCTGCTACATCTGCGCGTGTTGCCCAACCTCTTTTCAAAGGGAACGCAGTGGTTGATTTGTGTAGAGTTGTTCAACTATGAGATGAGAAAATTAGTCAGATGGGGAAGAGTATGGATGAGATGGTTACCACCATGGCCGCCATGGATACTATTCATGGACAATCCCAATCACAACATTTAGCTTCTCCTTAAGTCAACCAGGCAGAGATAGCTCATATCAGTGATGAAAGGAGAGAAGTTGCCTCCGCAGATAGGGATGATCAGCAAAAGAAGGATTCCCCAACAAGTACAATACTAGATAAAGATATAAATCAATTGGTTGAACAAAAAGTGAAGGAGGACTTAGCCCAATCTAAGGGTGGTGCATTGATTTCAAAGGGTTTATCTTACTCAGAGGAGTTTGATTATGTGTCATACCCTAAAGGTTTTGTGTCACTGAACTTTAAGACATTCGATGAAACCAGAAATCCCATATAATATGTAGCTCATTTTTGAGCCAGTTGGGGCAACACCGGAGGTAATGAAGCTTTAATCTTCCGATAGTTTGCTAGTAGTGTATCAGGGACATCATCTCATAGGTATACTAAGCTACCCAATGGATCATTGAAGACCATCACCGAGTTAGAACAGTTGTTTGTGAAGATATTTTCTGGAGCACAATATCATGTTTCTCTTGGACATCTCGTAGTGGAAAGGAAAAAACCTAACGAGTCTTTAGTGGATTATATATTGAGGTAGAGAAACTTAAGCATGAAATGTGAGCCTCAGCTATAGGAATAGCATGCGATTGAGTTTCTACTCAAAAGCATCCATGGCCCAGTAGCTTTCATGCTTAAGGGACTCACCAACAAGTTCTTTAAGAAGCTCCTAAGAAAGGCCACCAGTCTAAAAGAAAATGTCAAGCATATGGATTACCAAGATAAATAAAAAATGTCCAAGACAACCAGAGTCTTCGAGAAGAAATCTGGAACAGCAGTGACAGTCGATAGAGGGAAGCAGCTGATGAAGATTCAAGCAGCACATTCTCATCAAAGTTCCTAGCAGTTGTCACAATATACTCAGCCTCAATAGCAGACACATCAATATGGCCTTTCTAGCCAATAGTCACACTAAGAGGACCGCACCGAGCAGAGACTAGATGGGGTTCCACTCTTTCACAATGAAAAAAGAGAGTATATTCTTTCAAAGATGAGATTGTGCCAAAGATGTTCAAAAACTTAATGAAGAAAATTGAATTCGGATTGCTCAAACCATAGAAGCTGAAAGAAGCTGACAAGAATGAGCATCCTAATTTTTGCCCCTACCATAAGATGTTGGGACATAGAATAGAGGCTTGGTTCATTTTCAAGGATTGGCTTGAGAGGAATTTGAAGGAAATATAATCATCCCGAAGGAATATTTAAAGAAACTTGATAAAGGTTCTGTAAATATGATTTCGACCGTGCCAATCACTTTGATAAATCCATATTTAGATAAGGATGGATGGAGCACAGTTTGGAGCAAGTCATCCAAGAAGATACTAGATCAGATTCACACCGCTTTAGTGCAGGCAGCCGTCCACAGTTTACAGCCTGCCCAACCCAAGCTAGAGATTTTACTAGAGAACTCGCCACAACTAGAGAGTGAGATGAACAACTTCATGAAGACCAATAACATGGGGGGTAGGATAGGGGCTACCACTATTAGAATGGTTGTCTCAGATTCATTGATTAAAATCCTCGAACCACTGACCATGTATGATTATATTTTTGTCGCACCAGAGTATTATGAATAAAATGATTATGATTTTAGCTACATTTTAACTATTTTTAGTTATAACTTAACTGAATTTGGTCAAACTAACTCTGATCACGATTCCCAAACTGATCCTCAAATTGTACTCAAGTCCAATGAACTTGTTAGTAAGAATGAAGAAGATTTCGACAACACTGATTACGATAACATCGAGAGTGAGAAGCCAGCCCTCGAGTACCATGTACACCACTTGCCATCAACATGGATTTTTTTGATGAAGAGGAGACTCCAAAATTTTTTCCTATAGCATCTCAATAAGAAGAAGAATTTGTAGAAATAAACCTAAGAAGTGGGAAGGTATTACCTCCAAGAACAGCTCTAGTGAATAAAGGGAAACAAATAGTCACTCGAGAAGAACTATCTCCACCTCTGCCAGTGGAAGAGCAACATAACCCAGTAAAGGTTGGAGTATTATACAAAGTGAATTATAATGTGCTAGCTCATCTTATGCGGTTGCTGACCAAAGTAAGCATTTACGGCACTCTAATCCTATCAAAGGAGATGAGAGAGTCTTTGGTTACAACCTTGCTTGATCTAGAGATTTGCTTAGCTTAGTTGGCTAACACATCCTGAAATGAAGTTTGTTCGTTAAAAGAACAACCAAGATAGCCTTCACAAATGAAAACTTGTTGATCAGTACTACTGACCGCTCTAAATCTTTGTTAATATTGACAACTCTGTATTGTCTATAGTTTTGGTAGATTCAAGAGTGTCACTTAACTTGATGAGTCTATAGACATTGACATTTTTGGATGTTGAAGCTCAAGAGCTTACAACTAATAAAATGATATAAGAGGCTTTAATCATAAGAGAAATAAAGCCCTTGGATCAATTATCCAGCTAATGAAAGTTGGATAGCTATTAACAACCGCAAAATTCCATTTCATTGATGCAAAGACCTCTATCAATGCTCCACTTGATGGGCCATGGATTCACAAGCATAACGTGGTTCTAACATCTTATCATCAATGTATCAAATATTTCAAAGAAGAACAAGGACATTGTATAAAAGGGGATTTACAACCAATTTCAGTTCATGAAGATGCCGCCTACTATGCACCTTTAAATAAAAATGTCTTTTCTTGTAAAATTATGGATAATAAAGTGGAATATTCAAAAGAATCACAAAGAAGAATCCATTCAGCTCCACTTCAATGATTTAATACTATTTCTTCACAATGTGCTAGTAGAGGTTCTTTCAGCCCATACACCCGAGATTGAGGTCAGGGATGTGGATGAGGAAGAGCCACCACAATTTTTGAACAAACTAGGCCGACTATAAACATCGACATGGAAGAAATTTCTAATGAAGAAAGCTGTGAGGAAGAACTGATGATGATAAAACTGAAGAACATCAGTATGAGATTTTCCTGAAAGATGTAGAGAAAAGTGAATATGAGTCGATGTATGATCGGATCAACCACTTTATGAATGCCACAACCATTACTCCAGTCTACCCTCCAAAGGTTGAGAGTTTGAAGGCCAAGGAGGTCTGTAGCATTGGTTCAAAACCGATCAAGTTTTACTGTGCTTCCCCTTTTACTAATTTCAAAAATCATGTAAATTTGGAAGAAAATTCTAATAAACTAATGGTATTACCTTTTTGTTACTTTTTTACTTGTGTAAAAAAGTTAATTAAACAGGGATATGTGCCAAAAAAAATGCAAAAGGATAAACTACAACTTTTTAAGAAATTGTGGAATGTTAAAAGTCAAACTCCTAACTCGAAAGAAGGTCTCAAATTTGATATTTGATCCTGACTTTCTAATAAATGTTTATTGTGATATATGCGATTATATGCTTAATTTCCTTAATAATTATTCCTATTTTGTAACAAAGTCAAAAACATGTTCCAAAGCAAAAGCTAGGTAAATTTTTCACCATGTAGCAAAGAAGATCACAATTATAATATTTAAATATAAGATACTACTTAAATATATGTATCAGTATGAAGTAATATATGACTTTTTGATTAAGCCTGAAATATTGAACATATAGGAAAAACAGTCAATATGAACTTTAGAAAATTAGAAAGTTTAGAAAACAAAAATCCTACTTAACAAAATATTCTTACTTAAACTTAAGATGTTATAATATGAATAAAAATTTGATTTTTTCTGTAATTTTTTATATTTGAAAATAATGTAAGCAACTAATTAACTTAACTAACTATTTGCAAGTTGAAGGCAATATGAGTAAAATATATTTTTTCCTTATCATGAATCAGTAACAAGTATAGATATGCTGTTGTGAAAGTATTCTAAATGTGTTGTTTGAAATAGGAGCAATAATATTCCTTACCATTACATGTGATGCTATAAAGAACATTGGTTAATCTATAGCTTGAATAATTTTGAAGATTGGTTAGGTAGGGAAGATACTAGCTCTCACTCTAGAGTTCCCCCTTCTCCTTCCACTTGGGGGCTAACATCTCATATCAAAACTTAAAACTATAAATTAAATCGTGGGCTTTAGTGTGTCACTCTAAAGTCCTCTATTTCTACACCCATGAAATATTATTTATCTTTTATTTGCACTCATCCCCATAAAATACATTCTCATCCATGAAATTAATTTATGATTCTTATCATTTGTTGGCTGAGACAATACCATCTCAGATCTTACATATTCTCACAACAGTATTAACATCTTAATTTTCCAAATTAAAAAGTAAATGAAGTATAAGGTTTCAAATCAACACAACTCCTTCCAACATTGAAGTCTAATACTTAACATAACTTCCTTTCAACACTTATTCACTTATGACTTTAAGGAAAAAGAAAAAGAAAATCTCTCAAAATCCATGGAGAAAACACAACCACACATGAGTTTAAAAGTAGAAATCATGCAGACTAACAAGGATTCTAAATTAAAACAAAATGTAGTCATAAGGAAAAACACTTATCTCAAATCCTCTACACTAAATTTCTTGAAGTTCCTTTAAATTCTCTTTCTTCACTCACAATATAAACTAAAACTTAAATCAAAATAAAAGTGGGCGGCAGTAGTGGCGGAGGTGATTACTTGGATGGATGATGGCTGTTGCAAGTGGATTTTCTCTCTCCTTTGATGATCGAAGTATTCTTTAATAAAAATCCAAGGGGTTCCTTAGTGTCTCTTCAAAATATGTCTCCATTTAATGAATCATTTAGAAGTTGCCTCCTTTTAAAAGCAAATTGAATGAAGTTTCATGTCCACGGGCTATTTCCCACATTTTTATAAGGGGTTGCTTCGAACACTTCTTCACAAATTTATATAAATTCAATGAATCATCAATGAACTTTTTCTAGGACTTAAGCGCAAGGTACCTAGAGCTTAGGCTTGGCTCTCTTTGTATAAATTGGCTGGTAAAGGTCAGTCCTGGGCCCTTAAGCGCCTCATTTCATTTTTTGCAACTTCTTCATTTTTGCTCCAAATTTTACCCATTTTCACTCCTTTCACTATTTTTCATCCATTTGATTGTACCTGAAAGAAAAAAACACAAATACCTTTCTTTAAAGCACAATCTCTCAAAAATAGGTATAAAATTCTGTATAAAAAGTCTATATATTTTAGGTGTATCAAAATCCTCCAAACTTAAAATATAACTTGTCCTCAAGTGACCATTCAATCTCTTAAAAAAAAATAAGTAGAGGATGTATATGAGTTTCTTTAGGAGTTACTAAAATTTTGATGTAGAAATATAGCTATCGAATTTAGAAAAAATATTAGTAAAAGAGACCAACTTTGAGTTTATAAATTTTTAATGTTAAGAAATATAAAAATACGAGTTTCTATAAAATTCAAAAAAATTGTAGATTCTCAAAGTATATAATTTAGACATTCTATCTTCTCCACTTAAAAAAATTTTATTGAGCATAATTTTACTTACCATTTTATGTACTTAAGCTGAAGAGTTTCTCAAGTCTTATACCTTAGAAAGATAAGATGTGGAATAAATTTTTGATTAGGCACTAATCTTCAAGTCTCTCCTCACTTTTCAATTTTTCTTTTCCTTTTCTTTTTAATTTTTCATTTTTTTTCTTTTCCTTTTTTCCTTTTCTTTTTTATTTCATTTTTAGGCAAGGATTAATATCTGGACATTCCTTTAATGATTTTGAATTCCACTCTTCATTACTTAAAACAAAGATTTGATAAATTTTCTTTACTTAAAATCATAATAATAGTTTTTGAAAATTACTTTCAATAAAAGAAATTTATGTTTTGAAAATAAAAGTCTAACTCTTCTAAATTTTTCAAAAATACAATTTTTCTTACTAAAGATAGTTACACTATACTTAGTATTTTCCAAACTAAAAAAATTTAACTGCAAGTTTTTCTTCTTGACTATAAATTTTGACTAAATTCTCATACTCTTTTCTATTTTCAAAATTTTACTTCACTAATACAACTTCATATACATGATCATTTTTATTTAAATCAAAATCACATTTATTTGAAGTTTATTTGAGAGCAAATAAATTTCAAGCCTTTAGAAAATTTTTCATCCCTCCCCCAAGCTTAAATTTGTAATAGAATAAAACATATTAGTAGCAAATATAAATATTGCCAGAAATGAAAACTAAAAATAACATGCTTGCTGTAATGTTTATAGCCTAAATATGCAAGTACAAAAATTAAAATGATCAAATTTTAATTTACTTAACTTATAAAGATTCTTTGGACTTCTATGAGGTGGAGTAAAACATAAAAGCAAATAAATAGACTAAAAAACATACACATCTACAACTTAACAAAAAATATCTGGTAGTAAATTGAAAATTTAAAAAATGCAGCTTTTAAGTGACAAGTTAACTATGTTCTAAACAACACAGACTAAATAAGTACACTAAACAACAAAACTAACAAAATTACTATCATAAAAACATTATAACTACACACAAAAACATGAATACATCACAGTAGTGTGTAATGAAACAAAACAAAACGAAAACTAACACTCTCAAAAAATGCAATTCTAAACACAAACCAAAAGTAAAGAATAACTGCACCATCAAATGTTCACAATAATACATAAACTAAAAATCACACAAAACTATAAATACAATCTAATAATCCTCATCCTCTGCATCACTCTCATCACTAATCCAAGTATTTGCAGGTTCATATGGTGGATATCTTGGATATTGAGGAAAAACTACATCTTGGTTACCTCTCCTGAGGTTATCCATAGTTAAGTTGTATTCTTCCTCATAATCACTACATCTCCTCATGTATTGTTGACACAATTTTTAGGTGGGTCATCCTCTGGAAGTTGTTAGTTTCCAAAATCAAAATCCCATTGCCCGCTTCGGAGGGACATTTTAACTTACATATTAATATATATATATATATATATAGTTTTAGAGAAATATGAAATCAAACTGATCCCATATCTTTCAAAGTTTAGATGAAAAAGCATTACACCTCAATATATGTATCTATTCTAAAAGTTAAACATAAGACTTGAGGGTAAGGCTTGATCAAATAAACTAAGAAATATATGACATCCATTTGGTCTGCAAAAACTATTTGTTTTTAAGCAGAAAAGTATCCTTATTTAATATGAAAAATTAAATAAGGTTTATATTAAGTTGGCTTAAAAAACGATTCCTATAAAGGCAAGCCCTTATAGTTAATTACATCTTAGACAGCCAAAGTCACTTAAGAAAACTCTGGATAAAAATCAAGGGATATTGTCTTCAAAGAGGTCAAAGGAATAGAACTTTCAAAAAAATTTGAAAAAGAGGTGTGAAGTGGGAATGGCTCAAATTTGGAAGATTTTACTTTTAGAATTCAAAGGAAGAATAACTAAGAGATGTCACAGACCCTAAGGAAAACCTCAGTGACTTCCCAGTCTACCCTAAGGTTTAGCTTCAATTTTGAGTTTCAAATTTAGGGAAAGAAATGTGATGTTCAAAGTCATTAAAGCCTATCCATATATAGTAATCCTCACTTGAAAAAGGAAAAAGAAAGGATTGAGGGTTTAGGGTTTAGGGTTTAGGGTAAGAGAATGACGAACAATCCTCGAAATGCTAAAGCGAGTTAGGGCTTATATTGTAAAGTAGAGTCGTACAAAGACAAAAAGATAAGTTAAGGATTTATGTCACATTAGGGGAACAACCTCGAAATCCTATGACTCAGTTGTTTAATTCTAAGGAAAGGTTTAGTTGGTGTATACATGTTTTGCTATTGAAGGTGGTCCTGCTACCCACAATGCTAGCTCCAACCTCCTCATCGTGGCAAGTTTAGGATTTCTAATATGTCAAATCATAATTCCAAATCAAGTTTTTCCTAAGGTTATGGTTATTAAAATGTTATGGAGAATATTAAAGTTGATTGGAGCGACACCAGCTAGGATCCTACGGTTCCCTCATTCTGACACCACTATTTTCTTTTAGATTCACTTAGTCTAAATGAATTTACTAAACTCAATGAGTTCCATACATTCATTTAGACCGTGGGAAATCTCGTTAGCAACTGTAGGTTGCCTCCTCCGAGGGATTCCCAATTATCCAATAGAGACATTTTAATTTAGTTGCAATTTTTGTTTTATTTTTTTTTTGTGATTAAATTTTGGGTTATCTTATATTTTGATTATTGTGGCGATGAATTTTATCTTGTTTAATTTTTTGTTTTGGTTTCAATATTGACATACATAGTGATTTTAAGCATACAAGCAGGAAACAAAAGGTATGAAAAAGTAAATGTAAGAACTTAAAAGTGTACTTGCCAATTCTTCTTGCTCCACCACCTGAAAGTTTAGCTTTGACAACATGTATATAATTTTCCAAGGAATTTAAATTTGAGGAGTAGATGAAGGTATAAGTACCAAACCTCAAGTTAAATTTAGTAAGTTCAATTGCCTTTCAAAATATTCAAGTGATTTCAAGGTGCTCGGGGCATGCCCCTAAACCACTTTGAAGATTGCTTGAAATATTTCGAGTTTATTTTGAACTTATCATATTTTCCTATTAATTATCCAAGGTTAAGCTAAAATTATCGCATTACTCAAGGAAACTTGATCTTCTATTTTTTCTAAGGCTAGGACACTCCATTAATCATTTGATACTTCATTTAAGAGTTATGTGGGTCGGTGCCCCTAAGGCAAATTTAGGTAAGTAAAGGTTTTAGTTTTGAAGTTAAACTTGGGCTTATAGTGTAAATAAGTGTTAATCATCAATCATGTTATCTTCTAAATTGGATCAAATCAGTTTAAATGTCAAGCCTAGGTCACTACCAAGCTCTAACAATCACAATAGGTTAAATGGTAATTAAAAAAATTATAATTTAAATGACATGCACTCTTATTGAAAGATCACATTGTCATCAATCATGGGCTT
Organism: Phalaenopsis aphrodite; assembly: GCA_003013225.1. NCBI lineage: Eukaryota > Viridiplantae > Streptophyta > Magnoliopsida > Asparagales > Orchidaceae > Phalaenopsis > Phalaenopsis aphrodite. The sequence continues at coordinate 384,660 of NEWO01000047.1, forward strand.
AAAATTAATGAAGTATTATATTTTTAACTCAAACCCATCACTTGAGATTCGTTTAATTTTGATTGACTTTCAAGTCATGATAATTAAGGAAATTTCAATTTAGTTCTCATTTTGGAAAAGGTGGCGGGTGAGTTCCTACCTCTTACCCAACATATTTCAATCATCCAAAATTGTTCATTAGGATCAAAATTGCCCCTCTTCCCTTTAATTTCAATTTATTAAAAATCAGAGAGTCAACAAATAATTTTTATTTTTACTCCAAACTATTATTCTCCGATCACAGAGCAAGAGTTATTTTTATTTTATTTTTACAAATTTTCTACACAAAGATATGAATTTTCAAAGTTATGGTATTTATTTAAATTAAAAAAGGACTATTTCTCTATTTATCCATTGCAGTGCCATCTCAACCTTGGCGTCTCCGAAGCTCCATGTGGTGCTCCGCCATTTGACGGTGCCAGCCACCTCAGCTACCACGTGCCCCACCTTTTTTGTTCCATCCGTTTATCCATCAAAATCTCAACCGTCCATGAAATAAATGTGTGATCGGATGACATATGTTCATTATCCTAAAATAAGCTAACTTGAGAACTGTTCACGCTAAAACCTTAAGATCTTCGTCTAGGCTCAACCAAATTGCATGGAGTTTATTCCTACACCTTCATGCATAGACGAGCATATCTATACGACTTAAATGGTAATAAATACAGTAAATACGTTGGAGAATCTAATGAAGCACGATTTTGGGTTGAAGTTCAATTCCTTTGTCTGACAGGGGAGGCCTCAATAAAATAGTTGTGACTGCTTCGATTGGGTCCAACAAACCTCCAAATGAAGTCCTGGGTCATGGTGAATTGTCTAGGTGTGATTTCGATCAAGCTTGATTTCAGGTACTGGTCTAGAGCTATGCTAGAGGTTGTTCGAGAGGAGGATTTTATGGGGGATCAACTCCTCGTGCTCTTGTGATCATGTGGGCACAATTAATTGGAGTTTGGTCCACTATGGAGCTGTGGAGAAATTCGTCCTGGTTTGAACAAAAATTTTGAGCTCAAATTTAGGCTCTCATAGTAGGAACCAGAGGGGGAAAATGGTGGGCTTGGGCTGAGGAGCTCTCAGAGAGTCTCTAAGAACAATTTGGCAGAGTTTCCTTAAGAAAATTTGTGTTCTCTTTAGTTTGGCCATGGAGGAGGTGAGTTTAAATAGAGAGGCTTGGGGTGGAGCTCAGGGTTAATTAATGGGTGCAATAAGTTGTTTAAGTGGAGGAAAGAAGAGTTCTAAAGAGCAATTGAGGTTGGACAGTTTGGATAGGTTCAATCGGGTTTGAATTTGGTGAGGTGGCTCTCAATTATGGGGTTTTCCAGCGACTAGGGTGGCTGGCCAAAGCAGAGGAGGTGGTAAGGTGAGCTAGTGGGAGGGTTAATTATAATTAACCTTTAATGGTTTGGCATGATGGTGGATATATTTTGGTTTAGACCCAAAAGTGGGATCAAATCCGTTAATTTAGGGAACCAGGGAATTATTGGTCCATAGCTTCCCTTAGATGGTCTAGCTTGATCTAAAGGGTGGATCTATTGGCTGTGGTGGTCTTTTGTTGGCCAATTTGGCTTAGTTAAGCTAAATTTGGTGAAATGGTCCATGTGGGTCAAGTTGGCATGAATTTAGGTTTGAATCAGGCTAGCCATTCTATTGAGCTCAATTAATTGATCAATTTGATGTAGATGATTGTGAAAGAGAGTTTATAGATAAATTAGAGTGGTTTTGAGTTAATGTGGAAGTTCAATTTGAAGGAATTTGGTCTTTTAGTCAATTTCCGGGTGTTGGGTTGGACTTGAGTTTATGTTAAGCGAGGGTTGGGCTAGGTCCAAATTTATGAAATGGTCTAGGCGAATTTCATAACGAGTTTTCATCATCAATTGGGTGTCAATTTTAGGGTTAGATCATTCAATTTGGTGGAATTTAGGCATGTGGCTAAGTTTTGGTAAATTAGGTAGATTTAGAGGCAAAAGGCTAAGTTTTGGAGTTTGGGGGTGTTTTAGTAAATTGGATAAATTTAGGGGCAAAAAACTAAGTTTTGTATTTTGCTGAAAATGAGGTGCCAACCACCCTATGGGTCCTTTATGTACTTGTCTTGGCTAGACCCTAGCTTAGGGCTAGCGGGTCTAGGAGACCATCTACATGAGTCTCCCAAATGATCAAGGGATCAAAGTCAACAAGTTTGGGTTTAGGGTTGTGAGTGGGATGTGGTATTCAAGTAGGTGAACTAGATATAGACCAATAACCAGGGTAAAACCTAAGGCAACGTAATCCTATAGGGATCCCCCTTGAGCTTCCTTATATTCACTCCTCCTACTAAGTGCTATAGGTTAAGACCAATATGTAGAAATTCAGGTTGAGCAAAAAAGATTTTAAAATTTCTAATGGTGAGGGCTTTTTTCTAGTCATCATGGAATAGTCAATAGGAATGTCCTATGACTAGACTTTAGGCTACTAAGGAGGAAACTAGACCTCAACAAAAAGTGAGGTAAACAAATGGACCCACAATAACTGTGGTGTGCCAGACTAGCACACCTCACGTATTGGTATTGACCGATAAGATCAACAAAACCATCACACATTTCTAAGTTGATAGACCTAGAATGAAAAGCAGAATTAAGAAACAGTTGTTTCTGCTTGGGAGTAATAGACACTCTCGCTAGGAAAAATAAAGAAGATTTTGGGGACGATTGTCAGGCAAACTGACAAAACCAGTGACGACTCGATTTAAATTGAATATATCAAAGAGAGTTCAGACTTCAATATAAGATTTCAAAGAAATGAAATTACATGTGAGGGAATCAAATTATGTGGAAAACAAAAGCACAAAAAAAGAATATGGTGTCAAAGCCTATCCCAAAAGTATGAATGGGATCAGGACATCTAATTCTACCGCAAAGTTGGAAAAGGGAATCAGAATTTACGTACTGATCTCGAAAGAAGGGAACCATAATTTAAGTTTTGCCCCGAGATGAGAATTGAAATTTAGGTATCAATTCCAAAAAGTGAATTAGACTTTAGGTACCGACCTCAAAAGAAGAGAGTCAGAATTTAGGTACTGACCTTGAGATGGGAATTAAAATTTAGGTATCAATCCCAGAAAGAGAATCAGAATTTAGGTACTATCTTCAAAAGAAGGGAATCAGAATTTAGGTACGGAACCCAAGATGGGCATTGAAATTTATGTATCAATCCCAGAAAGGGAATTGGAATATAGGTACCAACCTCAAAAGAAGGGAATCAGAATTTAGGTATTGATCCTGGGAGGAGAATTGAAACTTAGGTATCAATTTCAAAAAGAGAATCAAAATTTAGGTACCGAACTTGAAGGAAGGGAATTAGAATTTAGGTTCTGTCCCTGATATGAGAATTGAAATTTAGGTATCAATCTTAGAAAGAGAATTGAAATTTAGATACTGACCTCGAAATAAGTGAATCAGAATTAAGGTAATGACCCCGAGATGGGAATTAAAATTTAGGTATCAAATCTAAAAAGAGAATCATAATTTAGGTACCGACGTCGAAAGAAAGGAATTAGAATTTAGGTACTGACCCCGAGATGGGAATTGAAAATTTAGTATCAATCCGAGAAGGAGAGTCGGAATTTAGGTATCGACCTTGAAAGGAGAGATCACAATTTAGGTACTCACCACGAGATGGGAATTAAAATTTAGGTATCAATCCCAGAAAGAGAGTCAGAATTTAGGTACTGACCTCGAAAGAAGGGAATCAAAATTTAGGCATTGAACACGAGATGAGAATTGAATTTTAGGTATCAATTCCAAAAAGAGAATTAAAATTTAGGTATCGACCTTGAAAGATAGGGATCAAAATTTAGGTACTGATCCTGAGAAGAACATGAAAGTGGTGTAGAGTGTTTGTTGTATTAATTTCATAAATATGTTACATGTGAAGATTGACATTGGTGAAAAAAATTTTTGAGACTTTGTGCAGAGTATGAAAATCCACGGGGATGTGAGGAGATTGGTGCAGACTAAGACAGTCATGTTGCACAAGCAAAGAGCAGGAAACCTTGAGCTCAAGAGAAACAAAATCAACAAATTTATCATTTTCTCTTCTTGTTGTTTTTATCAAATTAAATTATCAAGTATCTTCTCAAAACCTACTTTTCATTGGTCAATTTTTTTCAAAAAGGATATTTTATTTAAATTTTGTTGTCGTCAATTTTTTTATTTTTTTCTTTGTTCATTATAATTTAGAACCAACATATTGTTCTGGGGTTTTTTATCCATTGCACAGAAGGGAAATTTGATAAAAATGTTGAAATTTGAAAGAAATTTCATTAATTTGCTTCAAATAGGTCTTACAGACTGAATGCATCCTGAAAGCATCAAAAGAGTTGATCATGTTGAATACATCTTAAACATCATGTGTTGAGTATATATCATATATGCTGCTATAATGCAGTACAAAAGGCAAAAAAAAATCTTTGATTATCATTTGAGGGAGGAGTTGCTGATAAAGCTCACCTAGTAAGCCACGCTTTAGGATAAGAATTTCTCTTTGCGTCTACTTACAGGTACAACCATCTCATAGCTCACGTGCTTGTAGCTCATCTAATTGTGGATCAGGTTGGAATCCATACGACATCTTGTTGTCATCCACCCTTCTGCGTGTAATTGAAACTCTGCATCATGGAACTCAAGGAATGTAGTGCTTTACTAGATCAGCTATGTTTCTCTTTAAAAGTAGCACCGAACTCACCGGCAGCAGAATCACAACTGATCCTTTGAACTAACCGGGTCTGACGACATCATTCTCTTTTCTAAACAAAATGTCACTTCTACTCAAGAATGAGACCGTGCAAAAGGTCCAACAAAATCATGGTGTTCTATATGTGGGGGAATATAGTCTCCCTCTTCATAAATGTTGATGATACAACAGTTTGGAATACAACCCACTGGCAACATACTCTGTCTGATCATTCTTTTTATCATTCACTTTATTATGGGAGGAAATGGATCCACCTCGTCGTGTCTTAAAATCCCCGAGGGGGTTGTCTTCTCTATCTTAAGTAAAATTTTAGCAACAACCACATTGAATGATTATCCTAACTTTTCCATGCATCCACTTTTGTGGCTCTGAATAGGTTCTTTCCATCAGAATACCAGCTCAACGTCTGTCTCTCATGTCGAAAATGCAGTCTAGATTGCTCCTTTCTTCACTTTCAGAAAAGAATCGAGTGTACAATTCAAAACCTTATAGTATATTGACAAATTTTGGCTGAACTTCTTCATAGATTTAAAACTCTCTTTTCTTTACCTTAGTGATTTTGTAAAATTTTTCCATGATAATTATCTGTGACTTTTGGGGCTGCTCCCTCATTTCAACATCCACAGAAATCCATGTCCGCACTGTCTTTGTATCCAATGGGATGTATGATTCTCCAACTCAGTGGCCAGTTGTCTGAAATCTACTATCGTTGGATGCGTACTCCTTCAGCGTGTTGTAATGCTCTAAATGGAGGACGTTGCATTCTGGGCATTCTATAAATGCTTATGCATTTGGTATCTATCCAGAGATCCTGATGTTGCACGTCAGGTATCTAGCACTAAGCTCATCTGCAATTGTCGGTAACGTCGGCTCTGTAACAACCTCAAACTCATCCTCTATGGCAGGCAAACTAGAGGAAGTCTCTCTCATGCAAGGTTCATAGATTTCCCTAAGTAATTGGGGTATGTAAGTTTTCTGCCTCGTTCCGGCATCTTATTTCTTCACGGAGGAAAGCTCTGTGTTTTTGGCGATTGGCGCATCTGCACTGAGTTCTACTTAAAGGTGCATCTGTTGGTCTCTCATCATTAGCACTGACTAGATGTCCTATTGGTGAAGTTATCATAGACGGTAGGTGACTAGTCCCTTCCATTGGATTTTGCTATGCTACCACTTTCTTCCTCCTTGGTGAGGAATCTTCTTTAGTGCTGCTCCTTGACAAAAACAGTAGCCCTTCTTCTCTCAACAACTAACTATGACCATCAAGTGACCCTCATAGTTCACATCGACTTGATCGAAGTCAAAGTCGAAGTCTATGATGCCACCCTGAGGTGCCCTTTCTTTATTAAGTGCGAGATTCCAACAATCCTTGAGAGCAAAAATCAGAATAAGAATGAGGTTACCCACTTTAAATGTCCTCAAGCAGACCAATTTGTTATGAGCATGTACCATTCTCACTTGGTAAAGTTCCAAGTTCTATTGTGCTTCTAGTCATTTTCCCTCGAGATTTTCTAATTCTTTAAGTCTAAGATTTGCACTTTCTTTTATTATGATTTGGTTAGTGACTATGACTATTAGAGACGGTATCTAAATTTTTAGCGGCAGTACAACCTCAGATCCGTATACGAGTGCATAAGGTATACATTTAGTAGGAGTCTTGAACGTCATCGGGTACGCCCACAAAAGCTTCTAATAGTTTATTATGCCAATCTCTTTTATTTTCATCCAAATTTTTTATTAAGATCTATACTAGTTTTTTGTTGAAGGCCTTGGTCAGTTTGTTAGCCCAAGGATAGTAGATAATAGAGTATCTCCAGTCTATCCCATGCCAGTTGACAAAGTTATTGATTTTTGGGCCTTTAAAGGCTATCTCACTGTCAGAAATCACTCTACACGAAACTCCGAAATGGTAGATGATTTGGCTCTTGAAAAATTGAAGGACATGCTGTACTGTAAAATTTTGTAATGGCACTGCCTCTGCCCACTTGGAGAAGTAATCCGTAGCGGCAAGAATGAATATATTTCCCTTAGAGGACCTATTACGTTTGTGCCCCAACACTTGAATGGCCATGAGGCAACAGTTGCATGTACCACATTTAGAGGTTGGTGTATGACCAACCCATGCACTTGCTAAAGGTGACATCTTCTAATTTTTTATCCATGCAATCGAACATCATTGCTGACAAATAATACTTGAGCCTCTTAATCTTAATTTTTATTTTTGGCCCCAATTGGTAAGCACCACACAATCAAACATGTACTTCTTTGACAATATTCAGTGCTTCTATTCTGCTCAGACATCACAACTACATCTAATTAAATGATCTTCTGTAAGGTACATTACCCATTAGAGCATATGACATAGCTCTTCTCGTGATGTAATATGCCTCAGACTAGTCCTTAAGCAACTTTCCAGTCTGCAAATATTCTATTAATGGCTTAGGCTAATCTTCATTGATGTCAACAACTACAACCATCGTTCCTTCTTCTTTTTCAAGATTATGTAGATTATCGAGGCTGTTTCGAGATAAAAACTCATCTTCTTTGTACTGTAATGCCAATGGAATCCTTTCGAGGCATGCCAATTCCTTAGCAAGTTTTGCTAAAGCATCAGCATAGGTGTTATCTCCTCTAGGAATCTAGTAGAGAGTCACACTGGGGATCTGTTCAAGTAGCTTCATTGGATACCAGTAGTATTCTGTTGGTCTTGGCTTCAAAATCTTTTATTGTCCGGTAGCTTGTTGAATGACGAGTTGTGAGTTGCCATATACGACAATGTATGTTATATTCATTGAGATTCCCAACTTCAATCCAATTATCAGTGCTCCATATTTTGCTTCATTTTTGGTGCATGATTCCATTAGGTGATAGGAGAAACTTAGTATAACCTAGTCTGGCGTGATGGAAATTAAACTAATCCCTATTTTTCTCGGTATAACCATTATTAATCCTTTGTCTTTCCTAGCTGAAGAAGCTACATTGAAGTACTTCTCCCAACATTGCACACTGGAGAATTCCATTTATAATACATGTTCAATCTGGTAACTCATAGTTGAGTGGGGACCCAGTTGGAAGTGAGTGCACTACGAGAAATTCTGCTAAAATTTATCCCTTGATAGTACAAAAGGAAACAAAAGTTATATCAAATTGCAATAAAATCTTCGACAATCTTGCACGACATCCGGAAAGAGTTGGTCAAGTCATTGATACACCTAAAATATATAGTTCTCGATACTATTTTGGTTGGAGTTGCCTGTAAGAAGCCGTTGGCCACCGGAATCAAAATCGTCCCACTTCAGAAGGACGTTTATGTTTAGAAAAGTAAGAAATCAAACTAACCTCCTGAAATGAAAGAGCGTTATACCTCAAACTCTATATCTATCCTGAAGGATAAACACAAGACTTGAGGATGGGGCTTGATCATAAGGTCTGACGTCCGTTTGGTTTGAAAAGCCATTTTATTTTCCAAAAATTTCCCCTATTTAATATGAAGAATTAAATAGGATTTATAATAAGTTGGGTTTGAGAAAAGCTTCTTATAAGGGCAAGCTCTATAGTTAATTATATCTTAAATGACCGAAGTCATCTAAGGAAACTCTCGATAAAAATCAAGAAACATTATCTTCAAGGAATTCAAAGGAATAACCTTTCAAAGACATTAGACAAATAGGTGTGAAAGGAGAATGGTTTAAATTTAAGACATTTATTATGGAATTCGAAGGAGGAAAGACTAGGAGATGACATAGATCAGAGGAGAACCTTGGTGCCTTCTCAATCTATCCTATTGTTTGGATTCAGTTTTGAGGAGAAAAAATTAAGTCTTTCATCCTGCCAATTTTAGTAATTTAGGGCTTACATTTATGTGAAGCAATCACACAAATAGTCTGGAAGATGTGAGGATTTAGGACGCGACAAATGACAACGTCAGAATCCTAAAATGAGTTAGGGATTATATTGTATAATAGAGCTACACAAATGCATAAAGATGAGAAGAGGATTTCTGTTGCATGAGCAAACAACCTCGAAGTCCTATTGCTTTGTTGTTTAATTCTAAAGTAGGAAAGAAATTGGTTTAGCTGATGCAAATAGATTTTGCTTTTGAAGATGACCACGCTGGCCACCATGCAAGCTCCAAGCTCCTTGCCATGACAAGTTTGAGTTTTCTAGGGTCAAGTTATGATGTCAAATCTGGTGGCCCAATGGTTGAAGTTCTTTAAATATTTATGGGGGGATGCTAAAGTTGATTAGAGCGACACCAGTTAGGATCCCAGGTTCCCTCGATCCGACACCACTACTTTCTATTCGATTTACTTAGTCCAAAAGAATTTACTAAACTCAACTTAATGAGTTCCATAATTTCATTTAGACCATGGGAAGTCTTGTTAGCAATTGTAGGTTACCTCCTCTGAGGGGTTCCCGATCATCCGATACAGAAATCTTAATTTAGTTGCTGTTGTTGTTTTGTGTGATGTGTGTGATTAAATTTAGAGCTTTTTTATATTTTGAATGTTGTGGCGATGAATTTTATCTTGATTGATTTTAACTTTTATCTTAGTTTTGGTTTTGGTTTTGTGGCTATCCTAATAGTTTTAGTTTTCATGGAGGGTGACATTGTTGTTTAGCTTGCAGGTTTGTATTAACATTAAAAGTACAATATGAAAGAACAGGAAAGACGATACTATAAACTGTAAAAGCGTACCTGGCGAGTCTTATCATTCCACCACCCGAAACTCAAAATGCATGTTAGGGCATGAAGCACGAAAGTAAAGTTTTGGCGACCTACCTAACCTTAGGTCATATCTTTGTTGGTCCCTGTTAGTTTGATTAAGGATGATTTTGTTAAGCAAAGCATATTATGTTTAGTAGACTTATGAGCTATCCAACAAGTTAGGAGGAAGAAGCAGGTCCATGCTTCTTTCTTATCACCTGGTGAAAAGCCTCGAGCTCATTTAAACTTATTATGTTGCTTAATAGTTCATCCTGTGAGTACCTTAATGCTCAATGAACATTGGTGTCCTAATTATCCCTATGAATAGGATAATTATCATTTGTAATTTAATTTTGAAGATTATGTGATTGAAGACCCTTAAAGGGGGCAAGTTAGTGTTTTTGGAACACTTGGCAAAATTTTAATCCTAATTAGGATTGTAGTGTTTTAAAGGTCTTAAATTATAGCTATGTTTTTTTTTTCTAATCCTCGTTTAATCAGTTATGATTTAACTTAGATCACTATTAAGCCCTTAAGTCTTAGGTGAGTGTCTTAATTAATTTTGAAAAGGTTAAGTTTTAGGTGATCATGATTCATTATTTGAATTTTATTTGATCCTGAAATAGGGGTATTAAATTGATTGATTACTGACTTCAAAAGTTATACCCCTAAGTCCTAGGTTCTTTTAATTTTAATAAACCTCCAAATTTTTATAATTTAAAATTTTATTAGTTTATCTTTTTAATTAGGAAAGTGAGGTGAGTTTCTACCAATTAATCCCCTTTTAATTTCAGTCTTTCAAACAAGTTAATTAAGATCAGAGGTTGCCCATTTCTCTCCTTAAATTAAGCCTAAATGTTAATTAACACCAAATTCATAAAATTACACTTTTGCCCCTAGGGCTATAACACTTCATAATTTTTATCCTACCTCATTCATGGGTCAATTAAGACATTAGAGGAGAAAATGTGATTTTTCAATATTTAATTTAATTTATATAATTATTTTCATGCAAAAATAGGATTTTTCAAAAAAAATTTGATAACTTGACCAAGGTAAAGCCAAGTCATTTGAAATTCTTACTGGAGGTAGACTTAGACCAAAGAGCCATTTGGACAAAATTTTATGACATTTTTGAATTTTATTTTAATTATTAGAATTAGTTTAATTTCTGGGGTATTTATTAAATATAAAATATTTTAAATTAGGAAAATTAAGTTTTACATTTTTGAAAAATCTCCCTAAGGTTTAAGAACCTAGAAAAATATATTTTATATTTTTCTAATTTTTTCTATTTATTGGAATTACTTTAGGTGAAATCCATTTTTAGCCTTTAAAAATTATTTTACGCTTCAGAATACCATACCTTTTTTTAAAAAATTAGGAAAAATATTCAAATTATTTCTAAGTACTTAGAAAACAATTTAGAACATTTCTATAAATTTTATTATTTTTTTGATATTTATGAATTCTTAATTATTTTAAGTATTTAAAAATAGGCTAAAAATGATGTTTTTATTTTAAATACCATTTTATTTTTATAAAGTTCCCCTGATCACAGAGATTTTAAAAAACAAGTTTTCATAATTTGTTGTGTTATATTTTGATCATTAAAAATCATTTTAGTGCCAAAATGGATATTCAACTTGAAAAATTAATTTAGGTCATCAGATGGACTCAAAATTATTTGAAATTTTTATGGGGAGTTCTCTAGATCTTAGAAAATAACAGAGAAAAAAAATCAAGTCATTTTGATTTTTATATTTTCTAAAATTAATTATCTTAGTGATTTAAGGTTTATGAAAATTAGGTGAAATTTAATTGACTTGGTTCATGAGAGATTTTTTTAAAGGTTCTCTAGCCATAGTAACCTTCCAAATCTTGTTTGGATTTCTCTAAGAAACATGCTAAGTATTGTGATTAATTTAAGCAAAAAATGTGCATAAATTTGAAAAATATGGATCTTTGTTTATAGATCTCCTCTGACTTTGGAAAAATCAAGGAATGTTCCCCTTGATAGATGCTACAACATGCCAAAAATTCAAGCCATGGTGAAATTCCCATATGCATGAAGAATCAAAGAACTGAAGGTAGTGTTTAATTAATTAAAAATAAAACATGCATCAAATGAACTTCAAATTATTTCCACATTGTTCTCCACTGTTCACTAAGCAAGAGGGTGTATTAATTTTATTTTCGTGATTTTTCTACACCAAGATATGAATTTTTAATGTTAGGAGTCATTTTATGAATTATTTAAAACCCAATTTATCTATTTAAATGCGTGGCGCTGACTGGATCCTAGGCAGCTCTGAAACTTCACGAGGCGCGCTCCCATTTGAAGCCACAGTCCACGCTAGCAACCACGCGTCCCACAATTCATGTAAAGAAGCGTTGTTTGGCTCCATCTTGACCGTTCATCTGATACACGCTCGATCGAACGATGCTCCATCATCATCCCCAATGGCCAAGCCCGAGAACCGTCCATCTTTCAAGCTTGATATCTCACTCATTTCTCCACCAAATTAATTGAATTTTGTTTTTAAAATATTTGGCTAGACTAGAGGAACATATCAATATGGTTAAAATGCCATGAAATCAAACCCAAGAAAATTTAGAATCAAAAGAGGCTCCGGATGAGGAGGAGTTCAATACCTTTGCTATGAGAAGGGTAGCTTCAATCAGAGATGCTTGACACGTTCGTTGGAGTCCAAGGAGGCTAAGGATTGAGCCTCTAGTTGTGGTGAAATGCGTGGACCCAAATTAAACCAAAGTCAGTTTCATGTGTTGATCAAAGTCTATTATAGGGGCTTTGTGGAAGGGGGATTTGATGGGGCTTTGGCTTCTTTTAATATTGTGAAGGTGTGGGTAAGTTTAATTTTAGTTTGGTGGACTGCGGAAGTTTATTGAGCTTTGTCTTAGTCTGAGACAGAAGTTTGAGCTCAAAATTGAGCTTCCACAGTGGGAATCAGGGGGGGAAGATGGCTGGATTGCACTGAGGAGGTCTCAAAAAAGCTTTGTGAGTGATTTGGGAGGCTCTCTCTGAGAAATTTTTAGCACTCCCTCCATGTCTGTGGAGGTGAGCTTTTATAAAAATGTCTAAGGGGTGGCTGTCATGGCCAATGTTTGGGTGCAATGTGATGCTTAGGTAGAGGGCGTAGAGTCTCCAACATCTCATTTGGGTGAGGTGGCCTCTAGGTTTGAATTGGGTGAAGTTTGAGATGGGGTGGCCCTCGTTTTTGGCTTATCCGATGACTAGGCCGACCGGCCATGGCAGAGGGAGGTGGCTAGGAGCTCAAGGAATCCAGAGGAATATGTCACAGCAATTAAATGAGTTGAGGTTTAGTTTTGGCAAAAATATCCAAGGCTTAAGCGAATATGGAATCAAAATCACTAGATTTTGGGAACCTTTAGTCCATGGCTTAGCTTAGGTAGTTTAGTGAGGTTTAGCTTAGTCACAAGGGTCTAATGGCTATGGAGTCATTAATTTTGTGACTTTGGGGTGGCTAGGCTACATTTAGTGCATTGCTCCAAGAAGGTGAAAATGACCAAAACATAGGTTTGGGTTAGGCTAGCCATGTCACTAAGCCCAATTTATTGATGCAATTAATGTAAATGATTTTAATGAACATTTTTATTGAAGGATGAAAAGGGTTTTGAGTTCAATGAGAGGGTTAATTTGAATTAATTTGAAGGATTTTGGAGATTTGGTCAATTTGGGCATGTTGGGCTTGTCTTGGGTCTAGATTGGGCTAGCCTTGGTAAGTCCAAATTTATTATTGAGAATGGTCAATAAGAATGCCATGAAGAGTTTTCAACATGAATTGTGTGCCAATTCTAGGGTTAAGGCTTTCAATTTTGTGAAATTTGGTGACATAGACATTTTGGGGCAAATTTGAGGATTTTTGGACTTAAGCTAAAATTAAGTGAAATGGAGGTCTCACCAAGGCCAATTGAAGGTCAAGTTTGATGTGTAGGAATGTTATGAAGAGTTTACAACATGAATTTTGTTCAATTGAGTGGGCTATGGGTTCAATTTGGTGAGATTAGGTCATGTGCCAAAAATTGGGGGTTTGACTTATATCAAAATTGGTCTCAAAGCATGGGCCAATTGAGCTTGGATTTGGTTCATTTTGGTCACATTGAGAGTGAATTTGAGTTTGGGTTTGAACTTTGGGGATATTGGGATCAAATTAATGGACATTTGAATTTAATTTGGGGAAATTTGGGCCTTTAAAGGCATTTTGGGGATTTTAATCAATGATGGTCAAATTGGCCAAATTAGGTCATGTGGTAGTTGAGAAAGCTAAAATTGGGATTATTTGGACTGATTTGGGAATTTTTGGGATTTTTGAAATTTTTTGAATTTTGGGCTAAGGAGGGGGTATTTGGTAATTTGGCAATTTTCTTTTGATCTTAGGTAATTTGGGTGTCTTCAAAAGGTTTGAAAAGATTTTTGAAAAATTTTGGGTATTTTAGACAAATTTGGGAATTTTGGCCAAATTTAGGGTTTCAATGGTATATGAGTAATTTGAGAGAGTTTAGGGGCAAAAGGTCAGGATAGGTATTTTGGGTAACATTGAGGAACTAACCACCAAAATTAAGCCATAGACCAATGGAAACCCCATTTGGGTCCTCTATGTACTGGTATTAGCTAAACACCAGCTTAGGGCTAGCAGGTTTAGGGGACCATCCACATGAGTATAAGTATCAAGGGATCAAAGTCATGAAATTTTGGGTTTAGGGTAGTGAGTGACTGTGAGTGAAGTGAGTGCCTTAGCTCTAGACCAACACCCAAGGTCAACCCTAATGTCAAATAGCCCTATAGGAACTCTTCTTGAGCTCCCCAATAATGACCCCACCTACTAAGTGCTAGAGGTTAGGACCAATATGTGGAACTTCAAGTTGAGTAAAGAAGAATTTAGAATTTCTAATGGTGAGGGTGCCTTTTTATGGTTCTCTAAGAATAGTCAATAGGAAGTCCTATGGCTAAACCTTAGGCTACTAAAGAGAAAGACTAGACCTCATTCAAAAATGAGGTCAACAATAGGACCTCCAATAGGCGTTGTGTGTTGGGCAAGCACACCAAGCATATTGGCGTTGACCGACGAGCTCAACAAAACCAATACAAACTCCTAAGTTAAGAGACATAAGAGGAGTGTAGGACTGTGTGTGCTATTTGATTCCATTGGGGAATATAGAAGGTAAATATTTGATCAAAGTCAAGAAGTAGGGACTCTCGCTAGGGATTGAAGAGTGGATTTTGATTTATGTGATTTCATGAATTTATAGAGGATGGGAATCAGTGTGTAACTGCTGACCCCATAGGGATTTGAAATTCAGGTATTCACTTAAGAAGTGAGTCGGAAGTTAAGGACCGACCATAAAAAGAGAGGAGTCAGGAGTTAGGGACTGATCCTAATATAAGGATTGAAAGTTAAGAATCAATCACAAGAGAGCGTCGGAATGTAAGGACCGACCTCAAAAGGGTGAATTAGAAGGTAGTGACTGATTTGAAATGAGAATTAACTGGTAATGATCATTCTCAGATGTAATGGTCATTCTCAGAAGAGAGCTTCAGAACGTAAGGACCAACCTCAAAAGGGTGAATCAGAAGGTGGTGACTGATTCGAAATGAAAATTGACAGGTAATGGTCAATCTCAGAAAGAGAGCGTCAGAAGGTAAGGACCGACCTCAAAAGGGCGAATTAGAAGGTAGTGACTAATTTGAAATAAGAATTGAGAGGTAATGGTCATTCACAGAAAGCGTGCGTCGGAAGGTAAGGACCGACCTTAAAAGCGTGAATCAGAAGGTAATGACTGATTCAAAATGAGAATACTACAGAGTTTGTAACGTTTAATTTAAAGACATGTGTTGTATGTAAAGGTTGACATTGTTGAAGAGGATTTGTGAAAATTTGCAAGTTTTTTTTTTTTTCACAGAACGTGAAATTTTGCGGGGATGTGAAAAGAATTAGTGCAGACAAAGATAGTTGTGTTGCGCGAGCAAAGAGTAAGAAACTTTGAAATCGAGAGAATCCATTTAATAGATTTATTTTATTTTCTTGTTGGTTTTATCATGTTAACATAATTTTTTTTAAATATGTTTTCAAAATTTAATTTTAGTTGGTTGATTTTTCAAAAGATATTTTTTTTGTTGTTTGTTTGCTATTATTATTATTACATTTTTTTATTTGAATTTTATTATCATCGAAAATTTTTTTTTTTTGTTCTTTATTCATTGTAATTTTGAACGTGTGGTTCGTGGCTTCCATCCATCCCACAAAAGGCAATTGATAAAAGGACACATTTTTGAAAGAAATTTCATTAATCTACTCCAACAAAAAATTACAGATCAGGCGTAGGCCAACGCCTCAAAAGGTACAATATGCAAAATGCATCAATGTACATCCAAAATATCTCATTCCAAGTACACATTATAGGCTGAGCATCTCTGATACATATCATATTACTGCAATGTAATAAAGTAGAAAAGAATCCTCTGACTGTCTATTCCTTCTGTGACGAGCTCCTGATCGAGCTGACCTTCTAAGCTATGCTATAAGAAAAGAGTTCCCTTCGCATGTGCTTAGAGGTGCAACCCTCTCATAGCTTGTAAGGCAGTAGTTCCTCCAGCTCTGGATCTGGCTGATATCTATGTGGCATTTTGTTGTCCTCCATTCGTCGAAAGGTTACAGACAACCTTCGGTGTCGCACTCTTGGAATGCAATGCCTGACAACGTCTGCGCCATTGTCTTTGAGAATGAGTATTGAGCCAACTGGTAGGGAAATCTCCAGAGAGCCTCTGAACTAACCAGGACTAACAATGTCAATTTCTTTCCTAAATAAGATGCTACTTTTACTCATTAATGAGACTGTATAAAAAGGCCTCACAAAGTCATGGTGATCGATGTTTGGAGGAATGCAATCACTCTCGTTGTAGATGTTGATAATACAACTATTTGGAATACAAGTAGCGGATAAAATACTCCATCTGACCATTCTTTTGATCATCCACTTTATCATTGGCGGTAGTGGATCTACTTGATCGTGTCTGAGGATTCCAGGCGGATTCCCTTGTCTGTCATTTTTAAAGTTGTAGCGGTAGCCACACTTGATAATAATCCTCCCTTTTTCATGCATCCATTTCCTCGGCTCAAAATAAGTCCTTTCCATAAGTAAACCGGCTCGACCTCTGTCCCTTAGGTCAAAAATTGAGTTAAGAATACTTTATTCATTAGTCTATGAGAAGGCTCTGGTATACACTTCTAATCCTTCCAGTATGTTGATGAATTTTTCCTGTACTTCTTCATAGAATTCAAAGTCTTTTTTATTTACTTTGCTCATTTTATAATATTCCATCGTACTGGGAGTCGGCAGTTGTCGTGGGTATTCCCTTATTTGAACAACAGTGGGAACACAAGCTGGTGTTGTCTCTTGCTCTAAACGAATGTATGATTCTGCGTCTGACAGGACGTTTGGCTTTGTACCCCACAGAACATATGGTTCTGCATCCATTGGGACATATGGCTCTGTCTCTATCAGGTAATCAGGGGTCTGAGATCCATCATCGGTAGATGCATATTCCTGTAAAGTCCTATAGTGTTGTAGATGTAGGACATTGTAGTATGGCACGAATGCCCCTGTAGCTGATGCTTGTGTAGGTATTTTGACATTGCAAGTAGGGAAACCCGTACACAGAACTTCTGAAGTTGGTAGTATCTTTGGCATCATAATAAACTCAGACTCCTCATCCATAGCAGGCTGGCTAGAGGAGGTCTCTTTCAAGCACGGATCATAAATATGTCCCTCAGGAATAAGAGTGAGCAACTTATCTGCCTCTTTTTGGCGTCTCTTCTCATTTCGTAAGAAAGCTCTCTATTTTCATCGGCTGGCATTTCTTCGATGTGTCTTTCATAGTGGAGCTAACAATATCCTTTCATTATCAGGAATGACTAGGCCCCCAGTCGGCGTAGCTATCATGGATGGTAAATGGCTTGGCCCCTCCATCGGGTCCTATTGTAACATCACGTTTTCTCCTTTTAGTTACACACTATCTTTTGTGGCCACCTTTAGTTGTGAGGGCAGCCCTTCCTTTTCTTATCGACTGATGAAATTCATTAAAGACCCCTCGTAATCCATGCCGACTTAGTTAAATTCCATGTAGAAATCTATAGTGCCACTCTACGGCGCCATTTCTTCATTAAGTGTGAGATTCCAGCCATCTTTAAAGGCAAATATCAGGCTTTGGCCTGTCATTTCTCTACAAATAACAAGAAAAAAGTCAATGGACTGAAACTTAGCATGAACAAGAACAAAAAAAAAGTATTTATTAAAGAATTTTTTTTGTTTATTTTGGTGAAGAGATCATTTATTTATGTGTGAATTTTGTTTAATTTAGTAGCATATTAAGTTTGAAAAGAGGAAATTGAAGTGTGTAATTTTCAAAACAAAATTATTATGTTCAAATTAATTTTGTTACAAAATTTAGACTCGATCACAGATGTTTGGCCACAAAGATAACCCCAAAACGATCAAAATTTCAAAATTTTCAAAGCAAGCGGCAGTAAGCAGCATCAGGTTACGTAATATGCTTTCAGGCATCGTCCGTTGATTGGCAGCATGAGTCTTTCACTGTAGAAGTACACTAATTGGTAGGCTCCTCCTGTATAGACCTTTTTAACAACAAATGGTCCCTCTCAAGTTGGCACGAATTTTCCACCCATCTTGCGACGTTCAAGAATAGGCCTTTTTAGCATGAGGATGAGGTCACCAACTTTAAATGTCCTTAGGTGGACCAATTTTTCATGATCTTGTACCATCTTTGCCTGGTAAATTTCTAGATGTTGTTGCGCTTCAAGCTATTTTCCTTCAAGATTCTCTAGTTCTTCAAGGTTGAGCTTTGCACTTTCCTTTGTTGTAAGTTGATTGACGACTGTGACTTTGAGAAACGATGTCTGAATTTCTAGTAGTAGTACGGTTTTAGACCCGTACACGAGCATGTAAGGTGTACACTGAGTGGGAGTCCTAAATGATGTCTGGTAGGCCCACAAAGCTTCTAGCAATTTGTTGTGCCAATCTCTTTTATTTTCATCGAGTATTTTCTTTAAAATCTGTACCAATGTCTTATTGATAGCCTCAGCAATTCTATTTGCTCAAGGATAGTAAATTGTAGAGTATCTCCAATCTATCCCATGTATTTTGATGACATTGTTGATTTTCTTACTTTTGAATGTTGTCCCATTGTCAGAGATCACTCTGCGATGTACACCAAAATGTTAGACAATTTGGATTTTGATGAATCGGAGGACATGTTGTGTTGTAACCTATTGTAGCGACATTGCCTCTAACAATTTACAGAAGTAGTCAATAGCGGCAATAATAAACCAATGTCCTTCAGAATATGGAGGGTTTATCGGACCTATTATGTCCGTGCTCCAACACTCGAATGGCCGCAAAGCAACAGTTGGGTGTAGCACATTCAGAGGTTGGTGTAAGACCACCCCTTGCATTTTACACTCGTGACATTTTTTGGCTGTCTCCATGCAGTCAGACATCATTTCTTGCTAATAATATCCGAGTCTTTTGATCTTCATTTTCATCTTTGGCCCTGACTGGTGAGCGTCACACAATCCAGCTTGTAATTATTTAATGATATTTTGTGCCTCGGCTTTGCTTAAGCACCATAGCCAAATCTGGTCGAACGATCTTTTGTAGAGAACATAACCTACTATGACATACGACATAACCCTTTTTGTGATGTGATGTGCCTTAGACTTGTCTTCCGACAACTTTCCAGTATGCAAATAGTCTATTAATGGCTTGCGTAAATTTTTGTTGATATCCGTAACTGCAATCGTTTTTTTCCTTTTTTCCAAGCTTGTGTAGATTTTCATGATCAATTTGAGACAAAACTAATGGAATCCTTTAGGGGACACGCCAGCTCCTTAGCGAGTTTTGCTAGTGCATCAGCATGTGCATTTTCTCCCCAAGGAATCCGATAAAAAGTTATATAAAGGATTTGCTCTAGTAGCCTCATCGTGTAACGAAGATATTCTTCTAGTCTTGATTTCAGAATTTTGTATTGTCCAATGACTTATTGGATGACGAGTTGAGAATCACCGTAGATGATAATTTTTGTTCTATCCATTGAGACTGCCAACTCCAAATCTGGTGATTAAGGCTGTATATAATGCTTCGTTTTTGGTGCATGGCTCTATCAAGTGGTATGAGAACCTCAACATACTCTTATTTGGCGTGATAAAGATCAAATTGATCCCTTCTTTGCCCGGTATGACTGTGCCTGATCCTTTGTCTTTTTTGGCTGATGAAGTAACGTCAAAGTACATTTCCCATCGTTGCGCACTGGCGAATTCCATTTGTAGTACTTATTCATCTGGTAGTTCATTGTTGAGAGGGGACCCTACTGGCAGTGGGTGTGTAGCAAGAAAGTCTGCTAGAATTTGTCCCTTGATAGCATAAAGGGGAACAAAAGTTATATCAAATTGCAATAAGATAATCGACCATCTTGCTAGACATCCAGAGAGTGTTGGTCGAGTCATCAAATATTGTAACGGATTAACTTTCAAGATTAGACTAATCTTATGAGAGAGCATGTAATTTTTATGTTTTTGGGCGAGAAAAATTAGTGTCAAACAATGCTTCTCAATAAGTGGATACCTCATTTTCGTCGGTATTAGACGACGACTTAGGTAGTACAGTGTGTTTTCTTTACCCTCATCGTTGACTTGGGCTAAGAGGGCTCCAAGAGAGTTATCTAGGGCCGTGTTATAAAGTATCAAAGGTTTCCCTGGGATAGGGTCTACCAAAAAAGGAAGTGTCATTAAATATTGTTTAATGTCCTAGAAGGCCCACTGACATTTCTCTTTCCAAATGAATTTGGTGTTCTTTTTAATTAATGTCGAGAAGGGCTGACACCTACCTGAGAAAATAGAGATAAAGCATCTCAAAATATGCCAACTTCTCCTAGAAGGAACGTAGTTGTTTTAAGGTTTTAAAAGGAGGCATTTCTACGATAGCTTTAATCTTATCCGGGTTGATCTCGATTCCCTAATGACAGACAACAAATCCTAGAAATTTGCTGGAGTTAATGCTAAAGGTGCACTTTAAGGGATTCATTTTAAGTTCATATCTTCGTAACCGTTCGAACACGATCCTCAAATCATTCAAATGCTCTATTTTTCATTTACTTTTAATTACCAAATCATCCACGTAGCATTCTACTTGGTTATGAATGAGGTCGTAAAACATCTTTGTCATTGCTCGTTGGTATGTAGTTCCAACGTTCCTTAACCTAAAAAGCATTAATGTGTAACAAAAAATTCCAATCAGTACCCTGAAGGTTATAAGTGTAGCATCCTCGAGAGCCATCTCGATTTGGTTGTATCCCGACGATCTATCCATGAAGGAGAAAATTTGGTGTGTAAAAGTGATATCCACCATCATTTTCTGCATTGGTTGTGGGAACTCGTCTTTTAGAAATGTTTTATTTTGATATCTGAAATTGACACAAATGTATATCTGTCCATTTTTTTTCTTGACTGGAACATTTTGTCCAACCATGTGGGGTACTGCTCTTTTCGTACAAAGTTAATATCTATTAGTTTCTTCACCTCGTCAAAGACTTGCTATTCTATTTCGAGCAGCATTTGTCTGGGGGCTTGTTTTACAGGGGTCAAATCTTTGTCCACTCCGAGTTTATGAATTGCTACTTCTGCTGATAGTCCTGACATTTCATCATAACTCCAAGCGAAGCAGTCTTTGTTTGATCGATTTTGAAGATTCTTCATCATAGAGTAGAGAGTTTATTAATGTAGGTAAGGGTTGCTCTTTTGCACCTAGGTTAATTTCCTTTAACTCATTGACAGTTGACTTGATTTCCTCAAATTCTGGTAGAGCATCTTCTATTGGTTGAACATTTGAGTCATCCTCAATAACGAGACAATCCTCTCCTGATTCACTAGTAACAACCATGCAAAATTCTGAATCATCAACTGATCCCACTGTACCAAATCCGAGACCCTCTTTTGAGTTTGGAGTTCGATGTTTAACACTCTATAATTTTTTAAAAATTTATAGTTTACCTTTTGGCATTTGTTTTGGCAAATGTCCTTGTTGAATTAACTTTTGTATGCAAGGCGAAAAGTAACCAAAAGGCAATTCAATTAATTCATTAGGATCATCATCCAAATTTACATGATTTTCAAGATTAGTAGAGGTAAAAGAATGGTAAAATTTATTTGGTTTTAAACCAGCACTATGAGCTTCCTTGACCTCTAAACTTTGGACCTTTTGAGGGAGGATCAGAGTAAGGGTCATAGTATACACATAATGGTTTATCCGATCATACATCGTCTCATATTCGATTTTCTCTGCATCTTCTAAGGATATGTTGTACTGAGGTTTTCTCTATTTTTTAATAATTATTTCAACTTCAGAACTGTCTTCATCATCAATGTTGATGGTCAGCCTAGTCCAATTAACAACTATATTGATCCTTCCTTGTCCACATCCTCGACCTCGACCTCGTGTGCACGAAACAAAGTACCTCCACCAATTTGATCTAGATGGATGATGAAAGATTGTTGAAGTAAAGTTGAATGGCCTCCTTTTTTTGATTTTTTTTGAATCTTCATTTTTTTTATCGAAATCTCACGCGAGAAGACAACTTTCTTTTGTGGCACGTAGTAAGCAGCATCTTCATGAATACTGACTTCATGAATTGAAAACGGTTGTAAATCTACTTTGATGCAGCATTCTTGTCCTTCTTTGCAGTATTTGATGCACTGATATAGAGATGACGGAACCATGTTGTGATCATGAATCCACGGTCGACCTAGTAGAGTCTTAAAAGAGGTCTTGGTGTCGATGATATGAAACTTAACGGTTGTTGTTAGTTCTCCAACCTTCATAAGTAATGTGATCGATCCAAGAGCTCTTTCTCCTTTTTGGTTGATTCTTCTTTGCATCATTTTATCAGTTGTAAGCTCTTGGGCTTCGATATCCAAAAAGGCCAATGTCCGTTGGCTCATCAAGTTGAGAGATGTTCCTGGATCTACCATAACTCCGGATAATACAAATTTGACGTTGTTGACGGAGCTGTAGAGTGGTCGATTGTGGTCAGTGGTACCAATTAGCAAGTCTTTAACTTTGAAGCTTACCTCTAATTGTTATTTCAATGAGAAAACTTTATCTGATGATGTGCTGGCCAACTGAGCTAGAAAAATCTTTAGGTCAAGCAAATCTGTACCTAGAGCTTCTCTCATCTCCTTTGACAGATTAGAGCATCATAAATAGTTAGTCTGGCCGACAACTTCCTAAGATGAGCTAACACATTGTAATCCAATTTATATGGTCCTCCAAATTTTCATTGGTCTTGTGTTTCTTCCACTGGTGGAGGTGGAGGTAGTTCTTCTCGAGTTACTATTTATTTTCTTTTGTCTATAGAAGTTATCCTTGGGGGTAATACTTTCTCGCTCCTTAAGTTTATTTCTGTAATTTCTTCTTCTTGAGGTATCATTGTTGAATCTTCCAATGTTTCTTCTTTGTCGGAAAGTTCTAAGTTGAGGGTGAGTGGTGTGTCATGGTGTTCGAGGGTTGGCTCCTCGCTCCCGGTGCTGTCGTAAGCAGTATCGTTAATGTCTTCTTTGGTATTGTTAGCGAGTTTATCAGACTTAATCACGATTTGAGGATCATTTTGGGAGTCGAGATCACAGTTAGATTATGCCATCACTAGAAAAAGCTAAAACACAGCCAAAATCACGATCATTGTATTCCTCAGCTTTGGAGGGTAAGAAGATAATCATACAAAGTCAGGGGTTCGAGGATTTTTTTCCCGAATTCGAGACAACCAATCTAATAGAGGCAGCCCCTATCCTACCCCCCGTGCTATCATTCATTATAATGGCTTTCTTATTTTTCTTTGACTTTGATGACGACGGCTATGGCGGTAAAAGCTTCATCTCGGTCCTGGCGGGCTGAAGACTCTGTGCGGTAGTTTGCTTTGAAGTGTTCTGAATTTGATTTAATATATTCTTGGATGATTTTCTCCAAACTGTATCACATCTATCTTTTTTGGCATGTGCAGAAGATTGTTTAGATGAATTAATTATTTGGTTTTGGACCCTCTTGAGCATGTTCCAAGTTGTGCTCCATCCCTCTTTTCTTGTATATGGATCAATTGGAGAGATTGGCTAAGTCGAAATCATATTTATGGAACCTTTTTCAGGTTCTTTTAGATACTCTTTCAGGATTGTTATATTTTCTTCTTTGAGATTTTTCTCAAGCCAATCCTTAAAGATGAAACATTCTTCTATAGTGTGTCCGAGCAATCGGTGATATGACAATAATTTGGTTGATCCTTCTTATTGACCTCTTAGGATTTCTTTGGGTCTAGTAATTTGAACTAGGGCTTCTTCATCAGATTACTAAATATTTTAGATACAACTTCATCTTTAGAACAATACACCATTTTTTGTCACCCTGCCAGAGACATTCTTTTATTTTGAGATGATCCTCCCTAACGTAGTCACTGGTTAGACTGGCTGTTTTGTTTCAGAGTCTGCTGTGATGAAGATTGACAAGGAATTTTTGCATATATCTTTTTCAGTTGTTTTCTTTTATCAATAGTTGCGACTGTTTCAGATTTATTTTCAAACACTCTGGTAGTCTTGGATTTCTCGTGAGAATCCTTGTGTTTGATTTCTTCCTGAAGTGTGCTAGGTGTTGTCTGGGATTTCCGGTCCCATCAAATATCTTGAAGCTTAGGAGTACAAAACCCTTAGGGAAAGGTACGACATTGAACTCTTCCAGGTAAGGTCTACCTTTTAGAATTATTGCACCACCATTAGATTGGGTTAAGTCATCCCGAACTTGCTCGAGCATCTACTAGAATTCTTTCTCCAGCATGACACCCAATGGAAAATCCTTCTTTGGTTGCTCATCTCTATTTGTTGAGGCAACCTCTCTTCTTTCATCTGTAATATGTATTATCTCTGGTTAGTTGATTTCTGGAGATGCTAGTTGCGGTACTTGTGATTGTGGCCATAGCGGTCTTGGCGGCGGCCATCTCTTCTATCCTTTTTCTCCAATTGGCCGACTTTCTCAACCCTTTGGACGATAGCCTGCGCAGCTCATCGACGACATTCTCTTAAGTCAAGGGTTGAGCGTCACGCATAGATACAGCGGCCCTGGTCTTGATAACATGGCCATCCATGAAATCTTCTTCTAGATAGTCATTATAGTCAAATTCTTCATCATCATCATTGATGGAAGCTCCGTGTTCCTGAGCCAACTTGGACATCTTGACTTTGAGCTTTTTAACTTTTTCTTTGATTATTGATTCTTGAATCATCTTAAGATCTGGAGGACCCTGCTGGACATCCTCTACTTGTTCTTCCATCTAGTTGGAAAACGTTGCGACGATGTCAGATATTTCAGACCCTGGCTTCATTCCATGATCTTGCCCTGAGGGTTCACTGGACTGTATCGGTGCAGCAACCTTGGGTATCCATACTTTTCACTTTGATGATGATGTCTCAGGACGGAGTATCCTAGCAGAAACACCGGTATGTCGAGATGAAATATGTTCCCCATGGTGTAGACCAGATACAATATCATGTAAGCTCTTTGTATTTTCCTTTTTAGGAATATCTTTGTGATGTATGCCTGGTAGGATTCTCGGACTTAGTCTTGACTTTACTATTTGACGGTCTGTGGTTCCTGCAGTGGTGGAATCTGTAGTAACAGCAGCAGTGTCAACCCTTTTTCCTAGGTGGAAACATACGGGAATGCGAGCAGACAAATTTTCATTTAATTTTTGTTCAGTGGACTTGATGTCCCTTAAAATCTCTTCCTTCATTTAAGGGGATATTGCATGTCCCACTCGTTTGAGTAACTCACGGACTGAAAAAACCTCTTTGACAGCTAGTCTCTAAAAAATCGAGCTTACTCGAGTGATAGTGGTAGACTTCTTTTTCTCTTTATCCTGTCCATGAAGTGATGGTAACGCAGCAGTAATCTTTTGGACACTCTCGTGATTCTCGGTGTTCACTAGAGGATGAAATCTGCTCCCTTGCAGCAGTGGATATATTTATGGTAGTTCAAACATCTCTTAGTGAGGCTCTTCCTCGACAGGTATTTCATCAAGAGTTTGGGATTTAGTAGCCCTTCGAACTCTTCTGTTTTGGTTTCTTTTCTAATTTTGAGTTAGTGGTGCAGTTCTTGAACCTGAACCAATTTTAAACACTGAAGGTGGGGCAGCTAATTTTTCAGTTGGATTATCAACAATCGCTATTTCTTTTCTCTTGGTAGCGGGAACAACAAGTTTGGTAGGAGCCACGATGGCCATCGCAGCAATGTTAAAACAGAAAGTTTTGAGGTTAGCTATATGGTCAAAACCTTGTAATCTTATCGCAAGCACTGAAAATTTACAGAGGTTGGTTTGTAGACCGGGTAAGTCTTAGTTTGTGTGGATTTTAAAATTTTTAGTAAAAAGATAATTCGAAAGTAGAAAATTTTAATTAATATAAGAAAATCTTAAAGCGTGCGCAACACGACAGAATTTGATTTAATTTGTAAAATAGCAAATTAGATTTAGAAGGGAGATGTGAAGTGTTTAGGACCTAGTGCGGGATCCATTTAGCAACACACACTGCCAAGGTGGAACTAGTCCACCAACACACCTATTAGGGTCCAACCTCACATGAAGATTTAAAGAGTTATTAATGGCCTCCTGAACCCCTCTGTTCAAAGGTGATCGAACAGACAGTCCTAAAGCCGTATTTCCCAAGACAGAAATAGGTAAAGTGTGTAAATAGAAGAATGGTAATTTATGTAAAAGAGGGACATGGACACATTATCGATATATGCAGATAATTTTTCCTTGTTTAAATGGAGAGATAATACATCACCAGCAGAGTCACCAGAAGATGTCGGCACTATTTTTTATGGAGTTTCACGTAAGAAGCTGTCGGACACCAGAATAAAAATTGCGTCACCCACTTCGGAAGGATGTTTGAGTTTAGAAAAGTATGAAATCAAACTGACCTCATATTTTTCATAGTTTAAATGAAAGAGCATTATACCTCAAACTCTATATCTATCCCGAAGGATAAACACAAGACTTGAGGATGAGACTCGATCAAATAGACTAAGAAAGGTATGACGTCCGTTTGGTCTATGAAACCATTTTATTTGGAAACAATTTCCCCTATTTAATATGAAGAATTAAATAGGGTTTATATTAAGCTGGGTTTGAGAAAAGCTTCCTATAAGGGCAAGCCCCTATAGTTAATTACATCTTAAATAACCGAAGTCATCTAAGAAAACTCTCGATTAAAATTAAGAAATATTATCTTCAAGAAAACCAAAGGAAAGGACTTTTCAATGAAATCAGACAAAGAGGTGTGAAAGGGGAACGGTTCAAATTTGGGGCCTTTATTATGGAATCCAAAGGAGGAAAACTAGGGGATGACATAGAACTGGAGAAGAACCTCGGTGCCTTCCAGTCTATCCTATTATTTGGCTTCAGTTTTTAGGAGAAAAATTTAAGTGCTTCATCGTGTGAATTTTATTAATTTAGGGCTTACATTTATGTGAAGCAATCACACAAATAGCCTGGAAGATGTGAGGATTTAGGTCGCGACAAACGACAACCTCAAAATTCTAAAATGAGTTAGGGCTTATATTGTGCAACAGAGCTATACAAATGCCTAAAGATAAGATGAGGATATATGTTGCATAAGCAGGCAACCTCGAAGTCCTATGGCTTTGTTGTTTAATTATAGAGCAGAAAAGAAGTTGGTTTAGCTGATGTAGATAGATTTTGCTATTGAAGATGGCTGGACTGCCCACCATGCTAGCTCCAAGCTCCTTGCTATGATGAGTTTAAGTTTTCTACGGTGTCAAGTTATGATGTCAAATCAGGTGGACATATGGTTGAAGTTCTTTAAATATTTATAGGGGGGATGTTAAAGTTGATTAGAGCGAGACCGGTTAGGATCCCACGGTTCCCTCGTTCTGGCACCACTATTTTCTATTGGATTCATTTAGTTCAAATGAATTTACTAAACTCAACTTTATGAGTTCCATAATTTCATTTAGACCATGGGAAGCCTCGTTAATAGTCGTAGGTTACCTCCTCCGAGGGGTTCCTAATCATCCGATAGAGACGTCTTAATTTAGTTGCAGTTGTTGTTTTGTGTGTTGTGTGTGAATAAATTTTGTGTTGTTTTATATTTTGAATGTTGTGGTGGTAAATTTTATCTTGGTTGATTTTAACTTTGGTTTTGGTTTTTGTTTTTGTTTTGTGGCTATCCTAATAGTTTAATTTTCATGCAGGGTGACATTGTTGTTTAGCTTGCAGGTTTGTATTAACATTAAAAGTACAGTATGAAAGTACAAGAAAGATGACGCTATAAACTATAGAAGCGTACCTGACAAGTCTTCTCGTTCCACCACCTGAAATTTGAAATGCATGTCAGGCCATGAAGCAGGAAAGTAAAGTTTTGGTGACCTACCTAAGCCTAGGTCATATCTTGTTTGGTCCCTATTAGTTTGATTAAGGATGATTTAGTTAAGCAAAGCATATTAAGTTTAGTAGACTTATGAGGTATCGAACAGGTTTGGAGAAGGAAGCAGGTCCATGCTTCTCTCTTATCACCTGGTGAAAAGCCTCACTCATTTAAACTTATTATGCTGCTTAATAATTCATCCTATGAGTATCTTAATGCTCAATGAACATTGGTGTCCTAATTATCCCTTAGAGTAGGGTAATCATCATTTGTAATTTAATTTTGAAGATTATGTGAATGAAGACCCTTAAAGGGGGCAAGTTAATGTTTTTGGAACACTTAGCCAAATTTTAATCCTAATTAGGCTTGTAGTGTTTTAAACGTCTTAAATTATAGCTATGTTTTATTTTTCTAATCCTTGTTTAATCAGTCTTGATTTAACTTAGATCACTACTAAGCCCTTACGACCTAGGTGAGTGTCTTAATTAATTTTGAAAAGGTCAAGTTTTAGGTGATCATGATTCATTATGTGAATTTCATTTGAACATCAAATAGGGGTATTAAATTGATTCATTATTGACTTCAAAAGGCATACCCCTAAGTCCTAGATTCTTTTAATTTTCATAAACCTCCAAATTTTAATAATTTAGAAATTTATTAATTTATCCTTTTAATTAAAAAAGTGAAGTGGGCTTCTACCAATTAATCCCCTTTTAATTTTAGTCTTCCAAACAAGTTAATTAAGTTCAGAGGTTGTGCATTTCCCTCCTTTAATTAAGCCTAAATGTTAATTAAGCACAAATTCATAAAATTACAATTTTTGCCCCTAAGGTTCTAACACTTTAGAATTTGTCAAACTCAATTTAAATGACTTTAAAATTTTTATCCTACCACATTCATGGGTCAATTAAGATATCAGAGGAGAAAATATGATTTTTCAAAATTTAATTTAATTTATATACTTATTTTCATGCAAAAATAAGATTTTTCAAAGAAAATTTGATAACTTGACCAAGGTGAAGCCTAATCATATGATAATTTTAATGGACGTAGACCTAGACCAAAGAGCCATTTGGACAAAATTTGCTGTTTTTTTAATTTTATTTGAATTATTAGAATTATTTTATGTTTTTGGGTATTTATTAAATATAAAATATTTTAAATGGGGAAAATTAAGTTTTACATTTTTTGAAAAATCTTCCAATTGTAGAAAACCCATAGAAGCAAATTTAATATTTTTATGATTTTTCTTTGATTTATTGGAATTATTTTATTGGAAATCCATTTTTTAGCCTTTAAAATTTATTTTAAGCTTCAAACTACCATATCGTTATTTAGAAAATCAAGAAAAAAGTATTCCAATTATTTCTAAGTACTTAGAAAGGAATTTAGAACATTTCCATGAATTTTATTATTTTTGTGATCTTTATGACTTTTTAATTATTTTAAATATTTAAAAATAGGCTAAAAATAAAGTTTTTATTTTAAATACCATTTTATTTTTATAAAATTTCCCTCATCATATAGAACTCTAATAACAAGTTTTCATAATTTTTTGAGTTATATTTTGATCATTAAAAATCGTTTTATTTTCAAAAATGATATTCAACTTAAAAAATCAATTTAGGCCATCAAATTGACTTAAAATACTTTGAAATTTTTATGAGAAGTTCTCTAGTTCTTAGAAAATAATAGAGATAAAAAATCAAGTCATTTTGATGTTCATATTTTTTCAAAATTACTTATCTTAGTGATTTAAGTTTTATGAAGATTAGGTGCATTTTAAATGTCTTGGCTCATGATATATTTTCGTAAAGGTTTTCTAGCCATAGTAAATCTGCAAAAATTTAATTAGATTTTTCTAAGCAACATGCTAATTATTATGATTAATTTAAGCAAATAATGTTCCTAAATTTGAAAAATATGGATCTATGTCTAAAGGTCTCTTCTGACTTTCAAAAAATCAGGGAATGTTCTCCTTGACAAAGGCTACAATTCAAGCCATGGTGAAATGCCTATATGCATGGAGAATCAAAAGACAGTGTTTAAATAATTAAAAATAAAACATGCATCAAATGGACTTCAATTATTTTCACATTGTTCTCTTCTGATCACCGAGCAAGAGGGTATTTTTATTTTAATTTTGCGATTTTTCTTCACCAAGAATTGAATTTTTAAAGTCAGGGGTCATTTTTTGAATTATTTAAATCCCTATTTATCTATTTAAATGCGTAGCGCCGACTGGATCCTAGGCAGCTCTGAAGCACCATGCGGTTCGCTCCCATTTGTCTCCACCATCCACGCTAGCAGCGATGCGTCCCCCAGTTCACATAAAGAACCACTGTCCTGCTCCATCTTGATCGTTCATCCGATACACGCTCGATCAAATGGCGCTTTGTCATCATCCCCAATGGCCTAACCCAAAAACTGTCAATCTTCCAACCTTGATATCACCCTCATTTCTCAACTAATTTAAATGAATTTTTTTAAAATGTTCTTATAGACTAGAGGAACATATCTATATGGTTAAAATTCCATGAAATCAAACCCAAAAAAATGGAGAATCAGAAGAGGCTTGGGATGAGGAGGAGTTCAATACCTTTGCTCTGAGAATGGAAGCTTCAATCAGAGATGCTTGACATGTTCGTTGGAGTCCAAGGAGGCTAGGGATTGAACCTCTGGTTGTGGTAAAATGCCTAGAATAAAAAGCAAGTAATAGCTGTTCAACTTAAAAGTGGAAGAGAGTTGGAAGGTTGGGTTAAAAAAGAAATTGAAGTAGAGAGAAAAAAAATTGATGAATCAAAAGAGGACAGTCCAAAAGATTTTGAAAGATCTATTTCTCCGCAGAAAATTGATTTGAAAAAAGCACCACCTTCATTTCCTCAAAGGCTTCGTGAGCGGAAGTTGGATAAAAAGTTTTCAAATTTTCTAGAAATATTTAAGAAGCATACAATTAATATTGCATTTACTTAAGCCATATAACAACTGTCGAGCTATGTAAAGTATATGAAGGATATTTTCAATAGAAAAAGGAAGTTTGAAGATAATAGACTATTGCACTTAGTGAGGAGTGCAGTGCGATAATTCAGAAGAAGCCTCCTTAAAAGCTTAAAGATCCTAGTAGCTTTACAATTTCATGTGCAATAGGAAACAAATTTTATGGGAAAGCATTAAGTGATTTTGGTGCAAGCGTTAACCTTATGCCATAATCAACATTTAAAAGATTGGGATTAGGAGAAATAACCCCTATTACTATAATTCTGCAGTAAGCAGATCATTCGATAACATACCATAAAGGATCTATAGAAGATGTCCTAGTGAAAGTGGATCAATTTATCTTTCCTGTTGATTTCATTGTACTAGATATGGAAAAAAAGAGAGAGATACCTATCATTTTGGGGAGAGCTTTCCTAGCTACAGGAAGAGAATTGATAGATGTGCAGAAAGGAGAGAGCTTTCCTAGCTACAGAAAAGAGAATTGTCAAACTGTTACTTTTAAAATTTTAAGATTAATTAAATATCATGCAAAAGGTAAAAATGATGAATGTTTTATAATGGATGTTATAAGATATCTAAGTGAATGTCATTACAAAATGACTTATGAAAAAAAAATTGAAGTACAAGATTTGGAACACGAGCAAGAAGAGGAATTAAATAAATGTGAAAATCATTTTAAGGAAGATTCAAACTATGTTCGAGAAAGTTTTGAAATTTTGTACATGATAGAAAACGATAAATCATGTTGTCCATTTATTGAAAAACCTCCAGAAGTCGAGTTGAAATTACTTCCAGATCATTTAAAATATGCCTTTTCAAGAGATTCTTCTACTTTACTAGTTATAATTTCCTCAAAATTAAAAATGGAAGAAGAAGAAAGGATGATGAAAATTTTGAAAAATTTTAAGAATTCCTTTAAATGAACAATTGCAGATATTAAAGGAATCATTCTTTCAAGTTGTATGCATATAATTCATATGGAAGAGAACTCCAAACTCAGTGCTGATCCTCAAAGGAGACTAAATTCTGTTAAGAAAGAAGTTGTAAAGAAAGAAATTTTAAAATGGTTAGATGCTAGAACTATCCACCCAATTTCAAATAGTGCATGGGTTAGTCCAATTCAGTGCATTCCTAAGAAAGGAGTAACTATAACTGTGAATAAACATAATGAGTTAATACCCACTAGACATGTTATAGGGTGGTGAATATGCATTGATTATAGAAAATTAAATCTTGCCACTATGAAAGATCATTTTCCACTACCCTTTCCAGATCAAATGCTGGATATAGTAGTTGGGCATAAATACTTTTATTTTCTTGATGGATATATTGGTTATCACTAAATTAAAATATCTCTTGAGGATCAAGAGAAAATAACTTTTACCAATCCTTGTGGTACTTTTACTTTTAGAAGAATGACCATTGGTTTATTTCATGCCCCTGCTACATTTCAAAGATGTATGGTGACATTTTTTTGTGATTTAATTGAAAAAGGGATTGATGTATTCATGGATGACTTTTTAGTGTTTGAAACTTCATTTGACCGTGTTTAGAACATTTATCCAAAGTTCTTAAGCGTTGTGAAGAAACAAATATTGTCCTTAATTGTGAAAAATGTCAATTTATGGCAGCAAGAGGAATTATATTAGGTAATCAAATATTAGAAAATGATATGGTAGTAGATCCTGCTAATATTCAAATGATCTAGTGATTATACTATTGGAGGTGTTTTAGGATAAAGATAGTTTCACCAGACTGGGGATAAACTTTTGAATTGATGTGTGATGCTAGTGATTATGCTATTGGAGTTGTTTTAGGATAAAGATATGATAAAATTTTGAAAGTTATTTACTATTCTATGAAAACTCTTAATTAACTTAAAATTAATTATACAACTACTGAAAAAGAGTTATTAGCAATAGTATTAGTTTTTGATAAATTTACATCATATTTGATTGGAACTCATTGTGTAAGATTTGGTTGAATTATCCAATCGAGAAATTAAAAAAATTATCAAAAAATCTGTGCATCTAACAAAAATGGATTGGTCAGTCAAACTTGACTATGCTTTGTGGTCTTATAGGACTGCATACAGAACTCCTATAGGAATGTCCCCATTTAGGCTAATATTTGGGAAAGCTTGTCACTTACCAGTTTAACTTTAGCATAAAGCATATTGGGCAATTAAAGAGTTAAATTATAATTGGAAAGATACTGATGAGAAGAGATTATTACAATTAAATGAGCTTGAAGAGGTAAGGAATGAATCTTATGAGAGTGCTAAAATTTACAAAGAAAAGATGAAGATGTGGCATGATCAAGGGACTTTTACTAAAAATTTTCAATCAGGGCATCTAGTTTTGCTATTAAATGTAAGCTTAATAATGGAATGATGTTGGGTCAGCATAAGTTTAATAACGGAATGATGTTGGGTCAACCAGAATAAGCACCGGTTACATCGGGCTGACGACGTAAGACCATGCGCTTTGTGGGAGGCAACCGATAATTATCAGTGTTTTTGTTTTGATTTTTCTTTTATGTGAGATTAAAAAAAGTGTGGTAGAATTTTTGAGACTATTATGCATTAGTACTGATTTTAAGATTTTATCTAATGATTTAGACATGTTAGAATATGAATTTGGACGTTAAGTTGACTAGTGCAAAAATGTACACTGGCGCTTAAGCGCCAGATTTGGCGCTTAAGCTCGACAGTTTTAACACATGTGTAAAAGTCAGATGCTAGAACGAAAAAATACCAATTATTCTGTAAAAACATGCCAAGAGAGTTTCTAACGTGTCTAGGAGTTATTGGAAGGATTTAGGTTTATAAGTAGAAGGGTTTTATGAAGGAATTTCACCCCAGATCATTTCTAGCCCTAAAGTCTAAGGGAGAGACAGATTTTGAGATGATTTCATCATGGGAAATTGATTTGAAGAAGAAGGAAGAAACCATGAAGAAAAAATTCATTATTCAAAGTGCACAAGAGATGTATAACGATTTCTTAGCTGTTAATATTGAAGGGATATCAGAGAAAATCAACAAAATTAAAAATACCATGTCTTTACTGAAGACTAAGGTATTGAAGATTCATGCACATCTTGGGCATATTGGATGGCAATTGAAAATGCAATTTAGCCACAATAGTTATATAGAGGAAGCGAATGAGATGTTTCTTAAGCAAAAGTAGATTGAATAAGATTATATCAGAGCACGTCACCACCGTCCGTTTTATAAACTTTATATTCCCATTGCGCCAAGAGAGACTAATGAAAGACTTGAGTTTGTCCCATCAAATGAAGAGTGGAATTAAGTTCTATGTTTAAGTATAATTGTTTGGAGTCATTGTGTTTACATGTTAGTGTTTATTTTTAGTGTTTATGACTTTTTATGAGTTTAATTGTGAAATGATTGTTAAGTGTTTAAATTTAGGAAAATTTTCTCTTCCAAGACTATTTGGAGAGATAATTAAGTGTCAATTAAAATTGTACTCATTTGTGAATTAATATAAGTCTGTTTGTGTGAAAATTTGTGTTATTTTTAGCCTCAAATTGAAATAATTATTATGGACAATTTTGAGAGAGTGGGGAGTTATAGAAAGTTGAAAATAGTCATTTAAGTGCTATGAGACCATTTAGGGGTGGTTTACTTAGACAAATAGTGCGTTATACTTTAATTTGAAAAATTTGAAAATCGTGCACTGACGCCTAAGCCTCACATTGCACACTTAAGCGTGAGCCAACCTGAGAGGCAACCACCTAAGCGCCACTTATCTGCGCTTACGCGCCAGTTCACAAATGGTTAAAAGTGAAATTTCAGCCTGAAAGTCACCATTTTTAACGCCACCGTCACCTTCAATCTCTCGAGCTTGCAATTTTTGTGGGCTAGGGCACATTTAAAGTGAAGATTTTTTTTGTGGAATCAAGTGAAATTTGCTAGATCCAAGTTCCTTGAGGTAACAACTTTACTTCTATGCAAAAATTGCGGATTTTCACCATGTATTTTGAGCACATTTGGAAAAATTCAAAAGTCTACTATTCATTGTGAAAAATGAGGATGACAACTATGGAAATTGCATGGGAAGTTTAGTTTGTGCTTTTGAAAGTTTATTTTACTAGTTTAGACTTGATTTTTGAACATATTCTTGAAATTTGAAAAATTTGTAGGATGACACCAACTATGAAGAGGAGCAACGGAAAGAGCCCTTTCGATTCATGTAAATTTGTTAGTTTGAAGGCTCAATATCGGTATTGTGATGCGTTTCAATCAGAAAAACTGATTAAAGAGCGGTGTTTTAAGAATCCAGGTGGAGAAGTGGAAGATTTGATTGTTCGCCGACAATGGGAACAATTTTGTTGATTTTCTGTTGTTGCCGTTATTTCTATTGTTAGGGAGTTCTATGCTAACCTCTCTGAGGCTGAAGAAGATAGAGTTATGGTTCGAGAAAAGTTGGTACCTTTTTCACCAGAGGTAATCAACTTGTTCTATCATCTACCACCTGATACCTTATGTTTTTATGGAAATTATATTCTGAATGAAGCGGAGTTAGAAAAAATTATTTCTTACTTGACTGTCGGAAGAGGACTTTGAAAGATCACTAATGAAAGGAGAGTCAACCTCCCAACTTTAAAGTTATGTGCACCTTTAAAGGCCTGACAGTACTTTATTTTTGCTCGTCTGCTTCCAACAAATCATCTGAGTAATGTTACAAGTGAGAGAGCGACATTAAACTATTGTATTTAGGAAGGAAAGCTCATCAACATTAGAACTTTGATCTATCAAACTATCATTAGTTCTGCCACAGATGTTACTACTGCAAGTCTGGGATTCGCTTCCTTGATCTTTTCTTTATTTGAGCAAGATGGAGTTAAATATGATAGCTGGGAAAAAGTATTGTTACCTCTAAAGCCCATCACTGAGGTGAATGTGAAGACTTATTCTGAGCATTTTATTTTTGGCTGGAAAGGAGGATTTTCCAAGAGCTTTGGAATGGAGACGCCTACTGCTTCTACATCTAAACCATATACCTCACGTTCTTCTACATCTAGAGGTGAGTGTACTGAGACCCGAGACGCATTATTACAGAGGATGATGTACAATATCAACTATACTGCTGATAAGGAAATAACTTTAGAAAGCTTTGCAGGTCATACAAATAGGTAAAATAGGAGAAAGGGTGATTATGAAGAGGAATTCTACTCGTCTTTAGGGAGCTTAATTAGAGGTGACCTAGGAGTGCAATTTCCTTCATACCCTAGATTCCCTGGTTATGAATCTACAATTGTCTGGAATTGTGGTGATTCTATAGAAGATGAGGAGGACTAATTTATTTCTTTGTCTATAATATGTGTTAGACAATGTGTTTAGTACTTGTAATTTGAGTTGTGTAATTTATTTTTATGTTAAGGACTATATGGTTTGGTACTGCTACATTTGCATATATGTGTTGATTTGGACTATGTATTATGTTTTAGACTTTTATGTTTAATTGTTGTTGTGATATTTGTGTTAGTAAATATTTTGTTTTTAACTTCTAGGACAATAACTGTTATGAGTTTTGTGATTTATTTAATTTAGAATTTTACTTAACTCTATGTCTTTTGAAAAGATTAAAAAGCTTGGCTGAATAGATCTTAAATTTAAAGTTCAGAAACTACTACCTTGTATATTTCTTTTATTATGTTTGTGTGTTTATTTTTATGTTGAGATTGTGAAGTCAAAGTTAGTGTGTTAGTTTTCTTTTATGTTTTTACCCACTGCTTAGAGGTCTATTGAATCTCTACATGTTGAATTGAAATGAAAATATTAGAAAATTTGCTTAAAATCAACTTTACTCCTATTTTTATTTTTTTTACTTGTATCATTAGGGTTTAAAATTCTTTTTAGCATGTTATTTTAAATTTTCATTCCTGCTTATATATATCTAAGGTTAAAATGTTTAATATGATAAAAAATTAAGTTTGGGGGGGGGGTGAGAAATATTTTCAAAATTGAAATTTTATTTCTTCTCAAATGTGCTACAAGTGAATTTGATTTGAAAAGAAAAAAAAAATGATTATGTATATGAAGATATATTAGGAAAGTAAAATTTGATTTTAGAAATGAGTAAGAAAATTTAGTTGAATTTTTTTAGTAATGAAGAAGAACTTTAAGTTAAAAGTTTTTAATGTAGATAATGTTTAATACACTGTAACTATCTTTAGTAAGAAAAATTGTATTTTTGAAAAATTAAGATAATTTAGACTTTTATTTTTTATACTTAAATTTCTTTTATTAATATAATAAAAATATTATTATATTTATAAGTAAAAGACTTATATGAAGACTTTGCTTTAGGAAAGGAGAAGTGAAATTCAAAATTATTAAAGGCATATTCAGATATAGTAATTCTTTCCTGAAAAGAAAAGGAAAATAAAAGAAAAAAAGAGAGAGAAAAAAAAGAAGAGAAGAAAAAGAGAAAAAGTTATGGAGGAGATGCTTGAGGATTAGTGCCTAATAAAAAATTGGTTCCACATTTAATCTTTTTAAAGTATAAGATTTGATAAACTCTTAAGCTTAGAGATATAATTTAGTAAACAAAATTATTTAAAATAAATATTTTTAGGTAGAGAATATAAAAGGACTAAATTCTAAATTTTCGAGATCTACAATATTTTTGAATTAGATAGGAACACATATTTTCATCTTTCTTAACATTAAGAATTTCTAAACTTTAAGTTGGTCTCAAATACTGAATATTTTTTCTAAATTGGAATACTATATTTCTAAATCTTAATTTTAGTAACTCCTAACGAAACTCATATACATATCATACTTATTTAGTTTTTAAAGATTGAAGTGTCACTCGAGGACAAGTAACATATTAACTTTGGGGGATTTTGATACACCAAAAACATATAGTGTTTTTAAACGTATTGTTATACCTATTTTTGAAAAATTGTGCTTTAATGGAAGATATTTTTTTTGTTTTTCTTTCAGGTACATGTAAAAAGGTGAAAAATGCTTAAAGGAGCAAATAAGGATTAAATTTGGAGCAAATATGTGAAAACTGGGCAAGAGTGTTTTGGCTCCTAAGCGCCTGTTAAACAGAGAAGGCCATGCCTAAGCGCCAGAAGCCTCGCGCTTAAGCACCAGTGGCAGTTATTGGATGAGTAAATTTTGTTTTTGTGAATTTTGAAGAGGTTTTTTAGGCAGTCATTTGCTTAATAGGTGGTTACAACAACCATGGACAAAAATTATTGCGAAAGGAGGCATCACTTGGAGAAATACATCGAATCAAGACATATTTTGAAGAGATACCAAGAGACCTTTTGGAGATTTATAAAAGAATTAAGATTGAGTCTTTTAAAGTGTGCTTGAAAAGAGAAAGTTATGAAGTTCTTGAATTGGGGAGTTAGTTCGGCGAGATTTTCAGGCACCACATATTTATTTTATCCTTTTTATTTTAGTTTTAATATTGAGAGTGTTGTAAAAGAGAAGAGATTCAAATGAACTTCAAGGGCTTGATGGAGGACTTGAGATAAGTTATTATCTTTGTCTAAGACTACTTTTAGTTTTAGTAGAGACATGTTGTTGGTTTGACAATGATTTCTACTTTTAAACTCAAGTGTGGTTCGATTTCTTCGTAGATTCTAAATAGATTTCTTTATCTTTTTTCTTAAAATGATAGGAAATTAGGACTTGGATGGAAGTTGTGAAGGTAATGATCTTTAATGTTGGAAGAAGTTGTGATGATTTAAATCAATTCACTTCATTTACTTCTTGATTTAGCCAATCAAGATGTTATAATTTATTGTGAGAACATGTAAGAACCGGGCTGATATTGTCTCACTCATTAATTGGAAAGAATCACATTAGGTTGTATGAATGAGAATGTAGTTCATATGATTGAGTGCAAATAAATAGGGAAATATTCATTGAAGGGTGTAGAGTTAGAGGAGTTTAAAGTGACAGGTTAAAGCCCCCAACTTATTTTATTGTTTTAGGTTTTGATACAAGAATGTTAGCCCCCAGGTGGAGGGAATCTAGGGAACTCTAGAGTGAGAGCTAGTATCTTCGCTGCCTACCCGGTCTTCAGAACTATTCAAACTTTAAATTAGCCAATATTCTTTATAACATCTCTAGTAAGGGTAAAGAATATTATTGTGCCTACTTGGCACAACACAATTTGCAAACTTCAACAATAGAATTTCTATTATTTATTACTAATTTATGATAAGAAGAAAGATATTTTTCATCTTTAGTGATTTTCTTCTGCAAGTACTCCAGTTATCTTTTTAAATTGTTATTGTTCTATCAAAATGGTTAAAATACTAAAAATATTTAAATTTTCATTACTATAAGAATCATCTTTAGTTTAAATAGTTGTCTTTTTATAAATAGAAAGTTTCTAAAATTGCATTTTGCATAATCTCCCTGTGAGTTCGATCTTCAGGTCTTAATCAAAAAGTCATATATTACTTGATAACGATACGTATACTTCCATAGGATCCCAATATGTATAAATTAAATTTTAAATTCTTATTCTTCTTCAGGATCAAGATTTTTGTTTTTGTTGCAAAATATGGAAATATAAGTGAAACATATAATCAAAATTATTGTTATATTGTTTCATATAAGCAGTAATCCAGGATTAGTCATCAAATATTGCAGTGGATTAACTTTCGAAATAAGGTTAGTTTTAGGAGAGAGCATGTAATGCATAAGCTTTTGGGCGGCGAAAACTAAATCTAGACAGTGCTTCTCAATAGGTGGATAATTTAATTCCATCATTAATAGAGGGCGACTCAAGTAGTAGAGCACATTTACATTACCCTCATCATTAACCTGAGCTTGCAAAGCTCAGAGAGAATCTTCTAAGGCCACAATATAAAGTATCAATGGTTTTCTCGAGATAGGGGCTATCAAAACAGGAGGTGTCATTAAGTATTTTTTAACATCCTTGAAGGCTCGTTGGCATTTCTCTTCCCATATGAATTTAACATTCTTTTTATTTAATGCCAAGAAGGGCTGACACCTACCTGAGATATTATAAATAAAGCATCTCAGATATGAAAACTTCCCTTGAATAGAGCGTAGTTGTTTTAAGGTTTTGGGAGGAGGCATTTTCAAGATAGCTTTAATCTTATCTGGGTTGATATCGACTGCTCGATGATGAACAACAAATCCTATAATTTCCCAGAGGTGACGTCGAAGGCGTACTTTAAGGGATTCATCATTAGATTACATTATCGTAATCGTTTGAACACAATCTTCAAATCATACGAATGGTCTATTTTTTATTTGCTCTTGATGATCAAATTATCAACATAGCATTATACATAGTTGTGAATGAGGTTGTCAAAGAGCTTTCTCATTGCACGTTAATAAGTTGCTCCGATGTTCTTTAACCCGACTAACATCACTATGTAGCACAAAATGTCAAACAACCTTCTGAATGCTGTAAGTGATGCATCCTTTGGAGCCATCTTGATTTGGCTATATCCTGATGATCCATCCATGAAGGAGAAAATCTCATGTGTCGAAGCGATGTCTACCATCATTTTTAGTATAACCAACGGAAATTCATCTTTTGGACAGGCTTTGTTCAAATCCCTGAAGTCAACATAAACATGGATCTATCCATTTTTCTTCTTAACTTGCACAATGTTGGCTAACCATGTGGGGTACTACTCTTCTCTTACAAGTTAGCCTCTATTAATTGCTTCACTTCGGCAATGACTTGTTGCTCTATCTTAAGATGCATACTTCCTGGAGCTTGCTTTATTAGTTCATATCTTTGCCCACCCCTAGCTTATGTACTACAACTTCTGGGGTTAATCCTGGCATTTCATCATAACTTCATGCAAAGCAATCCCTGAATTCTAACAATAGCTTGATTAGCTCCATAATTTTTTTCCTTATTGAGTAAGGAACTTATAAATGTAGGTCGGGGCTGCTCCTCAATCCCGGGGTTAACTTCCTTCAATTCATCAACAGTTAACTTAATTTCTTCCTCAAATTTTTGTGGGGTTTCTTTTATTAACAATCTTGAGAGTCATTCTTTACATCGAGGTAATTTTCTTCCAATCTGCTAGTAAAAACCATGCAAAATTATGAGTCATCAACTAGTCCTACAATACCAAATGTGAGACTTTTTTTTGAGTTGGGTGTTTCACTTTTAATCTTCCACAATTTTTCAAAAAGTTGTAACTTATATTTTGGCATTCGTTTTGGCATACATCCCTATTTAATCAACTTTTGTACACATGGAGAAAAGTAACCAAAAGGTAATTCCATTAATTCATGAAAATCCTCATCCAATTTACATGATTTTGAAGATTAGTAGAAGTAGATTCACGATAAAATTTGATTTGATTTGAACCAACGCTACGGACTTCCTTAACCTTTAAACTCTCGAATTTTTGAGGGAGAATTGGAGTAAGGGCCATGACATTCACATAGTGGTTGATTCAATCATCAATCGACTCATATTCACTTTTCTCCATATCTTCCTAAGATATCTCGTACTGTGGTTTCTTCTACTTTGTCATCATCATTTCCTCCTCAGAGCTTTCTTCATCATCAATGTTGATAGTCGACTTAGTCCATCCAACAATTATGTCGATTCTTCCCCGTCCACGTCCTTGCCCTCGACCTCGGGTGCACAAACTAAAAGAGCCCCCTCAACTTATTACAAAGGAGTGGCGAAAGATTGTCAAAGTGAAGCTGAATGGATTTATCCTCATGATCCTTTTGAATCTTCATTTTTAATTGTCATCATTTCACGAGAGAAGACAGTTTTCATTGGAGGCACGTACTAGGCGGCCTCTTAATGAATGGTAACTTCATGAACTGAAAATGGCAATAAATCTCCATTAATGTAATATTCTTATCCTTCGTTGAAATTTTTGATGCACTGATGTAGGGAAGGTGGAACCATATTATGTTAATGAATCCATGCTCAACCAAGTAGAGCATTGAAATAGGTCTCAGCGTCGATGATATGGAATTTTGTTGTTGTTACTAATTCTCCAACTTTCATAAGCAATGTAATTGATCCAAGGGCTCTTTCTCCCTCGTGGTTGAATCCTCTTAACATCATTTTATCGGCTATGAGCTCTTGAGATTCAATAACCAAATATGTTAATGTCTGTAGAATCATTAAGTTAAGTGATGCTCCCGGATCCACTAAACACTTGACAACACGAATCTGTTGATATTAACAGAGATGTAGAGCGGTCAGTTTTGGTTAGTGATTCCAAGTAATAGTTCTTCATCTGTGAAACTTATCATAGGTTGATTACTTAACAATCAAATTTCATCCAAGGATGTGCTGACCAACTGAGCTAAGCAAATCTCTAGGTCAAGTAAGGCTATAACTAGAGACTCTCTCATCTCCTTTGACAGGATCAGAGCATCTTAGTTGTTTAGTGTGGCTGGCAACTTCATAAGATGAGCCAGCACGTTATAATTCAATTTATATAATCCTTCAATCTTTACTTGATTATTTGGTTCACCCACTAGCGGAGGTGGAGGTAGCTCTTCTTTGAGTTACTATTTATTTTTCTTTATCCGCTGAAGCTGACCTCGAGGGTAACACCTCCCATTCCATAGGTTTATCTCTGTGGTCTCTTCTTCTTCTTGCAATGTAGTAGGTACATTTTCTGTTACCTATTCTTCA
Source organism: Phalaenopsis aphrodite (assembly GCA_003013225.1). Taxonomy (NCBI): domain Eukaryota; kingdom Viridiplantae; phylum Streptophyta; class Magnoliopsida; order Asparagales; family Orchidaceae; genus Phalaenopsis; species Phalaenopsis aphrodite. The sequence goes on from NEWO01000047.1 coordinate 427,322, forward strand.
TCAAAGAGATCCAAGTTGATAGCAAGTGGTGTGCCATGACACTCAAAGACTGATTCCTCACTCTCAGTGCTATCATAGCCGATATTGTTGATATCTTCTTCGTCCTTATTAATGGGTTTAATGAACTTGAGTACGATTTGAGGATCAGTTTGGGAATCGAGATCGAAGTTAGATTGAGCAAAGGCAGTTACCTCATAACTAAATAGAGTTAAAATGTAGTTGAAATCATAATCTTTAAATTCATAATGCCACAGTGGGTTAAAAAGATAATCATACAAGGTCAGGGGTTCAAGGATTTTCTTCCTCAAATCTGAGACAATCAATCTAACAGAGGTAGCCCCTATCCTACCCCCACGCTATCGGACTTCATAATTTTGTTCTTCTCATTCTCTTCTGGTTGTGGTGGTTTCTCTGGCAAAATCTCCATCTTTGGTTGAGCAAGCTGTAGACTCTGAGTGGCTATCTGTGTTGAAGCGGTCTAAATATGATCTAGTATCTTCTTGGATGATTTGCTCCAAATTGTACTACATCCATCCTCTTTTGAATAGGGATCTATCAGAGTGATTGGCTCAGCCAAAATCATATTTACATAACCGTTTTTATGTTCTTTTAAATATTCTTTCGGGATCGTTATATTCCCATCATTAAGATTTTTCTTGAGCCAATCCTTAATTAAAAAACATTTCTCTATAGTATGCCCAAGCATTCTATGGTAAGTGCAATAATTTGGCTGATCTTTTTTGTCAACTTCCTCAGTTTTCTTTGGATTTGAAAATCTGAACTTAGGCTTCTTCATTAGGCTTTTGAACATTCTAGGTAAAACTTCATCTCTGACGTAATATAGTGCTTTCTTTCGTTTCAAAAGGGTCAGACCCTTCTTTTTTGCCAGTCAATATGATTCTCCTTGATGCGACTGCTAGGTAGACTGTCCATATTGTTTTTCTTCTTACTGAGCATGTTGTGATGACGAGTGGGAACTTTGACAAGATTTTTCTTCTTGTATCTTCATTATTTGCTTTCCCTTATCAACCGTTGCTAGTATCTCGGACTTCTTCTTGAATATTTGGGTTGTTTTAGCCTTTTCTGATTTCCTTTGAGAATCCATGTGTTAAACTTCCTCTTGCAGATTGCTAACTTAGTTGAGTAGTTTCTCAAAGGACTTGATGATGAGTCCCTTAAGCATGAATGTTAATGACCAATGGATGCTTCTGAGTAGAGTCCCAATTACATGATGTTCTTGTAATTAGGGTTTGCATTACATGCCAAGGTTTCTCCACCATAAGATATTATCTATGAGAGTCTCGTTAGGCTTTTTCTTTACTATGAGATCTCCATGTCAACACTATTTAGTTAAGGAGTGTCCCGTTGGAAGTTGTCGGTCGTTGGAATCGGAATCCCGTCACCCGCTTCAGAAATGCATTTTAATTTACATATGTATAAATAGTTTTTAGGAAAATATGAAATCAAACTGACCACCCCATATCTTTCAAAGTTTAGATGAAAGAGCACTGCACCTCAAGTTATGTATATATCCCAAAAGATAAACACAAGACTTGAGGATGAGGTTCGATCAAATAAATAACTAAATTTATGAGATCTGTTTGGTCTGCAAAATCATTTTTTTATAAGCACACAAGTTCCCCTTCTTAATATGAGAAATTAAATAGGGTTTATATTAAGTTGGGTTTGGGAAAGATTCTTATAAAGGAAAGCACTTACATCATAGATAACCAAAGTCACATAAGAAAACTCTCGATAAAATTCAAAGGATATTGTCTTCAAAGAGGTCAAAGGATTAGGACTTTTCAACAAGATTGGACAAAGAGGTGTGAAATAAGAGTGACTCAAATTTGGAACATTTATTCTTGGAATCCAAAGAAGGAAGAATTTGGCGATGTCACGGATTCTGAGCAGAACCTTGGTGTCTTCCCCCTCTATCCTATGGTCTAGCTTTAATTTAAAGGAGAAATTTTTAAGTATTTCATCATGTCAATTTTATTAATTAGGGCTTACATTCCTGTAAAATGATCACATAAATAGCCTGAAAGATAACCTCAAAATCCTAAATCGAGTTAGGCTTATATTGTATAGCAGGGTTGTACAAATGACTAAAGATAGGTTGAGGATTTGTTTCGCACTAGGTGGACAATCTCGAAATCTTATGGCTTGTTGTTTAATTCTAAGGAATGGTTTAGCTGGTGTAGACATGTTTTGTTGTTGAAGATGGCCGTGTTGTCAATAATGCTAGCTCCAAGCTCCTCATCATGAAGAGTTTATGTTTTCTAATTTTCCAAGTCATGATGTCAAATCAAATGTTTCCTAAGTTCATGCTTATTTAAATGTTATGGAGAATATTAAAATTGATTAGATCAACATCGATTTGGATCCTACGGTTCCCTCGTTCTGATCTCACTGTTTTCTTTTGGATCCTACGGTTCCCTCGTTCTGACCCCACTATTTTCTTTTGGATCTACTTAGTCCAAATGAACTTACTAAACTCATCTTAATGAGTTCGATACTTTCATTTGGACCGTGGGAGATCTTGTTAGCAACCGTAGGTTTCCTCCTCCGAGGGATTCTCGATCATCCAATAGAGACGTCCTAATTTAGTTGCAATTTTTCTTATTTTTTTTTTGTTTGTGATTAAATTTTGAGTTTTCTTATATGTTGACTGTTATGGTAGTGAATTTTATCTTGTTTAAAATTTAGTTTTGGTTTCAATTTTGTGGCTATCCTAAAAGTTTCAGTTTTGACATGCAGGGTGATCTTGTTGTTTAACATGCAAGTCTACAAGCAAGAAACAAGATATATAGAAAGGTAAATAAAATTAAATTGCATTGCAATATCTTAATAGTGTACCTATCAATTCTTTCCACTCCTCCACCTGAAAGATTAGATTTGGCAATATGTACATAATTTTGCAATGAATTTAAGTTGTAGGGTTAGATGAAGGTATAGCTACCAAACCCTAAGTTGTGACTTTATTGAGCTTGAAAGATCTTAGTGGATAATTTTAGAACAAAATATAGCAAATTCAATTTAGCCTTCAAAATATCCAATAGATTTCATAATGCTCGGGGCATGATCCTAAACCACTTGAAAGATTTCTTGAAATATTTCGAGTTTATTTTGAACTAATCATATTGTTCTATTGATCATCCAAGGTTAAGCAAGAGTTATCCTTTTTCTTAGAGAAACATGATGTTCTATTTATCTCAATGATAGGACACTGCATTAATCAATTGATATTTCATTTAAGAGTTATGTGGGTGGGTGCCCCTAAGGCAAATTTAGGTAAGTAAAAGTTTTAGTTTCCAAAGTTAAAATTGGGCTTGTAGTTTAGAGAGGTGTTAATCATCAATCAGGTTATATTATAAATCCGACTTAAATGTCAAGCCTAGGTCACTACAAAGCCTTGAACAATCACATTAGGTGAAACTGTAACTAACAAAATTTTGATTTAAATGACATGAATTCTTATTGAAAGATCACATTGTCATCAATCATGGGCTTAAACTTAATGAAATATTATGTTTATAACTCAAACCCATCACTTAAGAATCTTTTAATTTTGATTGACTTCCAAGTCAAGATAATTAAGGAGATTACAATTTTGGTCTCATTATGGAAAAGGTGGTAAGTGAATTCCTACCTCTTACCCATCATACTTCAATCATCTACAATGTTCATTATGATCAAAATTGCCCCTCTTCCCTTGAATTAATCCTAAACTTTAATTAAGGCACCCAAGTCGAAAGCTGCCCTTCTGCCTTTGGGTCTCTTCACTTCATAACTCATTAATCAAAATTAAAATCACTTTGAGACTTTTTAGAGTGTCCTATCCACATGTTAATTAAGACATCAAAGGAGGCAATGTGGGTTTTCAACATTTAATTTATACAATTACTTAAATTTAGAAAGTATTATTTTCAAAGTTGATTTTACTTAACTATTCAAAAAAAAACAATTTATTAACAAGAAAATCACTGGAGGTCCCCTTAGGTTAGAAAAAAATGTAGACAAAATTTCTTGATTTTTTGAATTAATCTTTAAATAAAATTTGTAATAATTATTGATTTTTATGATTTAATTTAAATGGAAGGATGTTTTATTTACAAAAATTATTTTTTTTTATATTTTTATTAAACCTCTTTGAGCCCGAGGAACTCAGAGAAGCAAAGTTTGCATGCTAATAATTTTTAATTTATTTATTATAATAATTTTAATGTGAAAATAAGAAATTTCATTTTAAGCTTTTAAAAATTTAATTTTAACTTAAAAATGGGAAAAAATATCCTAATGAGTTCTAAGTGATCAGGGAGCAATTAGCCACATTTTATAATATCTTGGTAATTTTGACATTTTTTAAATATTTTAAATTATTTTGAATTCAAAATAAAGCTAAAAGATTAAGTATTTTTTCATAAATAAAACTTATTTTTTCGAAGTGCCCCTAATCACAAGGAAATTAGAAATATATTTTTCATAATTTTCTCAAATTTATTTAATATAATATAATTATTTTTGTACAAACATACAAGGTGTCTTAGAAAATCAAATTTAGTGCTCGAATTTAATCAAATAGTTTTACATTTTTAAATTCGGTAAACATGACTTTTTACATAGTGTGGAATAGATTTTGTCAAATTTTTATTATTATTTAATTTACATAAATTACTACAAGAAATATACACTTAAGCAAATATAGAAATTTACAAAAATATTCAGGTCATCATGATATTTTTCCTAAGCTTCTCTAATCATAGAAAACATACTAAAATTTTTCCCATAATTTTCCAAATGATATTTTAATTTTTAAATTCAAAATAAGCTAAAATAGTCATCTTAACTTGTAAAATTAAGGTTAGAGACACAGAGATGTCCTCTGACTTTAGAAAAATCAGAGGACATAGCCTCAATCATAAGGAATAAACCTTAAAAATTACAAGCCTTAATTAGCATTGCTTCGTCACAATGAATTAAAACACTTCAAAGAGTATTTAATTCATTAAAACTCCTAAATCTATCAAATAATTTTTATTTTTATTCCACATTATTTTCTTCTATTTCCTGAGCAAGAGGGTATTTTTCTTTTATTTTTTTGATTTTTCTAGAGAATGATATTGATTTTTTAATTCAAGCATTTGATTTAATTCAAATAATCCATATTTTTCTACTTAAACACGTGGCGCCAACTCATCATATGGTGGCTCCAAACTCACACGTGGCACTCCGCCATTTGATGCCGCCATCAACCTCAGCTACCACGCGTCCCACCTTTTCACTCCAAGGGTTCGTCCGGCTTGATCTGCTCTGTCTATACAATACACCCGCAATCCAACAACATCCATTCATCATCCTCAAACGAGCCAACCCGAGAGTCATTCACACTAAAACATTAAGATGTTTGTCTAGACTCAACCAAATCGCATGGGGTTTGTTCCTATACCTTCATCTACTCAAAACGAGTACATTTATATGGCTTATACAGTATGAAATATAGTAAATATGTATGGAGAATCAAATGAAGCTAAGTTTAGGGTTGAAGTTTAATCTCTTTGTCTGAGAGGAGAGGCCTCAATCAGATAGTAGTGATATCTTTGATTTGTTCCAAAAAAAATTCAGATAAAGTCCTTGGCCTTGGTGAATTGTCTAGGTATGTTTTCAATCAAAGTGAACTTCAGGTGTTGATCTAGAGCTATGTTAGAGGTTGTTTAAAAGGGAGCTTCTGTGGGGGTTCAATTGCTCTTGCTCTGGTGATGGTGTGGGCACAGTTAATTGGAGTTTGGTCCACTGTGGAGGTGTGCAGAAATTTTCCCTAGTTTGAATTGAAATTTTTAGCTCAAAATTGGGCTCTCAAAGTGGGAACCAGAGGGGAAAATGATGAGCTTGAGCTGAGGAGGTTTTGGAGAGTCTTTGGGGGCAATTTGGCAGAGTTTCCATAAGGAATTGGTGCTCTTTCTTCTTTGGCCATGGAGGAGTTGAGCTTAAATAGAGGGGCTTGGGATGGAGCTCAGGATCAATTAATGGGTGCAATAAGCTGCTTATGTGGAGGGCAGAAGAGCTCCAAAGAGCATTTGGGGTTGAATATCTTGGATAGGTTCAATTAGGTTTTAATTTGGTGAGGTGGCTCTCAGTTTTGCGATTTTCCAGCGACTAAGGTTGTTGGTCAAAGCAGAGGAGGTAGTCAGGTGAGCCAGTGGGATGGTTAAATATAATTAACCTTTAATGGTTTGGCATGATGGTGGAGATATTTTGGTTTAGACTCAAAAATGGGATGAAATCCCTTAATTTAGGGAACCATTGGTCCATATCTTCCCTTGGATTGTTTAAGAGGGTTTGGCTTGGTCTAAAGTGCAACTAGTGATTGAGGTGGTCTTTGGTTGTCCAATTTGGCTTGGTTAGGTTGAATTTCGTGAAATGGTCCATGTGGGTCAAGTTGGCTTGAAGTTGGGTTTGGATTGGTCTATACATTTTATCGAGTTCAATTTATTGATCAATTTGATGTAGATAATTATCAAAGAGAGCTTAGAGAAGAAATGGAGTGGTTTTTGAGTTAATTTGGAAGTTCAATTTGGAGGAATTTGGCCTTTTAGTCAATTAGGGGGTGTTGGGTTGGATTTGGGTTTTGGTTAGGCTAGGTCCAAATTGATGGCTCAACATGGTCTAGGGGAATGTCATCAAGGGTTTTCCACCTCAATTGGGTGTCAAATTTAGAATTAGGGCATTCAGTTTAGTGGAATTTGGGCATGTGGCTAAATTTGGGCAAATTTGTGGATTTTGAATTTGGGTTAAAATTGAGAGGAGTTGAGGCTTGAGCAAGGCCAATTAAGGGCTCAATATGATTAGTATGAATGTTAGGAAGAGTTTGGGATCCAAATTGAGTCAATTGAGTGAGCTATGGGGTTCAATTGGGGAAAATTAGGTCAAATGGTCAAAATTAGGGGTTTTGTTTTTGATCAAATGGGTAAATTAAATTTCAATTTGGTTTGAAATGATCATAGGCATGAAGAATTTTGGGCTTTAGCAGCCCTGCAGACCTTTATGCTGCAGTTTCTTCTGTGTGACCGAGTTAATGGCACAGTTTTTGACTTTGATCCAATTTCAAACACCGATGGCGGGATGATGAATCCTTCAGTTATATCTTTGATGATCACGAGCTTTTTTCCCTTAACAGAAGTGAGAAAAATAGGCTTAGCAGATGTTGGGGCAGTATTCTTCACCTTCTTGTAAGAAGGGAAATCTTGAGGATAGTTTATGCTGAACTCAGTAGGCGAGTCCTAAACTTCTAGAGCGATAATTTTCATTGTGAAAAAAGGAGCCTATCTTAGCACGACTTCAAGTTCATCAAATCCAACTCCACACTTGATGGTGGGAGTGACGTTGCGGGCATCGCGACTTGTCGGCAGGTTGCGCAAGAAAGTGAGCGTAGGGAATGCCATTACAACAGCTTCAAAAAGAAAGCTCTGGTGTTTGTTATTTTGCCAATATATTGTAATTCTAGTGCGAGCACTAAAAACTAACAAAGGTCGATCTATATACTGGGAAAGTCTTTTATTTAAATTTTATTTTAAGGAAAATATTTTGGAATTTAGTAAAAGTAAGTTTGAAAATAGGAGAATTTAATTAATTACACATAGAAGGTTTAAAGAGCAAGCACAACACGACACAATTTGAGTTAATTTACAAAATAACAAACCAAACATGAAAGGAAAAGTGAAGTTTAGGTCCCTGTGCGAGACTGATTTTACAATGCAGGTCACCCAGGTGGAACTTGTCCACTAACACACCTATTGAGGGTCGGACCCCACACAAAGATTAAAATTCCCAATGAACTTTATAACCTCTATATTCAAAGGTGATTTAACAGACGATCCTGAGTCCAAAAGAGTTTATCATACTTACCCAAGAAAGAAATGGGTGAAGTATGTTAAAGGATGAAGGGTAATCTGGTTCACAAGGGACGTGGACACATTACCGATGTATGAAAACGGTATTCCATGATTTAAATTGAGAGAGAAACTTTTCCTCAGTGGAGTCGCCAGAAGCTATCAGAACAATTTTTAGGGGGGTCATCCTGTGGAAACTGTCAGTCACCGAAATCGGAATCCCGTCACCCGCTTTGGAGGGACATTTTAAATTACATATTTATTTTTTGTTTTATAAAAATATGAAATCAAAATGAACCCATATCTTTCAACGTTTAGATTAAAGAGCACTACACCTCAAGCTATGTTTCTATGCTGAAAGATATACACAAGACTTGAGGGTGAGACTTGATCAAATAAAATAAGAAAAATATGATATCCATTTGGTCTCCAAAAACTATTTTTTTAAGCCGGCAAGTTCCCCTATTTAATATGAAATTAAATAAGATTTATATTAAGTTGGGTTCGGAAAAGTTTCCAATTAAATCTTAGGCAATTGAAGTCGCCTAAGAAAACTCTCGATATGAATCAGAGGATATTGTCTTCAAAGAGATCAAAGGAATTGGACTTTCAACAAAATTAGATAAAGAGATGTGAAGGGGGAATGACTTAAATTTTGAACATTATACTTTTGGAATCCAATGGAAGAAGAACTAGTGGATGTTATAAATCCTAAGGAGAATCTCAGTGACTTCCCAGTCTACCCTATGGTTTTGTTGGCCTCAATTTAGAAGAGAAATATTTAAATGTTTTATCTTGCCAATTTTAATTAATTGGGGCTTACATTCATGTGAAACAATCACAAAAATAGCTTGGAAGATGTGCGGATTTAGGTTGTGATGAACGACAACCTCGGAATCTTAAAGTGAGTTAAAGCTTATATTGCATAGCAAATCCATACAAAGACCTAAGGATAAGTTGAGGAATTATGGCACACTAGGCGAACAACCTCTAAATTTTTTGGCTCAGTGATTTAATTCTAAGGAATGGTTTAGCTGGTGTAGACATGTTTTGGTGTTGAAGATGGTTGCACTGCCCACAATGCTAGCTTCAAGCTCCTCGTCGCAGCGAGTTTAGGTTTTCTAATGTGTAGAGCAATGATGTCAAATCAAGTCTTTCCTAAGATTATGGTTATTTATATGTTATGAGGAATATTAAAGTTGATTAGAGTAACACTGATTAGGATCCTACGGTTCCCTCATTCCAGCACAAATGTTTTCTTTCATATTCACTTAGTCCAAATAAATTTACTAAACTCAACTCAAAGAGTTCCATACTTTCATTTAGATCGTGGGAAATCTTGTTAGCAACCATAGGTTGCCTCCTTCGAGGGATTCCCGATTATCTGATAAAGACGTTTTAATTTAGTTGCAATTTTTGTTTTGTTTTGTTTGTGATTAAATTTTGAGTTCTCTTATATTTTTATTGTTTTGGCAGAAAATTTTATCTTGATTAATTTTTAGTTTTTGTTTTAGTTTTGACATGCAGGGTGAATTTAAGCATACAAGCAAGAAACAAGTGGTATGAAAATTAAATACAGTAGCTTGAAAGTGTACCTATCGATTCTTCTCGCTCCTCCATATGAAAAGTTAGCTTTGACAATGTGTATATAATTTTATAGGAGTAGACAAAGGTATAACTACCAAACCCCATGTTATGGCTTTATTGAGTCTCAAAAGATCATAGTGAATAATTTTAGAACAAAATAGAGTAAGTTCAATTTGCCCTTTAAAATATTCAACAGATTTCAAAGTGCTTAGGGCATGACCCTGAACCACTTTGAACATTTTTTGAAATTGTTTGAGTTTATTTTGTACTTATCATATTGTTCTATTAATCATCTCAAATTAAGTTAAAGTTATCACATTGCTCAAGGAAACTTGATGTTCTATTTAGTCTAAGGCTAGGACACTCCATTAATCAATTGATATTTCATTTAAGAGTTATGTGGGTGGGTGCCCCTAAGACAAATTTAGGTAAGTAAAGGTTTTAGTATCCAAAGTTAAAATTGGGCTTGTAGTGTAAAGAAGTGTTAATCATTAATCATTTTATCTTCTAAATCCGATCAATGAGTTAAAATGTCAAGCTTAGGTCACTACCAAGCCCTAAACAATCTAATAGGTGAAATCGTAATCAACACAATTTTGATTTAAATGACATGCATTCGTATTGAAAGATTACATTGTCATCAATCATGGGTTTCAAATTATTTAAGTACTATCTTTCTAACTCAAACCCATCATTTGTAAATCATTTAGTTTTAATTGACTTCCAAGTCAAGATAATTAAGGAAATTACAATTTTGTTCCCATTATGGAAAAGGTGGCAGGTGAGTACCTACCTCTTACCCAACATATTTCAATCATCCAAAATTTTTCATTAGGATCAAAATTGCCCCTCTTCCATTTAATTAATTCTAAATTTTGATTAAGGCACCAAAATCTAAAGTTGCACTTCTACCTTTGGGGATCTTCACTTCATACCTCATTAATCAAAATTCAAATGAATTTGAGAATTTAGAGTGTTATATCCATGGATTAATTAAAACATTAAAGGAGAAAATGTGGGTATTCTAAATTTAATTTAATTTAAATATTATTTAAAATAAGAAAGTAGTATTTTCAAAGTTAATTTTACTTAAATTATCGAAAATAAAGTTTTTATTCATGAAAAAATTACTATAGGTCCCCTTAGGTCAGAGAAACACTTAGCCAAAAATCCATGATTTTATTTATTTATTTATTATAATTATTTTAATGGGAAAAAAAGGAAAATTACTTTTTAAGCTTTTAAATTTTTTTTTTAACTTAGACAAATTAGGAAAAGAATTATCCTAATGAATTCTAAGTGATCAGAGAACAATTAAACACATTATTAAATATTTTGGTATTTTAGGGATTTTAATTTTTTTAAGTTATTTTAAATTTTCAAAATAAGGCTAAAAAATCAAGTATTTTCTGAAAAATAATTTTTATTTTTCCTAAATGCCTCTGATGACAAGGAAATCAAATAAACACTTTTCATAATTTTCCCAAGTGTGTTTAAATTTAATATAATTATTTTTGTACAAAAACACAAGGTTTCATAGAAAATCAATTTTAGTGCTCAAACTTAGTCAAATAATTTTTAAATTTTTACTGAGGGTAAACATGATTTCTATACACAGTGTGGAATTGATTTTGTTAAATTTTTATTAGTATTTAATTTACAAAAATTAAAACAAAATATATTGATCCTGACATTCTATATAGATAGATGTAAAATGCGATGTATGTGATTATATGATTAATTTGCTTAATAGTTATTCTTAATTTGTAACAATGCAAAAAACTTGATCTAAAGCAAAGGATTGGTAATTTTTTCACAATGAAGATAATTATAATATTCAATATGGGATACTACGCAAGTATACGTATCGTTATCAATTAAAATAAAACTTTATGATTAAGTCTCGAATATCGAACCCACAGGGAGGATTGGATTTAACTAACAAAATACTTAACAATATGTATTTTTACTCAAACTTAAGATGTTATAAGAGAATTGAAAGTTTGGTTCTTTTTGTGATTTTTTTGAAATAGAAAATAAAGTGAGCAACTAATCAACTTAATTAAAATACTTGCAAGATGAAGGACATATAGATAACAGATCTTATTCCTTATCATGAATCAGTAATAAATATAGAAATTTAGTTGTGGAAGTATGCTAAATGTGTTGTGTTAAAAAAAGAGAAATAATATTCATTACCCTTACTAGAGAAGTTATAAAGAACATTGACTAATTTATAGTTTAATAGCCTCAAAGACCAGCTAGGGAAGGAAGATACTAGCTCTCACTCTAGTGTTCCATCTTCTCCCTCCACTTGAGGGCTAACATCTCGTATCAAAAACTAAAACTATAAATCAAATTGGGGGTTTTAGCTTATCACTCTAAATTCCTCTAATTCTACACCCTTGAAAATATATTTTCCTATTTTTTTACACTCAACCCCATAAACTACATTCTCATTCATGAAATCAATATTTGATTTTAAGCATTCAATACAATCTCAGATCTTACATATTCTCACAATAGGTTTTAACATCTTAATTGGCCAAATTAAGAAGTAAATGAAGTGCGAGGTCTTCAATCATCACAACTTCTTCCAACATTGAAGACTAATACTTCACACAACTTCTTTTTAACATTTAATCACTTATCATTTTAAGGAAAAAGATAAATAAAACTACTCAGAATTCATGGAGAAAACACAATCACACATAAGTTTAAGAGTATAAATCAAGCACAAAAATAAGAAATCTAAATTAAAAACCATGTGTAGTCACAAAGATAAACACTTATCTCAAATTCTCTCCACCAAATGTCTTGAAGTTCCTTTGAATTCTTTTCCTTCCCTCAGAATACAAACTAATACTCAAAATAAATTAAAATAAAATAAAGGTGGCAGCGGCGGCGATGGGCAGTGGTGGTAAACTTTGGTGGATGGTTATTGGTCCCTACACTTGGAAAAGCTAAGTTTTTCTCATAAAAATACAATGGGTGAATTGGTGTCTCTCCAAAAAGGTGTCTCCATTCAATTAATCTTCTAGAAGTTTCCTCCTCATAAGCCAATTGAATGAATTTCTGTGTCCATGGGCTATTTCCCATATTTTATCAAGGGTTGCTTCAAACAACTCTTCAAAATTTTGCTCCAATTAAATATTTCTTCAATTAACTAATTTGGCGCTTATGCATGGATCATCTAGCGCTTAGGCACCCCAGTTCATTTTTGCACATTACTTCATTTTTGCTCCAAATTTGTCCCTTTTTCACACGTTTTAGCATTTTCATCCATTCTATTGTACCTACAAGAAAAATACACATACTTTTCATTAAAGCTCAATATCTCAAAACATAAGTATAGAAAAGTGTATAAAAATACTATACATTTTAGGTGTATCAAAATCCCCAAACTTAAGATGTTACCTGTTCTCAAATGACTTTTAAATCCTTAAAAACCGACATAAGTAGATAATGTATATGAGTTTCTTTAGGTGTTATGAAAATTTAGATTTAGAAATATAGTAGTCCATATTAGAAAAAAATTTAGTAAACGTGACCGACCTTAAGTTTAGCAATTTTTAATGTTAATAAATTTAAAAATATGAGTTCCTATCAAATTCATAAATATTGTAGATTTTTTAAATATAGAACTTAGGCGTTTTATTCTCTCCACTTAAAAAATTTTTATTAAGCAAAGTTTTGTTTGTTTTTTTACATCCTTAAGTTTAAGAGTTTCTCAAGTCTTATACACCAAAAAAATCAAATGCGGAACTAATTTTTTATTAGGCACTAATCCTTAAGTTCTTCCTCCCTTTTCTTTCCTTTCCTTTTTCTTTTATTTTTATTTTTATTTTTATTTTTATTTTTCTTTTTATTTTTCTTTTTTTTTCTCTCAAGGATTATTATATCTCGATAGACCTTTAATGGTTTTGAATTCCACACTTCCTTTCCTAAAGCAAAGAGTTGATAATTTTTTGTTACTTAAAAAATGTAATAATAGTTTTGAAAATTAAGTTCTGTAAAAGAAATTTATGTGTTGAAAATAAAAGGTCTAAATTTCTAAATTCTTCAAAAATACAAATTTCCTTACTAAAGATAGTTACATTATATTTAGCATTTTCCACATTAAAAATTTTTAAACTTAAGTTTTCCTTCATTAGTGTAAATTTTAACTAAACTCTCTTACTCAGTTCAAAAATCAAAATCTTACTTCCCTAATATAACTTTATGTATATATAATAATTTTTCAATTCAAAATCAAATTTATTTGAAATACAGTTGAGACTAAATAAACTTTTAAGTTTCTTTAAAATTATTCATCCCCCCCCCCCACTAAAACTTAAACAAGCAAGAATGAAAACTAAGTATAACATGCTTACAGAAGTTTTCATATCCTAAACATGCAAGTACAAAAATTAAATCCATGACTAAAATTTAAATTTAATCAAAATTTTTAATTATTTAAAATACAGAGATTCATAAGACTTCTATGCATTAGAGTATAATTGAAAAGAAAATAAGCATACTAGCAAACAAACATGATTGCAAAATAAAGAAAAATAACTGGTACTAAATTGAAAATTTCAAACATGCAGCTTAAAGTTACAAGTTAGCTGAATTCTAAACCTTTCTAAGTTTCCAAAATAAAGTTTAACAAACACTAACTAAATACACAAAATAACACAATTAACATAATTACTACCACTGAAAGTTTCTAACAACACTCAAATACAAATACATCACAGAAGGTGTACTAATCAAAACACAACATTACAAAAACTTGCAGTTTCAATACTCTCAATTAAACTCAATTAAAAGTAAAGAATACCTGCACCATCCAAAATTCATAAGAACACATAAATAGAAAACAACATAAAATAGAAAATAGAACTACAAATCCAGCTAAGCATCATCTTCCTCATCACTATCATCACTACGCCAAGCAGTTGTAGGCTCATATGGTGGATATCTCAGGTACTGAGGAAATACTACATCTCGGTAACCTCTATTAAGATGCTCTATAGCTGTGTCGTATTCCTCCTTATAATCACTTCTTCTTCTAATATGCTCTGTAAAATTCTCTAAGTTTAATACCTTATTTGCAATGTGATTGACATTATCTAAAATCCTTTGTAATAACGCAATCTGAGACTCAGAACCAGAGTCTGCCCTGTGGTGTAGAAGCATTTTAAGTAGAGGCTCGTGAAGTAGAGGAAGCTGAACTAGTAGAGAACCAATTCTTCCAACCAAAAATAGGATGATGTAAATTAGTCTTCACATTCACACTGGTAATAGGCTTCAATGGCTATAAGATCTCCTCCCAGCTATCATATCTAACACCATCCTACTCACATAACGAAAAAATCAAGGATGCAAATCCCAAAGCTGCGGTAGTAGCAGCGATGGAAGAATTGGTAGCGACTCTATAAATCTATCCTCCAATATCAATAGGCTTGGACTACTAAATACAATATTTTAATGTTGCTCTCTCTTGAGTCACGTCACTAAAATGATTTGTAGATAGTAGCCTAGCAGAGATAAAATAATGTCATGCCTTTGCTTTAGCATCCAGCTTCAAGCAAGAAAAAATTACTCTTCTTTCATTCATAATCTTCCATAATCCTCTCCCAACAGTTAAAGATGATATAATCTTGTCTAGCTCTTCCTCAGTAGGACTATAGTTTACATAAAAATAGAAAGTACTAGGAGAAAAATGATAAAATTGATTAATTACCTCAAGAGAAAATGGTATTGTTTTCCCCCTCACTACGACTCCTTATCCATCAGCCTCTGAGAGATTAACATAGAATTCTTGTACAACAGAAAACACAGCAACAACAGAAAAATAACAGAACTGCTCCCACTGGCGACTAACAATCAATTCTTCAACAACTCCTACTAGACTTTTAAAACATTGCTCAAGAATCAGTTTTCTTGTATGCAGTGCATCACTATACCTCTCTTGAGTTCTGGAACTAACAAATTTACTCGAATCAAACGAAGCTTTCCCCTTGCTTCTTTTCATTCTCGGCGCCATTTTCAAAAAAAATGTATAAAATTCAAATTAAATTCCACAATCAACTCCAAATCACTAAACTCAACTTCTAAAAGTTTAACCTAACAAATCTATGCATTTTCCATCAAATTTTGCAAAATTTTCACCATGAATAGTGATTTTCGTGTAGCTAATGAATGTGCTCAAAATACATGGTGAAAATTAAAAATTTTTGCATTGAAGTGAAGCTCTTACCACCAAGAAATCTTCAAAATAAGTGAAGTCCTAGCCTAGAAATTGTGAAAAACCAAGGAAGAACGCCAGCAAAGGAGAAAAAATGGATTTTTTCGGACCAAAGGTTCACTAAAAACCATCTGCAAATCGATTTTCGTGAACCGACACGTAAACATGAAGGGTTTGATGTTTAGGCATCCGTCTATCTATTTAGGCAGCGATTAAGTGCAGGTTTTGGCACTTAGGTGCCAGTGCACAAATTGATTTCTTCTATTTAAGTGAAATGCACTCCTCGCCTAAGTCAACCAACTCTCTATAGTCTCAAAACATGGTATATACTATTTTTTTCCTCTTAACTCTTCTCTTACTCAAGTTTCACAAATCGTGGCTAATTCTATTGAATATTAAATAACACAAAATTTCAAGCAAATAAGAAACTTATATTAATTCACAAACCATTAAAAACACTTTTGAATACATAAATTCTCAATCCAAATAGTCTTGGATGAGAAAATTCTTAACACAAAACTTGACTTTCAGAACATTAAAATACACTTAACATAAAAAAACACTAAACATATAAACCTAAGATAAAAACATAAACTTAATTCCACTCTCTAGTTGATTGAACAAATTCTGGCCTACCATTAGTATCTCCTTCACCATTTGGTATGTATATCTGAAAGAATGGACGAAGATTAATAACTCTGGTTGAATTTTCTTCAATCCACTCTTTCTTCAGATACATAGTCTTATTTTCTTTTTCTATAAAACTAGTATGGCTAAACTAAATCTTTAGTTGCCATCCCAAATGATCCAGATGTGAATGAAATTCCATCATTTTCGCTTCAATTGAAGCCACGTTAGCCTCAATTCTTAAGATTTTCTCGACCATTCCTTCAATACTAACAACTAGAAAATTGTTATACATCTCTTGCGCACTTTGGTTAATAAACTTCTTTCTCATTACTTCCTCCTTTTTCAAATCACTCTCCCAAGATGATATTTTTCAAAATTCTCCCTTTTCTAGTTAAAATTTATGGGTTAAATGAAGGTGTGGTGAGATTTCTACTCACACCCCTCTATTTATAGGCTCTAAACCCCTCCCATAACTCCTAGACACGTCTTAGAACTATTCTTACATGTTCAAGCCAACCAATCCATAGTTAGAACTTATAGAAACCAAATTTGCACTTATTTTTTAACTATCACACTCAAGCGCCAGATTTTGGTGCTTAAGCACGAATGCTCAATTTAGCAAAAGTCAACTTAACATCTAAAGATTCATTCTAATATGTCTATGTCATCTATTATGGTCTTAAAATAATTACTAACTCATTGTATGGTCAAAATACTACCAGAATTTTCTAATTTACACACAACAACATAACAAAAAAAATAAACACAGATAATTATGGGGTGCCTCCCACATAGCGTTTGGTTTAACGTCGTCTGCCCGACGTAACTAGTGCTTATTCTGGTTACCCAATAGCAAAAAAAATATTTAATTTAAGTTGGTCACCTAAAAAGTAGGATTTCAGCCTGTGACCATACACTTTGAATATTTTATCAGTTTTAGGATCTTTAATATCCACAGCTCCATAGGGATAAACTTTCACCACAACAAATGGGCCCATCCACCTGGACTTAAGTTTGCAGGGAATAATCTTAACCTTGCATTGTAAAGCAAAACTTGTTGCCCTGGATAAAAGTTTTTAGTAAGAATCCTCCAATCATGCCACATCTTCATATTTTCTTTGTAAATCTTACCATTTTCATAAGATGCATTCCTTATCTCTTCAAGCTCATTTAACTACAATAATCTCTTCTCACCAGCATTTTTTAAATTGTAATTAAATTCCTTAATTGCCCAATATGCCTTATGCTCAAGTTCAACTAGTAAGTGACACACTTTCCCAAATATTAGCCTGTATATGGACATTCCTATAAGAGTTCTATATGCAGTCCTATAAGCCCACAAAGGATAGTCAAGTTTAGCTGACCAATCCATTTTAGTTGGATTTATAGATTTTTCCAATATTATTTTAATTTCATAATTGAATAACTCAACTAACCTCTTGTCTGAGGATGATAAGCAGTAGTAATTATATGGTTAATATGATATTTCTTTCATAATTGCTCCATTATTGCATTTCAGAAATGACTTCCCCATCAGTTATGATTACTCTCGGCATCCTAAATCTACAAAATATATTCGTTCTTAAAAACTTTGAAACACTTTGAGCATCACATCGAGGTAAAGCAACAACTTATATCCATTTGGATACATAATCTATTGCTAACACTATATAAATTTTTGAAAGATGGTTTAAATAGTCCTAGGAAATGTAATCCCCAAACATCAAATATCTCAACTTCTAACACATAATAAAGAGGCATCTCATCCTCCTAGAAATATCGTCTACTCTTTGACATCGATCACAAGTTTTGATATAAGTATTAACATCACTAACGATTGTACTCCAACAAAATCCATATTGTAAAATTTTGTAAGTTGTTTTATCAACACCAAAATGTCCCCACAAAATCATAATTATGACATTTTTGGATAATTTCATAAGTTTCTTCTAAAGGCAAACATCTTTGAATAATAAGATTCTTTCCTTGTTTATATAAAAGTGGATCATCCTAGAATAAGTCTTAGCTTCAGATATAATTTTTTTCCTCTGTTAGTATGTCATTCCATAGGGTATAATATTGCTAACAATGAAGTTCACAATGTCGGCATATTTTGGAACATGCCACCCATTAATATTGAATAATTTTTCATCTGGAAAATGTTCATTAATTTCTTTTTTAAAACAGAGTAGTTTTCTAATTTACGCTTGGATAAATGATCTGCAATTTGATTCTTAACTCCCTTTCTCACTATTATTTCAAAGTTAAATTCTTAAAAAAGAAGAACCCATCTTTTCAGTCTTTTTTTTGCATCATTCTTTTTCATGAAATATTCAATAGCAGAATGATCTGTATGCACTATAGATTTAGTTCCAAGTAAGTATGATCTAAATTTATCAAAAGAATATATTACTGCTAATAACTCTTTCTCAGTTGTTGTAAAATTAATTTGAGCTTCATTAGAAGTTCTACTAGCATAGTAGATAACTTTTAAGAACTTATCTCGCTTTTGTCCTAAAATAGCTCTAACAGCATAATCACTAGCATCACACATTAATTCAAAGGTTTTACCCAATCTGGTGAAACAATAATTGGTGTAGCGACTATATTTTCTTTTAATAATTCAAAATTTTTTAGGCACCCTTCCTGAGAATAAAAAATTACATCCTTTTCGAGTAAATGGCGTAGAGGCTTCACAATTTTGGAAAAGTCTTTATTATATCGCCTGTAGAATCCCGCATGTCCTAAAAAAACTCCTAATCTCTTTTACACTTGTTAGGTAAGGTAAATTAGCGATCACTTGAATTTTTGCGAGGTCTATTTCCATACCTTTTTCAAAAATTTGATGTCCCAAAACTATTCCTCTTGCTACCATAAATTGACATTTTTCTCAATTTGGGACTAAATTTGTTTTACCACAGTGCTTAAGAGCTTTTGATAAATGTTCGAAACATAAGTCAAATAAAGTTCCAAATACAAAAAAATTATCCATAAAAATTTCAAACTCTTTTTTACTTAAATCATAAAAAATAGCCATCATACATCTTTGAAATGTAGTAGGTGCATTACATAAACCAAATGGCATTCTTCTAAAAGCAAATGTACCATAAGGACTGGTAAAAGTTATTTTCTATTGATCCTCAAGAGCTGTTTGTATTTGGTGATAACCAATATACCCATCCAGAAAATAAAAATATTTATGCCCAGCTAGTTTATCCAACATTTGATCTTGAAAGGTAGTGTAAAACGATCTTTCCTTGTGGCGACATTTAATTTTCTATAATCAATGCATATTTCTCATTCTGTGACTTTTCTTGTTGGTATTAACTCATTATGTTCATTCAAAGTTACAATCACTCCTTTCTTAGGAACGCAGTGATATGAAACAACTCATGCACTATCTGAAATAGGGTAGATAATATTTAACATCTATCCACTTCAAAATTTCTTTCTTAACAACTTCTTTTATAATAGGATTCAATCACTTTTGAGGATTAACCCTGGGTCTGCAGTTCTCTTAAATATCAATTCTATGCATAATAATTAAAGAACTGATTCCTTTTATATCAGCAATTAACCATCCAAAGGCTTTCTTATAAATCTTTAAAGTTCTAATCAAACTCTCTTCTTCTTCTGTAGTTAACTTTGAAAAAATTATAATAGTTAATGTTGAGGAATCACCTAAAATGTTGTAATTTAAATGTTGGGGAAGCAACTTCAACTCAAGTTTAGGAGGTTTTTCATCTGATGGAAAAAAAGATGTATCTTTCTCTATTGTGTTCAAAACTTCAAAACTGTCTCGAACATAATTTGAATCTTCCTTATATAAGTCTTCATATAGATCTAATTCTTCTTCTTTCTCGTGTTCGAACTCTTTCATTTCAGATTTCTCTTCATAAGTTATTTTGAAATGACATTCACTTAAATATTTTATAACATCCATTCGATAATATTTATCATCTTTATCATTTGCAGGGTACTTCATTGATTTTAAATTATTAAATGTAACAGTTTGATAATTGAAACGCATAAGTAATTCTCCTTTATAGACATCTATCATTGCTCTTTTGTGGCTAGAAAAGGTCTCCCCAAAATGATAGGTATCTCCTTATCTTCCTCAATGTCTAGCACAATGAAATCAATAAGAAAGATAAATTAATCCCCTTCCACTAGGCATCTTCTATAACTTCTTTAGGATAAGTTATTGATCTATCTGCTAGTTGCAAAGTTTCAGTTGTTGGGCTTATTTCTCCGAATCCCAATCTTTTAAAAATTGATAATGCCATATGGTTGATGCTTGCTCCTAAATCACATAAAGCTTTCCCATAAAATTTGCCTCATATTGTACATAGAATAGTAAAGCTACCAGGATCCTTCAAATTACAACAACTTGATTTGCTAACATGGCAAAAGCATCAGTTTCATAAACATTGAATACTTTCTTAAGATTTACCCTTTTAAAAGGCCATTAAAAATTATTGGTAGCCTTAAGATTCATTAAATGGTTTTGACATCAAAGAATCACAAGTAGCGACATCGATAATAGATCTTAGAGATCCATCTAATCTGTTGTAAAATATTTGAATTATTAATCAATCTGGCATAGCATGGTATGGACACTTTCTTAGAAGTTCTTTAAATTTCTCCCATGCTTCATAATTAGATTCCTATTTAAACTGACTAACAGATGTAATATCATTTCTAAGCTTCACAGTCTTTGATGGTGGAAAACATTTGGCAGGGAATTTCTGTGCTAAATCAATTCAAGTTCTGATAGATCCAGATGATAATGAATGTAACCATATCTTAGCCATTTTCCTTAATGAGAAAGTAAATAATCTAAGTCTTATAACATCATCTAAAATACCATCACATCTGAATGTAGCACACAATTCTAGAAAATTGGCAAGATGTAAATTTGAACCTTTAGTTGGTGCTCCCCCAAACAGATTATTTGATACCATTTGGATAATAACATGTTTAAGCCCAAATGAATTAACCTTTACAACATGTTTTTGAATACTACAATGAAGTTCATCTACCATAAGGTTTGCATAATCTCTTAAAGGTCTAAAATTTTTAACATTTTGATTATTTTGATTTTCCATTTCTTGAAATTTTTCACTAATTTTTAATTTTTTTTATCTTTCTAATAGTTCTCTCTAATTAAGAATCATAAGGAATAAGTCTTGCGGAACCTGAACTACACATACATTACTATAAATCACAATAAAATAAAATAAAATAAAAGGAAATAAAAAAGAACACATTAACAAAAACATTATATAAAAACAACACTCAATATACCTAAAATAAATCTTAAAGTTTAAATAACACTTACTAAAAATTTTGCTATCCAAAAACTTCTTCTTTTGGAAATATTTTTGCAATTTACAATTATATTTCTCCTCTTCCCTGACAACTATGCCAAAAACTTGATACCAATATTCTATATAGATAGATGTAAAATGCGATGTATGCGATTATATGATTAATTTTCTTAATAGTTATTCTTAATTTGCAACAGCACCAAAAACATAATCCAAAGCAAAAGCTAGGTAAATTTTTCACTATAAAGCAAATAAGAATGTAGTTATAATATTTTAAAACTGGATACTACGCATGTATAAGTATCGTTATCAAGTAATATATAACATTCTGATTAAGTTCCAAATATCGAACCCACGGGGAGGATTGGATTTAAATAATAAAATAATTAGTAATATATATTCTTACTCAAACTTAAGATGCTATCATAGAAATATAAGTTTGATTCCTTTTGTGATTTTTGACAATTGAAAATAGTGAGCAACTAATTAACTTAATTAATATTCTTGTAAGTTGAAGGCAATATAGATAAAATTTCTTTTTCCTTATCATGAATTAGTGATAAATATAGAAATTCAGTTGTGGAAGTATGCTAAAAGTGTTGTGTCAAATAGGAGCACTAATATTCTTTACCCTTACTACAAATGTTATAAAGAACATTGGCTAATTTATTGTTTTAATAGTCTTGAAGACTGACTAGGCAAAGAAGATACTAGCTCTCACTCTAGACTTCCCTCTTCTTCCACCACTTGGGGGCTAACATCTCATATTAAAACCTAAAACTATAAATCAAATTGGGAGCTTTAGCCTGCCATTTCAAAGTCCTCTAATTCTACACCCTTCAAAGTATATTTTCCTATTTTTTTGCACTCAACCCCATGAACTAAATTCTTATTCATGAAATCAATTTATGATTCTAACCACTTGTTTAATGAGACAATACCATATAATATCTTATATGTTCTCACAACAGGTTTTAACATCTTAATTGGCCAAATCAAGAAGCAAATGAAGTTCAAGGTCTTGAATCATCACAACTTGTTCTTACATTAAAGACTAATACTTCAGACAACTTCCTTTAAACATTTAATCACTTATCATTTTAAGGAAAAAGATAAAGAAAAATACTCAAAATTCATAGAGACAACACAACCACACATGAGTTTAAAAGTAAACATCAAGCACAATAACAAGAAATCTAAAATAAAAACCAAGTGTAATCACAAAGATAAACACTTATCTCAAATTCTATCTAACAAATGTCTTGAAGTTCCTTTGAATCCTGTTCCTTCTCTAACAATACAAACTAATACCCTGAATAAAATTAAATAAAATAAAGGTGGCCGACGGCGGCGCTGGTAAACTTTGGTGGATGGTTGCTGTCCCTTCTCTTGGAAAATCTAAGTCTTTTCTTATACAAATCCAAGGGGTCTGTTGGTTTCTCTTCAAAAAGGCATCTCCTAAAAAATGTGTCTCCATTCAATGAATCTTTTAGAAGTTGCCTCCTCGTAAGCCAATTGAAATAATTTTTGTTTCCATGGGCTATTTCCCACACTTTTAATAGAGGTTTCTTCAAACACCTCTTCAAAAGTCTACTCTAATTAAATACTTCTTCAAGTAACTAACTTTGGTACTTAAGCACGAGGTACTTTATTCTTAGGCAAAGATCATATGGTGCTTAGGAGCCAATCCAGGGTGCTTAGGCACCCTAGTTCATTTTTTCACATTTCTTCATTTTTGCTACAAATTTTACCCCTTTTCACTTCTTTTAGCATTTTCGTCCATTTGATTGTACTTATAAGAAAAAAACATAAGTACCTTTCATTAAAGCACAATATCTCAAAAAATATGTATAAAAATGTGTATTAAAACACTATATATTTTAGGTGTATCACATATACATTTAATTAACTATAGAAATGTACAAAATAATTCAAATCATCATGATATTTTTCTTAAACTTCTCTGACCACAGGAAACCTACTAAGATTATTCCCATAATTTTTGAATAGGTATTTTAATTTATACAATTAAAATATGCCAAAAAAGTCATCCTAGGATGAAAATTTAGGTTACAGACACAAAAATGTCCTCTGACCTTCAAAAAACTAGAGGACCTAGCCTTTTTCATAAGGAATGAATCCTAAAAATTTCAAGCCATGGTGATAAATGCTTGATCTTAATGAGTTAAAATACTACAAAGAGTATTTAATTCATTAAAAATTGAAGAGTCAACAAATAATTTTTATTTTTAACCTAAATTATTCTCCTCTGTTCACCAAGCACGAGGGTATTTTTATTTTATTTTTATATTTTTTCTACACAAGGATATGATCATTCAAAGTTCTAGTATTTATTTAAATTACAAAAAAAGATATTTTTCTTTTTATCCACCGCGGCGCCACCTCAACCTTGGCGTCTAATAAGCTCCACGCAGTGCTCCACCATTTAACGCCACCAACCACCTCAGTTGCCATGCAGCCTGCCTTTTAGTTCCACTTGTTCATCTAGCGCGACCTCTACCATCGATGGAATAAACGCGTAATCGGACAACATCTACTCATTGTCTCCAAATAAGCTAACCCGAGATTCGTTCACACTAAAAACCTAAGATCTATGTCTAAACTTAACCAAATTGCATAGGGTTCATTCCTACACCTTCATCTATTAAAGCCAATCATATATATACGCCTTATACGGTATGAAAAATAGTAAATACGTATGGAGAATCAAATTATGCTCGATTTAAGGTTGAAGTTCAATACCTTTGTCTAAGAGGGGAGGCCTCAATCAGATGGTTGTGGCAGCTTCAATTTGGTCCAATGAACCTGCAGATGAAGTCTTGGGCCTTGGTAAATTGTCTAGGTTTGATTTCAATCAAGCTCGATTTCAGGTGTTAGTCTAGAGTTATGCTAGACACTATTTGAGAGGGGGTTTTTGTGGGGGATCAACTCCTCTTGCTCTGGTGATGGTGTGAGCATAGTTAATTGGAGTTTGGTCCACTGTGTAGGTGTAGAGAAAATTTTCCTGGTTTCAACTAAAATTTTGAGCTCAAAATTTGGCTCACATAGTGGGAATCAAAGGAGAAAATGGTGGGCTTGAGTTGAGCTGGCCTTAGAGAGTCTGTTGGAACAATTTGGCAGAGTTTCCCCAAGCAAATTTGTGCTCTCTCTAGTTTTTCCATGGAGGAGGTGAGTTTAAATAGAGGGGATTAGGGTGGAGCTTAGAGCCAATTAATGGGTGTAATAAGTTGCTTATGTGGAGGGCAGAAGAGCTCCAAAGAGCAATTGAAGTTGGACAGCTTGGATAGGTTCAATTGGGTTTTAATTTGGTGAGGTGACTCTCATTTTTTGGGTTTTTTGATGACTAGGATGGCTGGATAGAGCAAAGGAGGTGGTGAGGTGAGCCAGTGGGAGCGTTCGTTATGATTAACGTTTAATTGCTTGGCATGTTGGTGGAGATAATTTGGTTTAGACACAAAAAATGGATTAAATTCCTTATTTTAGGGAAGCAACAGTCCATAGCTTCCCTGGGATGCTTCAAGAGGGTTTTGCTTGGTCCAAAGGGTCCACCTAATGGCTGTGATGGCCTCTGATTAGACAATTTGGCTTGGTTAAGTTAATTTGGTGAAATGGTCCCTGTGGGTCATGTTGGCTTGAAGTTGTGTTTGAATTGTAATAGTGATACGCCTAAAATATATAGTGTTTTTAGCACATTTTTATACCTACTTTTATGATTTTGCGCTTTAATGGAAGCTATTTTTGTGTTTTTCTTTCAGGTACAGGTATAAAGGTGAAAAATTCTTAAAGAAGTGAAAAAGGATCAAATTTGGAGCAAATAGGTGAAAGATGTGCAAAAGTGTTTTGGCGCCTAAGCACCAGATCCGGCGTTTAAGCACCGGGTAAACAGAGAAGGCCGCGCCTAAGCGCCAGAGGCCTCGTGCTTAAGCGCTAGTGGCAGTTATTGGATGAGTAAATTTAGTTTTTGCGAATTTTGAAGAGGTTTTTGAGGCACCTATTAGCTTAATAGGTGGTTACAAGCACCACAGATGAAAATTATTTCAAAAGGATTCAACTCATAGGGAAATACTTCGAATGAAGAAACATTTTGAAGAGATACCAAAGCACCTTTTGGAGAATTATAAAAGAAGGAAGATTGGGACTTTAAAAGAGGTCCTGAAAGTACTGGGAAAGTTTTGAAAGTTCAAAAATTGGGGTGTTAGTTGGAGAGATTTTCAGGCACCACATATTTATCCTTTTTTTATTTTTAATTTTATATTAAAAGTGTTGTAAAAGAGAAGAGATTCAATGGAACTCCAAGAGTTTGGGGGAGGACTTGAGATAAGTTTTTATCTTTTATTTTAGACTACTTTTGATTTTAATTGAGACTTTTTGATGGTTTGACGATGATTTATACTTTTAAACTAAAGTGTGGTTTTATTTTCTCCATGAATTCTAAGTAGTTTCATTTATCTTTCTTCTTAAAATGATAAGTAATTAAGCATTGGATGGAACTTGTGGAGAGTATTAATCTTTAATTTTAGTTTTGATGATTTAATTCCATGTACAACATTTACTTCTTGATTTGGCCAATCCAGATGTAAAAATTTGTTGTCAGAACATGTAAGAACCGTGTTGGTATTGTCTTAGTCAACAATTGGAGAGAATTACATGAGGTTTTATGAATGAGAATGTACTTCATATGATTGAATGCAAATAATAAGGAAAATATTCATTGAAGGGTGTAGAGTAAGAGGACGTTAAAGTGATAGGTTAAAGCCCCCAACTTAGTTTATTGTTTTAGGTTCTAATATGAGATGTTAGCCCCCGGGTGGAGCGAAAAGAGGGAACTCTAGGGTGAGAGCTAGTATCTTCCCTGCCTAGCCGGTCTTCAAAACTATTCAAACTTTAAATTAGCCAATGTTCTTTGTAGCATCTCTAGTAAGGGTAAAGAATATTATTGCTCCTATTTGGCGCAACACAATATGCCTACTTCCACAACAAAAATCATATACTTTTTACTGATACTTGATAAGGAGACAAATATTTTCATATTTAGTGTTTTTCTTCTACAAAAACTCAAGTTATCTTTTTATGTTTGTATTGTTTTTGTCAAAATATTAAAATTACTAAAAATATTTAAACTTACTTTACTGCAAAAACATCTTAAGTTTAAATAATTATCTTTTTAAAAATAAAAAGTTTTATAAAAAGTGCATATTGCATGTCTTCCCTGTATATTCAGGTCTCAATCAAAAAGTTCTATATTACTTGATAACAATACGCATACTTGAGTAGTATCCCAATATATATAAATTAAAAGTTAAATTCTTTTTTTTTTTCTTCAAGTTCAAGTTTTTGGTGTGTTGTGAAGTAAGGAAATATAAGTAAAAAATATAATCAGAATTATTGTTATACTGTTGCATATAACCATTTTCGGGATCAAATTTTTGGCGCAGTTGCCGAGGAAGTGAAGTGAAAATTGTAAAGAATCTATTGATTTAAAAGCAAATTTGTATTTTTGAAAGACTTATTTAAACTTTAAGTTATTGTATTTTTTTTGTGTGTTTAGTTTTAATTTATTTTATTTTAGTGTTTGCATAGTTCAGGTTCTGAAGGACTAGTGGCCTACAATTCTGAATTAGAGAGAATTGTCAGAAAAACAAAAAAAAATTAAAAATCTTGAAAAATCCAAACAAATTATAGAAACGGTAAACCAAAATGATCAAAATGCTGAAATTCATCATTAGTTTAGACCTTTAAGAGATTATGACAACCCTACTACAGATGAACTTCATTGTAGTATTCAAAAACCTACTGTAGTGGCTAATTCATTTGAGCTTGAACCTACTATTATCCAAATGATATCAAATAATTAGTTTGGGGGATCTCCAACTAAATATCCAAATTTACATCTTGCCATTTTTTTAGAATTGTACACTACATTTAAATACGATAGTGTATCAGATGATGTCATAAGACTTAGGTTATTTCCTTTCTCACTAATTGATAAAGCTAAGATGTGCTTGATTTCGTTAGCACCTGGATCTATCAGAACTTGGGGTGATTTAGCACAAATTGTATAATAAATATTTTCCATCATAAAAAAACTACAAAGCTTAGAAATGATATTACATCTTTTAATCAATTTGAAGAAGAATCTATTTATGAAGCTTGGGAAAGATTTAAAGAACTCTTAAGATAGTTTCCATACCATGCTATACCAGAATGGTTAATAATTCAAACTTTTTATAATAGATTTGTTGGATCTCTTATATCAATTATCGATGCCGCTACTAGTTGTTCATTGATGTCAAAACCAGTCCATGACGCTTATGCTTTTATTGAAGAAATGACTATCAATAATATTCAATTGCCTCCTGAGAGGGTGAATCCTAAGAAAGTAGCCTATATTCATGAATCTAATGCATTTACTATATTAACAAATCAAGTTGTTACAATTTCAAATAAGCTAAACCAATTTGAAATGAATTTTTCTCAACCAATTTCCATGATTGAAGAGAATTCATTAGGCCAAATGGTAAATTCTCAAGCATCATTAGAAAATTTGAATGTCATATATAACAAGCAGAATAACCCATTATAAAATTATTATAACCCAGGTTGGAAAAATAATCCCATTTTAATTAGAAAAAGAATTCGTGTGGTAATAATTGGCAATGAAGGACAATCATGTCAACCCAATGGGAAATAGGAACAATTAAGAGAATAATAATTATAGATCTACTTATCCTCCAAGTTTCAACAGTAATTTGCATTTTAAGGAGAAGAAGTTTTCTATAGAAGAAGTGGTGTTACAAATAAGAAATCAATTACAAAGTTAAGGAGCTACAATTAGAAATATTGAGAAATAACTTGGGCAAATAGCAAATTCATTAAATAATACAGTCGAAGGAACACTTCCTAGTAACACTGAATCAAATCCAAAAGATCAGAATAAAGAGTAAGTAAAAGTTGTTCAACTATTAAGCGAAAGAGAGTTGGACGGTAGGGTTAAAAAAGAAATTGAAGTTGAGAGACAAGAAATTGAAGAATCAAAAGAGCATGTTCCAAAAGATTTAGAAAGACCTATTTCTCCACTAAAATTTGATTTGGAAAATCCACCACCTCCATTTTCTCATACACTTCGTCAGCAGAAGTTGGATAAGCAATTTTCAAAAATTTTGGAAATATTTAAGAAGCTTACAATTAATATTCCATTTGTCGAAGCCTTAGAACAAATGTTAAGCTATGTAAAGTTTATGAAGAATATTTTCAAGAGGAAAAGGAAGTTTGAAGATAATAAGACTATTGCACTTAGTGAGGAGTGCAGTGCTATAATTCAGAAAAAGCTTCATGAAAAGCTTAAAGATCCTGGTAGCTTTACAATTCCATGCGCAATACGAGACATATTTTATGGGAAGGCTTTGTGTGATTTAAGTGCAAGCATTAACCTTATGTTATTATCAATATTCAAAAGATTGGGATTAGGAGAAATAACCCCTACTACTGTAACTCTGTGACCGACGACTTTAGATATGCTTAAAATACAAGGTAAATATGGACGTAATAAATATTCAATAATTGTAAAGTCACACTTATCAACGCAAGTATATGTATCACTCAAGTAATATAAGGCTCTAATGGAGTCCTAGACATCGATCCCATAGTGAGTGGTTTAGAACTGCGAACTAAGATTTTAGAAAAGTAATACTTTAATCACAACAACGAAGTTCAATTTGCTTATCTGTCACTGATAAGCAATTGAAATAAATAGATAACTTTAATAACTATTAAATAACTAATGATACTAAGGAGGGTTTAATTGTGATATTCAATATATAAGAAAGCATCCTTCTCCTTGTCAAGAAATTATAGTTAACGGATATAGTGAATTAGTTCAATTTATATTGTGCCAAATTGGAGAATACCTATGCTTTACCCTTTGGTCCAGGCATAAAGAACATTGACTAATTCTACGCTTGTTTACTAAATTTGTGGCTAGGTTGGGAGGATACCGGCTCTCACTTCGGAGCTCCCACGCTCCCCTCACCTGAGAGATAACATCTACACTTCCGCACCCAAACGATAGGACTGAATTGGGGATTTTATTTTGTCACTCTAAAATCTCCAATTCTACGCCCAATAATATTATTTCCCTATTTATTTGCAACCAACTTCCAAGGGCTTTGACCTCCCTGAATCTTGGATGTAATCTTCACTTTAGTTGTAAAACTCAACATATTTTAACAAATGAATTGGCCAGATTGAAAGTAAATTAAGATCGAAGTGAAAAGATCATCACAATTTCTTAAACATTTTCATGACTTCACCAATTCAAATCACCATTTCACAAATCCCGAGACAAGTAGAAAAACAGGGAAAACTACTCAGATCTCATGGGGAAAACACAACAAAACTCGGAATTCATATATAAAATCAAAGTCATACAAACTACAACAAGTAAATAACTTATCTCTAATTTCTCTCCAAGAACACTCTTCTAAGTTCCTCTAAATCTCTTCCTTACTTTACAGCACACAGATTTGCTCTTCAAAGTAGCAACTCACTTTCCCTCCACTCTTACAATCTCTAGAATAATTCCGCACTATTGTTACACTATTGAAAATTCTATACACTAATGGAACCTCTCTAACCTCCAGGGCCTCTAGACTCTTCTCAATTTTAGGCCAAAATCTTCTTTCAAAGTTGTGGATGAGCTTTCCCACGAGTAGCCTCAGCATCCCTTCAATATTTGGCATTATCCAAAGCTTGAGTGGGCATAAACGTCGATCTCATCGTCGGCAGCCTCGAGGGGGCCTTCGGCGGGCTTTTGAAGAATTTTGTCCTATAGTCTTGAGAAAAACTCGTCGTCAGTGGGGTCGAGGGCTCCGTCGGCGGCCTAGTTCAAATCTCCACATTTTGGTCCTTTTCACTCCAAATTCGCTTCTTTTTGCATCTTTTTTGCTCTAATGACCGTAATTCATCATTCCTGCAACAAAACATCAAAAATATCTTTCTTTAAAGTCCAATATAATTAAAAACAGTATAAAATAGGTATGAAAATCTCTACACTTTTTCCTTAGGTCAAAATCCCTTAAACTTAACTATTACTTGTCCTCAAGTAATTTTAGTACTATATAAAACTTATGATCTACTGCAGTAAAGTTTGAATTCAAAAATACAATAAGTTTGACTTAAATAAATATCATAGTGAGATTTTCAAAAAGAATTCAAGTATTTGAATTAACTCTGTAGCCACAAGATTATTTAGTCATCAAGTTTAAGAGTTCTTGTCTTCTATTTATTTCAAAAATGACTATATGTTGTAATATTAAGTAACTTAGAATATCCAAAAGATCGGAACTTCATGAGAACTCTACTAGTAAAAGACTTATTACATAAATATATGTTCAGGAATGTATTTAAGTTTTCCCTTTAGGTAGGTCCAGTGAAGCTAATTTTTTATTAGGCATATCCTCAAGAGTCTCCTTACTTCCATAACTTTTTTTTCTTTCTTTTCTCTTTTTCCTTTGGATTGTTTTTAATCCTATATATTTTTCTTTTCATTTCAGGGATTGTTTTCAATCCTTTCTTTTTTTCCTTTTTCAAGTGAGGATTACTATATCTGGATAGCCTTTAATGATTTTGAACTTCACTTTTCTTTCCCTAAATTTGAAACTCAAAGCATTTCTTTACCTTATAAATAATTCATAGTTTTTTACATCATTCAGCCCCAATCTTTTCTTCTCAAATGAATTTCCAGATTCTTGATACTTCAAAATATATTTTCTTTTACTTTAAATAGTTAACTATAATCTTATTCTCTTATACTAAATATCTTAAGTTACAAAAATTAATTTTCATTAAAAAAATATTTCTTTAAATCTACCATAACATTTAAATAGTTACAAAAATATAGTAACCTGAATTAAATTCACTACATGAAATCATATAAATAATTTTTGAAAATATTGAAATAGAGGACATTTAATAGTTAATCTTTTTCTTCCCTCCCCCAAACTTACATTTCTAAATATGAAATAGTACAGGTGGAAAGAGAAACTATAAATATAAATCATACCTTAGTATTGTAGGCATTTTCATCATTCTGAAATTTCTGCAGGCCTTCTAAAATTTTTACTTCACCTGGTCTGTAATATTAGGAGCTTTCTACACATATAAATCATTAGAGGAATTTCTGGTTAATGATATTTTGAAATAAGTATAAAACTAAAACAAGCACAACATTTCCTAACACAACTACAATACTAAACAAAACAATTAAAATTGAAATGTGAAAATAAAAATCACATTACATGACCATCCACAATACTACTCAATATCTATTAAACTACACATGCACGTTTAACAATAACACTAACTTTATAACAAAAATTAAAATTATCCAAGTATGACATAATACTAAAAATGAAAGTCCAAACATCCATATATTTTACAAAAATATTACATAAGATAAAAGTACAAACATAAGTACATCAATTTCATTCAATATCAATATCTCAAGCTATATCTTCATCACCTTGATCAGCAGGGGGATTGGGTTGATACTGAGTATATCAGGGGCATTCAGGAAACATAACATTAGGCTCACCTCTGTAGTGTCGGGCCTGAGCTTGATAATAGGCTACCTCAAAATTTAAATGCCACTGCACGTACTCACTATCGTAATTGCGTCGATGTTCTAAACCTCCAATCCTTTCATTTATCAATTCTATGTTCTTCCGCTGCAAGGTCAACTCATTCATCAAATCAGAGATGGTAGGGGAATTAGAAGGTGGAAGTTCATAATTTGTAGATGGGACATCTCTACTAGTAGAAGGTTCTTGACTTCTACTCCCAGTTTTTCCTTTCTCATGGCATTCATAAGTCTTTAAATTAGCTTTACTAATAGGTTTCAAAGGATAAACCCATTCTTCTTCTCCAAATTCTACACCAAAAAGTTTGCAAATTGTATAAATAAGTTCAGGATGTCCTAGACCTCCACTAGTCTCACTCCTCGCCGTAGTCAATATATTCTTAAGAGTTTTTCTCCCTACACATATAGTTCTACTATTCTGAATACCAAAATTCAAAATAGCTTTATCTCTAGTTACCTCACTATGTTGATAGGTCGGTAACTGAGTAGAGGAAATGAAATAGTGCCACGCCTTAGAGGTGGTATTCAACATGGAAGCAGAAAAATTTACTCGTTCTTGCTGCTTTATCTTCCATGTTCCTTTCCCATCAGTGAGAAAGTTGATCACATCATTGAGGGGGCCTTCCATTGTACTAAAGGATTCATAGTAGCAGCTATAACAGTCTGGGACTTTGTAAAAAGTGTTGATGCAGGCAGCAATAAACTCGTTAGGAAATCCACGCACTTGAACGATTCCATCATCAGAATAAATCACATTGGCGTAGAACTCCTTCACAACATTTGCATCAGCTTTATTGGTGGTATAACAAAAGTTTTTCCACCTCCACTCAGCAATAACTTGTTTAATTTCTCCTCCCAAACTATCAAAGACTCGATCTTGTATGCACTTCTTTCCTTTAAATATGGAAGTAAATTTTGTTTGAGCCATCACATTGACGAAGCGAGACTCATCAAACTTAACTCTTCTCTTTTGTTGTGGAGCCATTTCAATCTAATCAAACTATAGAAAAATTCCAAAAATTACTTCAAATATGCAATCATGGCTTCCAATAGTAATTCTAAGAGTTCAACATTAACATCCATGAATTTCTTCCCAAATTTTCTTCTCATTCTCAAATTTTTCTGATCTCCTCAATGTGGAAGAAATCCATAGAGGAAATCAAATGTTTTTAGTTTGGAGTGAAGCTCTTACCTAAAGATGATCAAATTCAGTGTCAAAAAGCCTTGAAATTGCCTCTCAATCCAAGATCATTCAAGCCCTAGATCAAAAATGATGTTTTTAGGAGGAAGGGGATGATGAATAGTGGTGGTTGATTGGTCAAAATTGCTGTTAAAGGTGTTTTATTGTGAGCTCGCCATCAGCGGGGTCGATTGCATCGTTGGCGCAATCTACTGGAATTAAAATCCTAAGTTTCGGGAAAATCTCGCCGTCGGCGGCGTCAAGGGCGCCATCGGCGGGCTCTATTGATTTTGTCCAAATTCCAAATTTTTGTGATTTCGATCAATTCCATGCCTAAATGACATCTGTTTAATCATTATAGACATAATTTTACGTGACTAAATGATGTACTTAGCACATATAAACTTTTACAACACAAAACATCATATTTATATATAATTTCCAAGGGGTACAATATACGTTACATAACACAACTAAGTTTGGTATTTTCTCAACCTCAATACATTAATTCAGCATCGCAATCCAAGCCACAACACTCAAAATGTTGAAAATAAAAACATCATATGTTTAGTCTCAACTATACTGAGATCTACAAGCATAATTCTAAAGCAAATCAAATATAAAGTTCAAATCAAAATACATAGATAGACAGATAGGTAGTAAATATAAATCTATTAATCTTCAGACTCGGTACTCGATTCTCCTCTGAGATCACCCATTCATTGCACATGAACGAAGAGGTTGTAGAAGGGTCAGAATGGAAATTCTTCAGTAGAATCCTCCTCATCAGTTTTATCAAGCTATCTTCTAAATGTCCAAAGTGCTCGAAATGTTCCTTCATCCTCCAGTCTAGTGATCAAAGAAATTGGAGATATTATTAATCGCATTCATGACATTTTGTACCTCCTTTTCTAATTTCTTGATTTGGCGTAGGATCACAAGAGACTTATCAGGAACTGGCAGTGAATTCTGAGACGCTTGATCTACTATGATTGT
This sequence comes from Phalaenopsis aphrodite, assembly GCA_003013225.1. Classification (NCBI taxonomy): domain Eukaryota; kingdom Viridiplantae; phylum Streptophyta; class Magnoliopsida; order Asparagales; family Orchidaceae; genus Phalaenopsis; species Phalaenopsis aphrodite. Next base: position 461,823 of record NEWO01000047.1, read on the forward strand.
CATGTCATTTTCATCTTCAAAAACTAGGAATCTTTCTGTTGGATCCAAAGGCTTCCAAGGTATCAGTACCTTTTCTTAATTTCATAGGACACTTGGAACTAACTGCAATGTGAGAAAATTTTTGAGGGGTGTCCAAGCCCATAAGTTGAGCCATGAACGATCAAGCCCAAAACCGACTTCACAATTATAGATCCAATGTCGATCGGCAGTCCCCTTTGGATGCAGTAATTCAAAATGGCACTTTCTTTAGAAACTTTATCGACCTTCATTATCGGTAACAGTTTCGCAGAAATGAAATAGTGCCAATGTTTCGAAACGGGATTCAGGAGTGTTGCAAAAAAATTAACATACCCATTTTCTCTTGTTTCCAAGTCGTCAGTTTCGTCTGTTAAATATTGGTAAATCTCATTCATCTGGTTTTTCATTGGGACGAAATTGGAATAGTGGCAGACAAGAACATTCTCTATCATATATAATTTGTTGATCTGTACAGCAGTGAAAGTGATCCATCTTCCTCGCACATAAACAACTCCTTGGTTGATCCCATGCAAATTTGCATAAAATTCTTTCACCATAAGAACCACCACGGCAGCAGTAGTGTGGCAAAGCAGTTCCCATCTTTGCCACACTATCGTTTCTTCATTATCCTTCATGGGATTATTCAATCTACAATTTACAAATCCTCGTTCTTTGATTAATCTTTTCTTCGTCAGCAACTTGTTGAAGATTCGCTGCGTATCCGCACTAATAAACTTTCGTCAATTGAAAACTCGCATTCTGGGATTATCAGGGGAATTGGACGCCATAGCAATGAAAGTGGTGGAGTTTCACTTTATTTTTGGAGGTAAAATATGAACTAGAAATCGAATTTTGGAGTTTAAAAAGATAATTACCGCCCAAAAATTGCCAAAAATCACCATTTGAACCCACATAACTGTCAATTCGCCGGTCTTGCCGTCGGCGGGGTCGATGGCGTCTTCGGCAAGCCTCTATATTAATTTTGTCTAGACTCTTGAGAAAAACCTACCATTGGTGGCGCGAGGGTGCCGTCGGCGCCCAAGCCAAAATTTTCACAGTTTCGCTCTAGTCCGAATGAATTCCAATTTTTCTTCGTGGATCCAACTTTTAAGATGTTTCAAGGGTAAATAATAGTAGTAGAGTTTAATACTACCAAAAACTAATGATAATTTCAAATAAAAACTAATATAATCATGATAAAAATAAAGATAAACATGGGTTACCTCCCATAAAGCGCTTGGTTTAACGTCGTCAGCCCGACCTATTCAAGTGTCACTCAGGTTGTTTGATCATTAAAACCTCTTCAAAATTTGGTTTTTTACCATCATAATATGGTTTTAATCTATGTCCATTTATCTTAAATCTATTTCCAGTCTTCTGTTCTTCAATTTCAATAGCTCCGTAAGTATAAACTTGAGTCACAGTAAAGCGTCATAACCAACAAGACTTCAATTTTCAAGGAATTAACTTCAGCCGAGTGTTGTAAAGCAAAACTTCTTATCTTAGTTAAAAGTTCTTTTAGTTAATCTTCCGATCATACCATAATTTTAATTTTTTCTTATAAATTTTGTCGTTATCATAAGACTCATTTCCTAATTCTTACAATTCATTCAATTGTAACAATCTCTTCTTACCAGCATCTTTTAAATTATAATTAGATTCTTTAATCGCCCAATATGCTTTATGCTCCAATTCTACAGGTAAGTGGCAAGTCTTTCAAAAAATCAGTCTATAAGGAGACATTCTAATAAGAGTTTTACAAGCAGTCCTGTAAGCCTATAATGCGGTATCCAATCTAGTGGACCAATCTATTCTACTAGTGTTTACAGTCTTTTCAAGTATTTGTTTAATCTCTCTATTAAGAACTTTAGCTAACCCACTATTTTTAGGATGATAGGTAGTACAGATTCTATGAATAATATTAAATTTTTCTGCCAATCTCTGAATGTATCTAAAATGGGATCATCCGTCACTGATAATCATTCTAGGCATTCTGTATCCAGTGAAAATATTTTTCAATAAAAATCTTGAAAACACTTTTAGCATCACAACAAGGTAAAGCTTGTTCTTCAATCCACTTAGAAACATAGTCTACTGCAATTAATGTATAAGTTCCCAAATGAAAGAATAAATTGTCCCATAAATTCTAATCCCCAAACATCAAAGATCTCAACTTCTAACATGAAATTCAGAGGCATTTCATATCTTCTAGATACATTGCCTACTCATTGACATCGATCACAAGTTCTTATGTATCTATAAATATCTCTAAAGATAGTAGGCCAATAAAATCTTGCTTGTAAAATTTTGTAAGTAGTTTTATCAATCAAAAAATGTCCTCCAAATTCAGAATTATGACATTTCTGAATGACCAGGTCAGTTTTTTCATAAGTTACACATCTCCTCATAATAAGATCCTTACATTGTTTATATAAATAAGGCTCATCCCGAAAATATGCTTTTGCATCATGAATGAATTTCATTCGTTGTTACAATGTCAGAATAGGTGACAAAATATCACTTACAATATAGTTAACAATATCAGCATACCATGGTATTTTCCACTCATTAATATCATAAAGTTGTTCATCAGGGAAATTGTCTGTATTTTCATTATCAGTGTCGGATAATTCTTGATTTTCTAATCTGGACAAATGATCGGAAATTTGATTATTAGTTCCCCTTCTATCAATAACCACAAGATCAAATTCTTGCATCAAAAGTATCCATCTAATCAACCTTGGTTTAGCATCCTTCTTTTGCATCAGATATTTAATAGCAGAGTGATTAGTATTTACAGCACATTTAGCTCCAATTAAATGAGATCTAAATTTATCTAAAGCATACACAATTGATAGCAACTCTTTTTCAGTAATAGTATAGTTAATTTGTGCATCATTAAGAGTTTTACTAGCGTAGTATATAACTTTAAGAATCTTTTCATACATTTGTCCAAGAACAGCTCCAATAGCATAATTACTAGCATCACACATCTGTTCAAATGGTTTCTCCTAGTTATGTGAAATTATAATAGGGGTTGTGATTAATTTTTTCTTTAATAACTCAAAGACATTTAGAGAGCTTTCAGTAAATTCAAATTTCTTGTCCTTTTCTAAAATTTGGCATAGAGGTTTAGTAATTTTGAAAAATCTTTACTAAAACGCCTGTAAAATCAAACATGTCTAAGAAAACTCCTAACCTCTCTTACATTAGTAGGAGGTGTTAGTTTAAATATAACTTAAATTTTTGCAGGGTCTGCTTCCATACCATCTTCCAAAATTTTATGCCCTAACACAATTTCTCCTGTAACCATAAATTAGCATTTCTCCCAATTCGCGTAACTCCAAAAATTTTCCAAGGAAATTTAAGCATGGGTCAAATGATGTTCTAAATACATAAAAATCATCCATAAATACTTCCAATCCATCATCAATTAACTTACTAAATAGGGACATCATACATCTCTGAAATGTTGTAGTTGCATTACATAATCCGAAAGGCATTCTTCAAAAAGCAAAAGTTCCAAAAGGACTAGTACATGTTGTCTTTTCTTGATCCTCAGAAGCAATAGGAATTTGATGGTAGCCGGTATATCCATCTAAAAAGAAAAAATATTTGTGCTCAGCAAGTTTATCCACTATTTGATCTAAAAAGGGTAAAGGGAAGTGATCTTTCATGGTGGCAGTGTTTAATTTTCTATAATAAATGCAAATACACCACCCAGTAACTTGTCTGATAGATATTAATTCATTATTTTCTTTTATTTCAAGTCACTCCTCCTTTCTTAGGAGCACAATGAATTGAACTTACCCACGCACTATCTGAAATGAGATATATAATTCTAGTGTCTAACCATTTCAAAATTTCCTTCTTAACTACTTCTTTCATCATCAGATTTATTCTCCTCTGTGGACCAGCTCTTGGTTTGTATTGTTCATCTAATATAATTATGTGCATATAGATTGAAGGACTAGATCCCTTAATACCAGCTAAGGTCCAACCAAAAGCTTTCTTATACCTTTTAATGTATCTAACAGTCTTTGCTCTTGTAGATCATTTAATTAAGAAGATATAATAACATGAAATGTAGATGTGTCTCCTAAAAATATATACTTCAAGTGGCTAAGTAATACTTTCATCTCAAGTTCAAGTGGTTTTATAATTGATGGAAATAGATTTTTATCAGCATTTTCCGTAATATCCAACATCTCAAATCTTTCCAAAACATAATCTAATTCTTCATTTTCTAATTCGTCCAAAATAACATCTTCATTCTTTTTAAATTGTTCCTTCTCTACAAAATGTTCTTCTTCTTCAAAATGCTTTTTATCTTCAAAAATTTCTTTAAAATATTCGTTCAGTAGATGTTCAATAATTTCCATGCAAAAACATTCATTATCTCTTTCAATAGCAGGGTATTTCATAGATTTCGCAATGCTAAAAGTTATTTCTTGATCATTAACTCTCATAATTAATTCTCCTTTTTGAACATCTATCATAGCTTTTCTAGTAGCTAAAAATGGTCTCCCTAAAATGATAGGTATTTCTTTATCTTCCTCCATATCTAAAACAATTAAAACCACATGAAAGATAAATTTATCCACTTTCACTAACACATCTTCTATAACTCCCTTAGGATATGTAACTGAACGATTTGCTAACTATAGAGTTACAGAAGTAGGTGAGACTTCCCCTAATCCTAATCTTTTGAAAATTGATAGAGGCATAAGATTAATGTCGGTTCCCAAACCACATAAAGCTCTTCCATAAAATTCTTCACCGATAGCACACGGTATAATGAAGCTGCCAGGATCTTTTAATTTTTCAGGAAGCTTTCTCTGAATAATTGTACTACACTCTTTGCTAAGTGCAACAGTTTCATTATCAGTGAACTTCCTTTTCTTGTTCTGAATATCTTTCATAAATTTCACATAATTGGGCATTTGCTCTGAAGCTTCTATAAAGGCAATGTTTACTGTTACTTTCTTAAGAATTTCTAAAAATTTGGAAAATTGTTTATTCTGTTTGTGTTGCATCGATCTTTGAGGAAACAGTGGTGGAGGTTTTTCCACAGTAAATTTCATTGTTGTAAATGGATACTCTAAATCTGGGTATTCATGATCTTTTTCTTTTTTTGGTATCCACTTTCTCTTTTTCAGTTTCTATTTCTTCTTTCACACTTGTTTTAAATTCTTTTCCACTTCATAATTGTATCGCTTTAATTTGTTGTTTTCCTTGGTCTTTAGGATTCAATATTATTAATAGCGGTTCCTTGATTTTGTAATTTATTTCCTTGCATGTGTAATTGTTTTCCTTGATTCTGTAATTGTTGACCCATGTTTAATATCAGCTCTTCCATAGACAACTTCTTCTCCTTAATTTGAGTATTATTTTTAAATCCTGGAGGATAAGAAGATCTATAGTTAACATTTCCTTAGTTGGATGAATTTCCTAATGGGTTCACTGGGTTGTTTGCCCTTTGTTGATTTGTAGATGAATTGTTATTCCAATTAAAATTTGGATGATTCTTCCAACCTAGGTTATAATAGTTCGAATAAGGGTTGTTGGGTCTATTAATAGCATTTAAGGTCTCATATGAAGGTTGAACATCCAGAAATTCCCCAGATGATTTCTCTTCCATCATAGGAGGTGTTGGAGAATAATTCATACTATAATGATCTAATTTCTTTGATATTGCAGCAATCTGCAGAGCTAACATAGATATTGCATCACAATCATGGATACTAGCTACTCTTTTAAGATTTTCCCGCTCAGAGGGCCATTGAAAATTGTTGGTAGCCATCTCTTCTATTAATGAATAAGCCTCATCAAAAGGTTTTGACATTAAAGAACCACCAGCCGTAGCATCTATAATCAATCTAAGAGATCCCACTAATCCATTAAAAAAAGTCTGAATTATCAACAAATCTGGTAACGAATGATGAGGGCACTTCCTAAGAAGATCTTTAAATCTCTCTCAAGCTTCGTATATTGACTCTCCATCAATCTGACAGAACGATGTTATGTCATTTCTAAGTTTAGCAGTTTTGGATGGAGGAAAATATTTTGATAGAAATTTCTGTGAAAGTTCTCCCCAAGTTCTAATAGATCCCTGTGCTAACAAATTTAACCACATCTTAGCCTTATCCCTCAGTGAAAAAGGAAAAATTCTAAGTCTAACAGCATCGTTTGAGACTCTGTCATATTTAAAAGTAGCACACAGTTATAAAAAACTAGCGACGTGTAAGTTCGGATCTTCATTTGGTGTACCTCCAAATTGATTGTTTTGTACCATTTGGATAATAGAAGGTTTAAGCTCAAAAGTATTAGGAGCTACATCAGGATTTTGGATAGATAAGTGAATTTCATCTGCTGTAGGATTTGCATAATCTCTTAGAAGTCTAGGTTGGTGTTCATTCTCTATTTCATTGATTATTCAGGTTGTTTTCCATTGTGTCAGAATTTCTAAGTTCTCTTCTTAATTTTCTAATCCTTCTAACAGTGTGTTCTAATTCCGAACTGTAGGGTATAAGATTTTAAGGTCCAAATTTACGCATTCAATTTGAAATAAGTACCCATTAAAATAATTAACTAAAAATAAGATGCAATTCAAGTAAAAATTTTCTAATAATCCTAATTTATCTGTTACTCTAATCGAGATTTGACTCACTCACTTAATCACTCCTGCAACGGCGCCAAAAACTTGACCGGCGACTTTTAATACGCTTAGAATATAAGATAAATATGGACGTAATAAATATTCAATAATTGTAAAGTCACATTTATCAACGCAAGTATACTTATTGCTCAAGTAATACAGGGCTCTAATGGATTCCTAGATATCGATCCCATAGGGAGTGGTTTAGAACTACGAACTATAAATTTTAGAAAAGTAATCTTTAATCACAACAACGAAGTTCGATTTGCTTATTTTTCACTAATAGGTAATTAAAATAAATAAATAATTTTAATAACTATTAAATAACTAATGATACTAAGGAGAGTTTAATTATGATATTCAATATATAAAAAAACATCTTTCTCCTTGTCAAGAAATTATAGTGAATTGATAAAATGAATTAGTTTAATTTATATTGTGCCAAATAGGAGCATACCTATTCTTTACCCTTTGGTCAAGGCATAAAGAACATTGACTAATCATAAGCTTGTTTACTGAATCTACGGCTAGGCTAGTAGGATACCGGCTATCATTTCAGAGCTCCCACGTTCCCCTCACCTGAAGGCTAACATCTACACCTCAACACCCAAACGATAGGGCCGAATAGAGGATTTTATTTTGTCACTCTAAAATCTTCAACTCTACACCTAATAATATTATTTGACTATTTATTTGCACCCAACTTGGATGTAATCTTAACTTTAGTTGTAAAAGTCAACAAATTTTAATAAATCAATTAGCCAGATTGAAAGTAAATTAAGATCGAAGTGAAATGATCATCACGAATTCTTAAACATTTTCATTGCTTCACCAATTCAAATCAACATTTCATAAATCTCGAGACATTGAGAAAGATAGAGAAAACTACTCAGATCTCATGGGAAAAATATAGCAAAACTCGGAATTCATATATAAAATCAAAGTCATACAAACTACAACAAGTAAATAACCTATCTCTAATTTCTCCCCAAGGACACTACTCGAAGTTCCTCTGAATCTCTTCCTTTCTTTACAGCACACAAAATTACTCTTCAAAGTAGCAAGGAGGAAGAAATCTCACTTTCCCTCCACTCTTACAATCTCTCAAAGAATTCCTCACAATTTTTACACTCTATTGGAAATTCTATACATTAATGGAACATCTCTAACCTCCAGGGCCTCTAGACTCTTCTCAATTTTTGGCCAAAATCTTCTTTTAAAGTTGTGGATGAGCTTTCCCAAGAGTTTGCTAAACATCCCTTCAAATTTTGGCCTTATCCAAAGCTTGAGTAGGCATAACCGTTGATCTCGCTGTCGGTGGCCTCGAGGGCGCCGTCAGCGGGCTTCTAGGAAATTTTGTCTTTTAGTCTCGGGAAAAACTCGTCATCAGCAGGATCGAGGGCACCATCGGCGGCCTAGTTCCAATCTCCACATTTTGGTCCTTTTTGCTCCAAATTCGCTCCTTTTTGCATCTTTTTACTCCAATGACCCGAATTCATCATTCCTGCAACAAAACATAAAAAATACCTTTCTTTAGAATATAATATCATTAAAAATAGTATAAAATAGGTATGAAAATCTCAATATATTTTCCTTAGGTCACTCTGCAGTTAGCAGATCGTTCCATTACATACCCTAAAGAAGTTATAGAAGATGTCCTAGTGAATGTGGATCAATTTATCTTTCCTGTTGATTTCATTATACTAGACATGAAGGAAGATAAAGATATACCTATTATTTTGGAGAGACCTTTCCTAGCCACAGGAAGAGCAATGATAGATGTGCAGAAATGGGAGTTAACAATGCACGTCAATGATCAAACAATTACTTTCAATATTTTAAGATCAATGAAATATCCTGCAAAAGGTAATAATAATGAATGTTATATGATGAAAGTTATAAGATATCTAAGTGAATTCTTTTTCAAAATAACTTATGAAGAAAAATCTGTTGAAAAAGATTTAGAACACGAGCAAGAAGAGGATTTAGATCGATGTGAAGAACTTTTTAAGGAAGATTCAAACTATAATCTAGAAAGTTTTGAAATTTTGGACATGATAGACAAAGATAAATCATTTTTTCTATAAATTGATAAACCTCCAGAACTTGAGTTAATGTTACTTCGTGAACATTTAAAAAATGTCTTTTTAGGCAATTCCTGTACTTTACTAGTTATAATACCCTCAAAATTAATGATGGAAGAAAAAGAAAGGTTGCTGAAAATTTTGAAAAAATTTAAGAAAGTTTTTGGATGGACAATTGCTGATATTGAAGGAATCAGTCCTTCAATTTGTATGCATAGAATTCATATGAAAAAGAACTACAAAGCCAGGCTGATCCTTAAAGGAGACTGAATCTTGTTATGAAACAAGTTGTTAAGAAAGAAATTTTAAAGTGGTTACATGTTGGAATTATCTACCCTATTTTAGATAGTGCATGGTCATTCCTAAGAAAGGAGGACTTACTAGACAAGTTACAGAGTGGTGAATATGCATTGATTATAGAAAATTAAATCTTGCCACTAGGAAAGTTCATATTCCATTACCCTTTCTAGATCAAATGTTGGATAGACTAGCTGGGCATAAATACCTTTTTTTTTTCTAAATGGATATACTGGTTATCACCAAACAAAAATATCTCTTGAGGATCAAGCAAAATTAACTTTTACCAGTCCTTATGTTACCTTTGCTTTTAGAAGGATGCCCTTTGGTTTATGTATTGCCCCTGCTACATTTCAAAGATGTATGATTGCAATTTTTTGTGATTTAATTGAAAAAGGGATTGTAATAATTATGGATGTTTTTTCAGTGTTTGGAACTTCATTTGACTCATGTTTAGAACATTTATTTAAAGTCATTAAGCGCTGTGAAGAAACAAATTTAGTCCTTAATTGGAAAAAACACCAATTTATGGAAGCAGAAGGAATTGTGTTAGGTCATCAAATATCAGAAAATGGTATGAAAGTAGATCCTACTAAAATTCAAGTGATCATTATATTACCTTATCTAACAAATGTAAGGGAAATTAGGAGTTTTTTAGGACATGTTGGATTCTACAGGTGATATATTAAAGACTTTTCAAAGATTCCTAAGCATTTATGCCATTTACTAGAGAAAGATCCATTTTTCAATTTTTAGAAGGAATGCCTTAAAGTTTTTAATTTATTAAATAAAATTAATCACTGCACAAATTATAGTTTCACCATACTGGGGAAAACCTTTTGATTTGATGTGTGATGCTAGTGATTATGCTATCAGAGCTTTTTTAGGACAAAGATATGATAAAATTTTCAAAGTAATTCTCTATGCTGGTAAAACTCTTAATGAAACTCAAATCAATTATACAATAACTGAAAAACTGTTATTAACAATAGCATATGGTTTTGATAAATTTAGATCATATTTAATTCGAACTCATTGTGTAGTGCATACAAATCATTCTGATATTAAATACTTAATGAAAAAGAAGGATGCTAAACCTAGACTTTTAAGATGATTTTTTCTTTCACAACAGTTTTAATTTGAAATAGTAGAACGAATGGGGACTGAAAATCAAATTGATGATCATTTTTCCTGGCTTGAGTTACAAAATCCACTCTGCATTGAAAAAGTAATTAATGAACATTTTCCAGATGAAAAATTATTCACTATTAATGAGTGACATGTTCCGGGTATGTCGACATTGTGAACTTTATTGTTAGCTATATGGAATGACATACCAACAAAAGAGGAAATTTATTTTTAAGCTAAGACTTATTTTTAGGATGACCTCTTTTTATATAAATAAGGAAAGGATCTAATTATTCTAAGATGTGTCCCATTAGAAGAAACTTATGAAATTATCCAAAAATGTCATAATTCTGATTTTGGGAACATTTTGGTGTTGATAAAACAACCTAAAAAATTTTACAATCTGGAATCTATTGGCCTACAATTTTTATTGATGTTAATGCTTATATCAAAACTTGTGATAGATTTCAACGAGTAGGCAATATTTCTAGAAGAAATGAGATGCCCCTAAATTATATGCTAGAAGTTGAAATATTTGATGTTTGGGGATTAGATTTCATGAGACCATTTATTCCATCTTTCAGAAGTTTATATATTCTGTTAGTAGTGAACTATGTATCCAAATGGATAGAAGTTGTTGCTTTACCTTGATGTGATGCTCAAAGTATTGCAAAATTTTTTAAAATGAACATATTTTGTAGATTTGGGATGCTGAGAGTTATCATTAGTGATGGAGGAAGTCATTTAAGAAAGGTTATAATGGAAAAGTTATTAAATAAATATCATATAAATCATAGGATTGCTACTACTTATCATCTTCAGAAAATTGGTTTAGTTGAATTATCCAATCGTGAAATTAAAAGAATCAAGAAAAAATTATTGAATCAAACAAAAATGGATTGGTTAGTCCAACTTGACTAGGCTTTGTGGGCTTATAGGACTGCATACAAAACTGATATAAGAATGTCCCCATTTAGGCTAATATTTGGGAAAGCTTGTCACTTACAAGTTGTACTTGAGCATAAAGCATATTAGGTGATTAAAGAGTTCAATTATAATTTGAAAGATGCTGGTGAGAAAAGGCTATTACAATTAAATGAGCTTGAAGAGATAAGGAATGAGTCTTATGAGAGTGTCAATATTTATAAAGAAAAGATGAATATATGAGATGATTGAAGGATTCTTGCTAAAAAATTTCAGCCAGGGCAATAAGTTTTGCTATATAATGCAAGGTTAAGATTATTTCCAGGCAAACTTAAGTCCACGTGGATGTGCTCATTTGTTGTGATAAAAGTTTATCTTTATGGAACTGTGGATATTAAAGATCTTAAGTCTGAGAAAATATTTAAAGTTAAAGGACATAGACTTAATCCTTATTTTATAAGGGATTGACATAAAATTAAAGATGGAATGATGTTCGACCAACCAGAATAAGCACTGGTTACGTCAGGCTGACGACGTAAAACCAAGCGCTTTGTGGGAGGCAACCCATAATTATCAATGTGTTTTTATTTTTTTTATTTTATGTGTGATTAAAAAAATTGGGGTAGTATTATTGAAATTATTATGTGTTTGTTAAGATTTTAAGTCTTTATTTAGTGACCAAGACATGTTAGAGTGAGAATTTGAATGTTAAGTTGATTAGTGCAAAAATGTGCACTGACGCTTAAGCGCTCAGTTTAATCACATGTGCGAAATTAATATGCTAGAAGGTTTAACTGCCAATTAGTTTATAAAAACATGCCAATATAGTTTTTAAACGTGTCTAGAAGTTATTGGAAGGATTTAGGCCTATAAATAGAAGGATTTTGTGATGGAATTTCACCCAGATCTTTTCTAGCCCTAAAAGTCGATGAGAGAGAGATTTATAGAAAATGTCTTCATGGGAGATGGAATTGAAGAAGAAGGAAGAAAACATGAGAAAGAGGTTCATTATTCAAAGTGCACCAGAGATGTATAACAGTTTCTTAGCTTTTAGTATTGAAGGGATATTAGAGAAGATCAACAAAATTGAGAATACTATGGCTTTATTTGAGACCAAGGTACTTGAGTTGCATGCACATCTAAAGCATATTGGATGGTAATTGAAGATGTAATTTAGCCACATAAGTTATATAGAGGAAGCAAAAAAGTGAAATTTGCTAGATCCATGTTCCTTGAGGTAAGGGCTTTACTTCAATGCAAAAATTTTGGATTTTCACTATGTATTTTGAGCACATTTGGAGAAATTTGAAAATTCACTACTCATGGTGAAAAATGAGAAAAAAAATCTATGGAAATTGCACGGGAACTCTAGATTATACTTTGGAAGTTTAGTTTAGTAATTTAGACTTGATTTTTGAAGTTATTTTTTGAATTTATAAAATTTGTAGAGTGGCACCAAGAATGAAGAGGAGCAAAGAAAAGAGCCCTTTCAATTTGAGTAAATTTGTTAGTTTGAAGGCCCAGGATCGGTGCGGTGATGCGTTGCAATCACGAAAACTGATTCAGGAGCGGTGTTTTAGGAATCCAGGTGGAGACGTAGAGGATTTGATCATTTGCCAATGGTGAGAACAATTCTATTGTTTCTCTGTTGTGGCATTTATTTCTGTTGTTCGAGAGATCTTTGCAAACCTCCCTGAGGCTAAAGATAATAGAGTCATAGTTTGAGGATAGCTGGGACCCTTTTCACCAGAGGTAATCAACTTGTTTTCTTATCTGCCACCTGACAAGTTATGTTTTTATGCAAATTATAGTCCGGCTGAAGCAGACTTAAACGAGATTATTTCTTTCTTCACTATTGAGAGAGGACATTAGAAGATCACTAATGAGAGGAGAGTCCACTTCCTAACTTCAAAGTTATGTGCACCTTCAAAGGCCTAGCACTGTTTTATTTCTGCTCTTCTGCTATCAACAAATCATCTCAGTGAAGTGACCAGAGAGCGACGTTAAATTATTGTATCCAGGAAGAAAAGCTTATCAACATAAGAGCTTTGATTTGTCAAATTATCATCAGTTATGCCACTGTCTTTACTACTGCAGGTCTGGGATTTGCTTCCTTGATCTTTTCTTTGTATGAGCAGGCTGGAGTTAAATATGATAGCGGAGAGGACGTGTTGTTACCTCTAAAGCCCATCACTAAGGTGAATGTGAAGACTTATTCTGAGCATTCTATTTTTTACTGGAGAGGAGGATTTTCTAGAAGTTATGGAATGGAGACGTCTGCAGCTTCTACATCTAGAGGTGAGTCTACTGAGACCCAAGATCAATTGTTGCAGAGGATGATAGTTAATATTAACTATACCGCTAATAGGGTAAAAAAATTAGAGTCTTTTATAGATCATACTTATAGGTATAAAAGGAGAAAATGTGATTATGAAGAGAAATTTCACTCATCTTTGGAGAGCCTCATTAAGGGCAACCAAGGAGTGTAATTTCCTTCATATCCTAAATACCTTGATTTTGAGCCTGCAAAAGTTTGGGATAACAGTGATTTAGAGGATGAAGGGATTTATGATTGTAATATGATATGAACTATGTGGTATGGACTTGCTACATTTGCATGTGCGTTGATTTTAACTATGTGATGTTGTTTAGACTTTTATGTTTAAGTGAGAATTGTGATGTGATGTGTTTTCATGTTTTGAACTTGAGACATGTATGTATGTTTACTTGTTCAGAAATTGTGAAGCGTGAGACTTTTATTTTTAATTGAATTGTAATGTTTGTGTTAGTTAGTAGTTTATTTTAAAATTCTAGCGTAGTAACTGGTTTGAGTTTTGTGAGTTAGTTAGTTTAGAAATTAACTTAATTCTATGTCTTCTGTAAAGTTGAAAATTTTGCTAGCGTAAATCTTAAATTTGAAACTTAAGAATTTGCTACCCTGTATTTTTCTTTTATCATGTTTGTGAGTTTGTTTTTATGTTGACATTGTGAAGTCAAGTTAGTGTGTTAGTTTGCTTTTATGTTTATACCCACTGTTTAGAAGTCTATTGAACCTCTACATGTTGAATTGAAATGAAAATATTAGAAATTTTGATCAAAATTAATTTTACCCCTATTTTTAGTTTTACACTTGTATCATTAGGGTATAAAAATTCTTATTAGCAGTTATTTTAATTTTCATTTCTGCTTATATATATTTGATGCTAAACTGTTTAATCTGTTAAAAATTTAAGGGGGGATGGAAAATGAACTATAAGTAAATTTGATTTGAAAAGAAAAATTAACCATGTATATGAAGTTATATTAGGGAAGTAAAATTTGATTTTAGAAATGAGTAAGAGAATTTAGTTGAAATTTTGAGCAATGAAGAAAAACTTTAAGTTAAAAGTGTTTAGTGCAGAAAATGATTAATATAAGGAACTATCTTTGGTAAGAAACATTGTATTTTTGAAAATTTTAGAAATTTAGACTTTTATTTTTAATACTCAAATTTCCTTCATTAAAAATAATTTTCAAAGCTATTATTATATTTATAAGTAAAAGCATTGTATCAAGACTTTGCTTTATGAAGGGAAAAGTAGAATTCAAAATTATTAAAGACCTATCCAGATATAGTAATCCTTGCCTAAAAAGAAAAGAAAAGAAAAGGTGAAAAAGAAAAAAAGAAGAGAACAAGAAAAAATAAAGAAAAGAAAAAAAAAATATAATTGAGGAGAAGCTTGAAGATTAGTGCCTAATCAAAAAATGGTTATACATTTGATCTTTTTAAAGTATAAGCTTGAGAAAATCTTATGCTTATAGATATAATATAGTAAGTAAAATTATTCTTTATAAAAATTTTTATGTGGAGATAATAAAAGAATTAAATTCTAAATTTGGAAGACTTACAATATTTTTAAATTAGATAGAAACTCATATTTTCATCTTTCTTAACATTAAAAGTTTCTAAACTTTAAGTTGGTCTCATTTATTGAATAATTTTTTTTTCAAAATTGGACTACTATATTTCTAAATCTACATTTTAGTAACTCTTAAAGAAACTCATATACATATCATATATATTTTGTTTTTAAAGATTGAAATGTTACTTGAGAACAAGTAACATTTTAACCTTGGGGGATTTTGATACGCCTAAATTATATAGTATTTTTAAACTCATTTTTATACCTATTTTTGAGATATTGCGCTTTAGTGGAAGGTATTTTTGTGTTTTTCTTTTAGGTATAGGTAAAAGGATGAAAAATGCTTAAAGGAGTGAAAAAGGATCAAATTTGGAGCAAATAGATGAAAAATGTGCAAAAGTGTTTTGGCGCCTAAGAGCCAGATCCGGCGCCTACGCACCGGGTAAACAGAGAAGGTCACTCCTAAGCGCCAGAGGCCCTGCGCTTAAGCGCCAGTGGCAGTTATTGGATGAGTAACTTTGGGTTTTGTGAAATTCTAAGAGGTTTTTGAGGCACCTATTGGCTTAATAGGTCATTACAACCACCATGGACGAAAATTATTATGAAAGGATGCATCTCTTGGGAAGTACATCGAATGAAGACACATTTTGAAGAGATACCAAGACACCTTTTGCAGAATTATAAAAGTAGGAAGATTGGGACTTTGAAAGAGGTCCTGAATGCACTGGAAAAGTTTTGAAAGTTAAAAAATTGGGGAGTTAGTTAGAGAAATTAAAGTGACAGGTTAAAGCCCTTAACTTGGTTTATTGTTTTATGTTCTGATACAAGATGTTAGCCTCCAGCTAGAGGGAATCGAGGGAACTCTAGAGTGAGAGCTAATATCTTCTTTGCCTAGCCGGTCTTCAGAACTATTCAAACTTTATATTAACTAATGTTCTTTATAACATCTCTCGTAAGGGTAAAAAATATTATTGCTCTTATTTGGCACAAAATAATATGCATACTTCCAAAATAGAATTCCTATACTTATTACTTATTCACGATAAGGACAAAGATATTTTCATATTTAGTGCTTTTTCTCTACAAAAACTCAAGTTATCTTTTTAAGTTTGTACTATTTTTGTCAAAATATTAAAATTACCAAAAATATTTAAACTTTCTTTATTGCAAAAATGCCTTTAGTTTAAATAATTGTCTTTTTAAAAGTAGAAATTTTTCCAAAAAGTACATATTGGATATGTTCCCTGTGGGTTCAATATTCAGGTTTTAATCAAAAATCTTTATATTACTTTATAATGATAAGTATACTTATGTAGTATCCCAATATATATAAATTAAAAGTTAAATTATTATTTTTCTTCATGATCATGTTTTTGGTGTTGTTGCGAAATAAGAAAATTTAAGTGAAAAATATAATCAGAATTATTGTTATACTATTACATATAAGGAGTTTGGGGATCAGCTAGCCATGTTATTGAGCTCAATTGATTATTAATTTGATGTAGATGATTTTCAAAGAGATTTTTTAGAAGGGTTGGAGTTGTTTTGAGTTAATTTGGAAGTTCAATTTGAAGGAATTTGGTCATTTAGTCAATTTGGGGGTGTTGGGGTTGACTTGGTTATAGGTTAGGCTATGGTTGGGCTAGATCCATATTTATTGCTCAAAATGGTCTAGGGAAATGTCATAGAAATTTTTCAACATCAATTGGATGCCAATTTTAGAGTTAAGGCATTCAATTTGGTGGAATTTAGGCATGTGGCTAAATTGGGGTAACTTTAGGGATTTTGAATTTGGGTTAAAATTGAGTGGAATTGAGGCTTGATAAAGGACAATTGAGGGCTCAATTTAATTATTAGGAATGTTAGGAAATGTTTGGTATCTAAATTGAGGCAATTGTGTGGGCTTTGTGGCTCAATTGGGTGAGATTCATATGCTCAAATTTTGGAGTTTTGGTTTGGATCAAAATTTTGCTCAAAGAATTTGTAAATTAAGCTTGTATTTTTTTTGAAATGCTCATATGCATGACTAATTTGAGTTTAAAATCAAAATTGGGGAAAATTGGGATGAAATTGAGGGACATTTGGGGTGAATTTTAAGAAATTGGGCCTTTAGGGCAATTTGGGAGTTTTGGCCAAAATGGTCAAATATGATTTAATTGAAGGGTCCAAATTAGTTTTAGAGACATTTCAAATAATTTTGAAGGTTTAGGAAAGTTTAGGCCACCAAGGGTATTTTTGCAATTTTGGAAAACTTAGGAGTATTTTCGTAATTTTGAAAACTTTTGAGAGGTTTTGGGAAATTTCAAATGATTTGAGATGATTTTTGAACAAACATAGGTAGTTTGGGTAATTTTGGGAATCTTGGTTAAATTTGGGGTTTAGGGGTGTTTTGGTAAATTGGGTAGTTTTGGGGGCAAAAGGCTAAATTTGGTATTTTAGTGAAAATGAGGTGCTAACCACCCTATTTGAGCCATAGATCAGTGGAACCTCCATTTGGGTCCTCTATGTACTGGTCTTTTCTAGACCCTAGCCTAGGGCTAGTGGGTTGATACACCTAAAATATATTGTGTTCTTAGACACATTATTATACCTATTATTGAGATATTGCGCTTTAATGGAAGGTATTTGTGTGTTTTTCTTTTAAGTACAAGTAAAAAGGTGAAAAATACTAAAATAAGTGAAAAAGAATCAAATTTAGAGCAAATAGGTAAAAATTGAGCAAGAGAGTTTTGGCACCTAAGCGCCAGATCCATCGCTTAAGCCCCGGTTAAACAGAGAAGGCCGCGCCTAAGCGTTAGAGGCCCCACGCTTAAGCGCCATAGGCAGTTATTGGATGAGCAAATTCAACTTTTACAAATTTTGAAGAGATTTTTGAGGCACCCATTGGCTTAATAGGTGGTTACAACCACTATGGATGAAAATTATTGCGAAAGGAGGCATCTCTTGGACAAATACATCGAATCATAACATCATTTGGAGAGATACCAAGGCACCTTTTGGAGATTTATAAAAGAGTGAAGATTGAGTCTTTGAAAGTGTGCTTGAGAAGAAAATGTTATCAAAGTTCTTAAATTAGGGAGTTAGTTCGGAGAGATTTTCAGGCACCACATATTTATTTTATCCATTTATTTTAGTTTTTATATTGAGAGTGTTTTAAAAGAGAAGAGATTTAAAGGAAATTCAAGAGTTTGGTGGAGGACTTTAGATAAGTTTTTATCATTTGTTTTGGACTACTTTTGGTTTTAATTGAGACTTTTTTTTTGTTTCACAATGATTTCTACTTTTAAACTAAAATGTGATTTTGTTTTCTCCATGGATTCTGAGTAGTTTACTTTATCTTTCTTCTTAAAATGATTAGTAGTTAAGTGTTGGATGCAAGTTGTGGAGAGTATTGATCTTTAATGTTGGAAGAAGTTGTGATGATTTAAATGCATGCACTTCATTTACTTCTTGATTTGGCCAATCCAGATGTTAAAATTTATTGTGAGAACATGTAAGAACTTTGCTGTTATTATCTCAGTCAACAATTGGAAAGAATTACCTGAGGTTGTATGAATGAAAATTTAGTTCATATGATTGAGTGCAAATAAATTGGAAAATATTCATTAAAGGGTGTAGAGTTAGAGAACTTTAAAGTGACAGGTTAAATCCCCATGCTTGATTTATTGTTTTAGGTTATGATACAATGACGTTAGCCCTCAAGTGGAGGGAATCGAGGGAACTCTAGAGTGAGAGCTAGTATCTTCCCTGCCTAGCCGATTTTCAGAACTATTGAAACTTTAAATTAGCCAATGTTCTTTATAGCATCTCGAGTAAGGGTAAAGAATATTATTGCTCATATTTCTCACAACACAATTTGCATACTTCTACAATAGAACTCCTATTACTTATTACTGAATCATGATAATGAGAAAGATATTTTTCATTTTTAATGCTTTTCTTCTGCAAATACTCTAGTTATCTTTTTAAATTGTTATTGATCTATCAAAATATTAAAAATACCAAAAATATTTAAATTTTCATTACTGCAGTAATCATCTTTAAATTAAAAACTTGTCTTTTTAAAAATAGAAAGTTTCTAAAATTGTATATTGCATAATCTCCTTGTGGGTTCGATATTTAGGTCTTAATCAAAAAGTTTTATATTACTTGATAACGATGCATATACTTGCATAGTATCCCAATATATATAAATTAAAAGTTAAATTCTTATTTTTCTTCAGGAGCAAGTTTTAGGTTTTTTGTTGTAAAATAAGGAAATATAAGTGAGAAATATAATCAAAATTATTGTTATACTGTTGCATATAAGTAGTAATCCGGGATCAAGTTTTTGGTGTCTTTGTTGGGGAGAGATTGATTTTAAAAGTAAATTTCCTTTTTTAAAAAGTCTTATTTAAACTTGAAAAATTATTGTTTCTTATTTTGAGTGTTTTTATTTTTATTTTATTATATGTTAGTGTATGTGTAGTCCAGGTTCTGAAGGACTAGTGCCTTACAATTCCAAATTAGAGAGAACTATTAGAAAAATCAGAAAAACCAAAAAACTTAAAAGCCTTGAAAAATCTAAAAAAAATTACAAAATTGGCAGTCCAAAATGATCATAATGCTGAAATTCATCAAGAGCTTAGACCTTTAAGATATTATGCCAACTCTACTGTAGATGAACTTCATTGTAGTATTCAAAAACCTACTGTAGTGGCTAATTCATTTGATCTTAAACCTATTATTATCTAAATGGTATCAAACAATTAATTTGGGTGATCACCAACTGAAGATGCAAACTTACATCTTGCCAAATTTTTAGAATTGTGTGCTACATTTAAACACGATGGTGTATCAGATGATGGCATAAGACTTAGGTTATTTCCTTTATTACTAAGGGATAATGCTAAGATTTGGTTCAATTCATTGGCACCTGGATCTATAAAAACTTAAGGTGATTTAGCACAAAAATTCCTTGCTAAATAATTTTCACCATAAAAAACTATGAAGCTTAGAAATGATATTACATCTTTTAATCAGTTAGAAGAAGAATCAATTTATGAAGCATGGGAACGATTTAAAGAACTTCTAAGAAAGTGTGCACACCATACTATACTAGATTGGTTAAAAATTCAAACTTTTTATAATGGATTAGTTGGATCTCTTAGATCAATTATCGATGCCGCTACTGCTGGTTCATTGATGTCAAAACTATTTCATGATGCTTATGCTTTAATTGAATAAATGGCTACCAATAATTTTTAACAGTCTTCTGAGAGGGTGAATCCTAATAAAGTAGTCAATATTCATAAAACTGATGCATTTACTATGTTAGCAAATCATGTTGCTACAATTTCATGGAAGTTAGACCAATTTGGAATGAATTTTTCTCAACCATTTTTATGATTGAAAAGAATTCATTAGGCCAAATGGTATATTCTTAAGAATCATTAGAAACTTTGAATGTCATAAATAACAAACAGAATAACCCATATTCAAATTATTATAACCCAGGTTTGAAGAACCATCCCAAATTTAACTAGAATAATAATTTCGGTGGTAATAAATAGCAATGGGGAAACAACCACGGAAACCGATTGGGAAACAGAAAAAACCAAGGGAATAATAATTATAGATCTACTTATCCTCTAGGTTTCAATAGTAATACATAATTTAAGGAGAAGAAGTTATCTACAGAAGAAGTGATGTTACAAGTGAGAAATCAATTACAAATTCAAGGAACTACAATTAGAAATATTGAGAATCAACTTAGGCAAATTACAAATTCATTAAGTTATAAATCCCAAGGAACACTTCCTAGTAAAACTAAATCAAATCTAAAAGACTAGAATAAAGAGCAATTAAAAGTTGTTAAACTTAGAAGTGGAAGAGAGTTGGAAGGTAGGGTTCAAAAAGAAATCGAATTAGAAAGAAAAGAAATTGAAAAACCACAACCTCCATTTCCTCAGAGACTTTGCCAGTATAAGTTGGAAGAACAATTTTCAAAATTTTTGGAAATATTTAAGAAGCTTACAATTAATATTCCATTTGCTAAAGCCTTAGAGAAAATATCGAGCTATGTAAAGTTTTTGAAGGAGATTCTCAACAAAAAAAGGAAGTTTGAAGATAATGAGACTATTGTACTTAGTGAGGAGTGTAGTGTGATAATTTAGAAGAAGCTTCCTAAAAAGCTTAAAGATTCTTGTAGCTTTACAATTCCACGTATAATAAGAAATAGATTTTATGAGAAAGTTTTATGTGATTTAGGTGCAAGCATTAACCTTATGCCATTATCACTATTCAAAAGATTTGGATTAGGAGAAATAAACCCTACTACTGTAACTCTGCACTTAGCAAATCGTTCAATTGCATACCCTAAATGAGTTATAGAAGAGACATAATGAAGTGGATGAATTTATCTTTCCTGTTGATTTCATTGTGTTAGATATAGAGGAAGATAAAGAGATACCTATCATTTTGGGGAGACGTTTCCTATCCACAGGAAGAGCAACGATAGATGTGCATAAAAGGGAATTCACAAAGTACGTTAATGATCAAACTGTTACTTTCATTATTTCAAAAATAATGAAATATCCTGCAGAAGGTAAAGATGATGTATGTTTTAGAATTGATGTTATAAGATATCTAAGTGAATGACATTTTGAAACGACTTATGAAGAAAAATCTGAAATATAATATTTGGAACACGAGCAAGAAGAAGAATTAAATTAATGTGAAGATCTTTTTAAGAAGATTCAAACTATGTTCGAGAAAATTTTGAAATTTTGGACACGATAGACAAAGATAAATCATTTTGTCTATCTATTGAAAAACCTCCAAAACATGAGTTGAAATTACTTCCTGATCATTTAAAATATGCCTTTTTATGAGATTTCACTACTTTACCAGATATAATTTCCTCAAAATTAACAATGGAAGAAGAAGAAAGGCTGATGAAAAATATGAAAAATTTTAAGAAGGCCTTTGGATGGACAATTGCGGATATTAAAGGAATCAATCCTTCAATTTGTATGCATAGAATTTATATGGAAGAGAACTGCAAACCCAAGGCTGATCCTCAAAGGAGACAAAATCCTCTTATGAAAGAAGTTGTAATAAAAGAAATTTTAAAGTGGTTAGATGATGGAATTATCTACACTATTTCAGATAGTGCATGGGTTAGTCCAATTCACTGTGTTCCTAAGAAAGGAGTAACTGTAACTGTGAATGAACATAATGAGTTAATACTCACTAGACAAATTACAGGGTGGCAAATATGCATTGATTATAGAAAATCAAATCTTGTCACTAGCAAAGATCATTTTCCACTACCCTTTCTAGATCAAATGCTGGATAGACTAGCTGGGAAAAAATACTTTTATTTTCTGGATGGATATATTGGTTATCACCAAATTCAAATATCTCCTGAGGAACAAGATAAAACAACTTTCACCAGTCCTTATGGTACTTTTGCTTTTGGAAGAATGTCCTTTGGTTTATGTAATGTTCCTGCTACATTTTAAAGATGTATGATAGCAATTTTTTGTGATTTAATTGAAAAAAATATTTAAGTATTCATGGATGACTTTCAGTGTTTGGAACTTCATTTGACTCGTGTTTAGAACATTTATCTAAAGTTTTTATGTGCTGTGAAGAAACAAATCTAGTCCTTATTGGGAAAAATGTTAATTTATGGAAGTAGGAGGAATTGTATTCGGTCATCAAATATCAGAAAATGGTATGGAAGTAGATCCTGCTAAAATTTAAGGGATCGCTAATTTACCTTATACAATAAATGTAAGACAAATTAAGAGTTTTTTAGGACATGTTGGATTCTACAGGCGATATATTAAAGACTTTGATAAGATTGCTAAGCCTTTAATCCATTTAGTAGAGAAAGATGTAATTTTCAATTTTGAAGAGGAATGCCAAAAACTTTTTAAGTTATTAAAAGAAAAATTTAACACTACACCAATTATAGTTTCACCATAATGGAAAAAACCTTTTGAATTGATGTGTGATGCTAGTGATTATGCTATTTAAGCTATTTTAGGACAAATATATGATAAAATTTTCAAAGTTATTTACTATTATAGTAAAACTCTTAATGAAACTAAAACTAATTATACAACAACTGAAAAAGAGTTATTAGCAATAGTATATGCTTTTGATAAGTTTAGATCATATTTAATTGGAACTCATTGTGTAGAGCATACATATCATTCTTAATGGTATGCCGACATTGTAAGCTTTCTTGTAACTGATATTACACCCTATGGAATGAAATACCAATAGAAGAGGAAATTTATTTCTGAAGTTAAGATTTATTTTTGGAATGACCCATTTTTATATAAACATGAAAGGATCTAATTATTTGAAGATGTGTACCATTAGAAGAAACTTATGATATTATCCAAAAATGTCATAATTCTAATTTTGGGGGACATTTTGGTGTTGATAAAACAACATACAAAATTTTACAATTTGGATTCTATTGGCATACAATTTTTAGTAAATTTCAAAGAGTAGGAAATATTTTTAGAAGAAATGAGATGCCCCTCAGTTATATGCTAGAAAATGAAATATTTGATGTTTGGGTATTAGATTTCATGGGACCATTTATACCCTGTTTCAGAAATTTATATATTTTGTTAGTAGTGGACTATGTATCCAAATGGATAGAATATATTGCATCACCTCGATCTGATGCCCAAAGTGTTGTAAAATCTTTGACAACGAACATATTATGTAGATTTGGGATGCCGAGAGTTATCATTACTGATGGGGGAAGTCATTTCAGAAATTTCATAATGGAGAAGTTATTAAAGAAATATCATATAAAGCATAGGATTATTACTACTTATCATCCTAAGACAAGTGGTTTGGCTGAATTATCTAATTGAGAAATTAAAAGAATTATGGAAAAAAATTGTGAATCTAACAAAAATGGATTTTCCAGTCAAACTTGACTATGCTTTGTGGGCTTATATGACTTCAGACAAAACTTCTATAGGAATGTCCCCATATAGGCTAATATTTGGTGAAACTTGTCACTTACCAGTTGAAATTGAGCATAAAGCATATTATGTGATTACAAAGTTCAATTATAATTTGAAAGATGCTAGTAAGAAAATATTATTACAATTAAATGAGCATGAAGAGATAAGGAATGAATCTTATGAGAGTGCTAAGATTTTCAAAGAAAAGATAAAGATGTTGCATGAACGAAAGATTCTTACTAAAAATTTTCAGCCAGGGCTATAAGTTTTGCTATATAATGCAAGGTTAAGAGTATTTCCCGACAAACTTAAGTACACGTGGATTGGTCCATTTATTGTGATAAAATTTTATCCTTATTGAGCTATGAGTATTAAAGATCCTAAGTCTGAGAAAATATTTTAAGTTAATGGACATATACTGAAACCTTATTTTATAGGGGATCAACATAAGTTTAATAATGCAATGATTTTGTGTCAACCAGAATAAGCACTGCTTACGTCGGGCCAACGACGTAAAACCAAACGCTTTATGGAAGAAAATCCATAATTATTAGAGTGTTTTTGTTTTGATTTCTATTTTATGTGTGATTAAGAAAATTAGGGTAGGATTTTTGAGACTATTATGTGTTAGTACTGATTTTATGATTTTATTTAATGATTTAGACATGTTAGAATAAGAATTTGGACGTTCAGTTGACTAGTGCAACAATGTGGACTGGCGCTTAAGCGCTAGATTTGACGATCAAGCGCGACAGTTTTAACACATGTGCAAAATTCAGATTCTAGAAGGGAAAATCACCAATTAGTTTGTAAAAACATGCCAAGGAAGTTTCTAAACATGTCTAGGAGTCACTGGAAGGATTTAGGCCTATAAATAGAGGAATTTCATCCCAGAACATTTCTAGCCCTAAAGTTTAAGAGGGAGAGAGAGATTTTGAGATGATGTCTTCATGGAAAATAGATTTGAAGAAGAAGGAAGAAACAATGAGGAAGAAATCCATTATTCAAAGTACACAAGAAATTTATAACGGTTTCTTAGCCGTAGTATTGAAGGGATATCAGAGAAGATCAACAAAATTGAAAATACCATGTCTTTACTGGAGGCTAAGGTATTGAAGATTCATGCACATCTTCGGCATATTGGATGGCAATTGAAAATGCAATTTAGCCACACTAGATATAAAAAGCAAGCAGATAAGGAGATGTTTTTTAAGAAAAAGTGGATTGAAGAAGATTTTATCAGAGCACGTCACCACCATCTGTTTTATCAACTTTATGTTCCAATTGCCCTAGAAGAGACTAATGAAAAACCTGAGTTTGTCCCATCAAATGAAGTGTGGAATTAAGTTCTATGTTTAAGTATATTTGTTTGAAGTCATTGTGTTTACATGTTAGTGTTTGTTTTTAGTGTTTATGACTTTTTATGAGTTTAATTATGAAATGATTGTTAAGTGTCTCAAATTAGCAAGATTTTCTCATCCAAAACTATTTAAAGTGAGAATTAAGTCTTAATTGTATTTGTACTCATTTCTGAATTAATATAAGTTTGTTTGTGTGAAACTTTGTGTTATTTTTAGCCTCAAATTGAAATAATTGTATGGAGAATTTTGAGAGAGAGGGGAGTTATAGGAAGTTAAAAATAGTCATTTAAGTGCTATGCAACCATTTAGGGGTGGTTTACTTAGGCAAATAGTGTGTTATACTTTAATCTAAAAATTTTAATAATCGTGAACTCGCACCTAAGCGCCACATTTTGTGCTTAATCGAGAGCTAACCTAAGAGGCAGACACCTAAGCTCCACTTATCCGCGCTTAAGTGTCGGTTAACGAAAATCGGTTCGCGAAAGGTTAAAAGTAAAATTTTAGCCCAAAAATCACCATTTTTAACGCCACTGTCACCTTCAACCTCTCAAATTTGCAATTTTTGTGGGCTAGTGCAAATTTAAACTAAAGATTTCTTAATAGAATCAAGTGAAATTTGCTAGATCCAAGTTCCTTGAGGTAAGTGCTTTACTTCTATGCAAAAATTTTTTATTTTCACCATGTATTTTGAGAATATTTAAGGAAATTCGAAAATCCACTATTCATGGTGAAAAATGAGAAAAAATCTATGGAAATTGCATGGAAAGTTTAGTTTGTGCTTTTGGAAGTTTAGTTTACTAGTTTAGACTTGATGTTTGAAGATATTTTTGGAATTTATAAAGTTTGAAGAATGACACCAAGAATGAAGAGGAGCAAAGGAAAAAGCCCTTTTGATTCAAGTAAATTTGTTAGTTCGAAGGCTCAAGATTTGTATAGTGATGCGTTTAAATTACAAAAACAGATTCAGGAGTGGAGTTTTAAGAATCCAGGTGGAGAAGTGGAAGATCTTATTGTTTGCCGACAATGGGAACAATTATGTTGTTTTTCTATTATTTTTGTTATTTTTGTTGTTAGGGAGTTTTATGCTAACCTCTCTGAGGCTGAAGATGAGTTATAGTTCAAGGAAAGTTGGTACCTTTTTCACCTAAGGTGATCAACTTGTTCTATCATCTACCACCTGATACCTTATGTTCTTATGCAAATTATCGTCCAACTGAAGCAAAGTTGGGTGAATATATTTCTTACCTTGTTGTTGGAAGAGAACTCTGGAAGATTACTAATGAAAACAGAGTCAACTTCCAAACTTCAAAGTTATGTGTACCTTTAAAGGCCTGGCCCTACTTTATTTCCACTCGTCTTCTTCCAACAAATCATCTCAGTAAAGTTACAACAGAGAGCCACGTTAAAATATTCTATCCAGGAAGGAAAACTCATCAACGTTAGAGCTTTGATCCATCAAACTATCATTAGTTCTGCTACATTTGTTACTACTGCAAGTTTGGGATTCACTTCCTTGATCTTTTCCTTGTGTTAGCAAGCTGGAGTTAAATATGATAGTTGGGAAGAAGTATTGTTACCTCTAAAGCCCATCACTAAGGTGAATGTGAAGACTTATTCTGAGCATTCTATTTTTGGCCGGAGAGGAGGATTTTCTAAGAGCTATGGAATGAAGGCATATGCTGCTTCTACCTCCGCTACTTCTACATCTAGACCATCTACCTCATGTGCTTCTAAATATAGAGGTAGAGTTTACTGAGATTCAATACACATTATTACAGAGGATGATGGGCAATATCAACTGTACCGCTGATAAGGTACAAATTTTAGAAAGCTTTGTAGGTCATACAGATAGGTATAACAAAAGAAAGAGTGATTATGAAGAGAAATTTCACTTGTCTCTTGAGAGCCTAATTAGAGGTTACCCAGGAGTGCAATTTCCTCCATATCCTAGATACCCTGATTATGAATCTATAATTGTCTGGATTAGCAGTGATTATGAAGATGATGAGGAGGAGGACTGATTTATTTATATGTTTGTAATATGTGTTATACTATTTGTTTAGGACTTGTGATTTGTGTTGTGTTATTTTTTTTATGTCAAGGACTATGTGGTCT
Organism: Phalaenopsis aphrodite; assembly: GCA_003013225.1. NCBI lineage: Eukaryota > Viridiplantae > Streptophyta > Magnoliopsida > Asparagales > Orchidaceae > Phalaenopsis > Phalaenopsis aphrodite. The sequence goes on from NEWO01000047.1 coordinate 489,291, forward strand.
AGTACTGCTACATTTGCATTTGTGTTGATTTGGACTATGTATTATGTTTTAGAATTTGATGTTTTATTGTTGTTGTGATATTTATTTTAGTTAATATTTTGTTTTTAAATGCTAGGTTAGTAACTGTTGTGAGTTCTGTCTTTTAATTAGTTTACAACTTTACTTAATTCTTTGTCTTTTGAAAAGATTAAAAATCTTGCTAACATAGATCTTAAATTTAAATTTTAAAAACTACTACCCTGTATATTTCTTTTATCAGGTTTGTGTGTTTGTTTTTATGTTGAGATTGTGAAGTCAAAGTTAGTGTGTTAGTTTGCTTTTATGTTTATACCAACTGCTTAGAAATCTATTGAATCTCTACATGTTGAATTGAAATGAAAATATTAGAAAACTTCATCAAGACTAATTTTACTCTTGTTTTTAGTTTTCCTACTTGTATCAATATGATTTAAAAATTCTTGTTAGCATGCTATTTTAAATTTTCATTCCTTCTTTTATATATCTGATGCTAAAATGTTTAATCTGTTAAAAATTTAAGTTTGGGGGGGGTGAAAAATATTTTCAAAACTGGAATTTTATTTGTTCTCGAATTTACTACAAGTGAATTTAATTTGAAAAGAAAAAAAGATGATTATGTATACGAAGTTATATTAGGGAAGTAAAATTTGATTTTAGAAAGGAGTAAGAAAATTTAGTTGAAGGTTTTTAGTAATGAAGAAAAACATTAAGTTAAAAGCTTTTACTATAGAAAATGATTAATATAGTGTAACTATCTTTAGTAAGAAAAATTATATTTTTGAAAAATTTAGATAATTTAGACTTTTACTTTTCATACCTAAATTTCTTTAATTAAAAAATTTTTAAAACTATTATTATATTTATAAGCAAAAGACATATATCAAGACTTTGCTTTAGGAAAGGGGAAGTGAAATTCAAAATTATTAAAGGTCAATCCAGATATAGTAATCCTTGCCTGAAAAAGAAAAGAAAAATAAATGAAAAAAAAGAGAAAAAAAAGAAGTGAAGAAAAAGTTAGGGAGGAGAAGCTTGACGATTAGTGCCTAATAAAAAATTGGTTCCACATTTGATCTTGTTAAAGTATAAGACTTAAGAAACTCTTAAGCTTTAGGATATAATATAGTAAATCAAATTATTTAAAATTAAAGTTTTTTAAGTAGAGAAAATAAAAGGACTAAATTCTAAATTTTGAAAATCTACAATATTTCTAAATTAGATAGAAACTCATGTTTTCATCTTTTTTAATATTAAGAATTTCTAAATTTTAAGTTGGTCTTAATTACTGAATATTTTTTTCTAAATTAGACTACTATATTTCTAAATCTAAATTATAGTAACTCCTACAGAAACTCATATACATATCATACTTATTTAGTTTTTAAAGATTGAAGTGTCACTTCAGGACAAGTAACATTTTAAGTTTAGGGGATTTTGATAGACCTAAAATATATAGTGTTTTCAGACGCATTTTAAAACTAATTTTTGAGATATTGCACTTTAATGGAAGATATTTGTGTGTTTTTCTTTCAGGTACAAGTAAAAAAGTAAAAAATGCTTAGAGTGAAAAACGATAAAATTTAGAGCAAATAGGTGAAAATTGGGAAAGAGTGTTTTGGAGCCTAAGCGCCAGATCCGACACTTAAGTGCCAATTAAACAGAGAAGGTCGCATCTAAGTGTCAGAGGCCCCGCGCTTAAGCGCCAGTGGCAGTGACAGTTATTGGAATACTAAATTTGGTTTTTATGCATTTTGAAGAGGTTGTTGAGGCACAAATTAGCTTAATAGGTGGTTACAACCACCATGGATGAAAATTATTATGAAAGGAGGCATCTTTTGGAGAAATACATTAAATCAAGACATATTTTGGAGAGATACGAAGGCACCTTTCGGAGATTTATAAAAGAATGAAGATTGAGAGTTTGAATGTGTTCTTGAAAAGAGAAAGTTCTGAAAGTTCTTGAATTAGGGAGTTAGTTCAGAGAGATTTTCAGCCACCACATAATTTTATCCTTTTTATTTTAGTTCTTATGTTGAGAGTATTATAAATGAGAAGAGATTCAAATGAATTTCAAGAGTTTGTTAGAGGACTTGAGATAAGTTTTTATCTTTTGTATTAGACTTCTTTTAGTTTTAATTGAAAATTTTTGTTGGTTTGACAATGATTTCTACTTTTAAACTAAAGTGAGGTTTTATTTTGTCCATGGATTATGAGTAGTTTTCTTTATCTTTATTCTTAAAATGATAAGTAATTAAGTGTTGGATGGAAGTTGTGAAGAGTATTGATCTTTAATGTTGGAAGAAGTTGTGATGATTTAAATCCATGCACTTCATTTACTTCTTAATTTCGTCAATCCAAATGTTAAAATTTGTTGTGAGAACATGTAAGAATCGGGCTAGTATTGCCTCAGTCAACAATTGGAAAGAATCACATGAGGTTGTATAAATGAGAATGTAGTTCATATGATTGAGTGCAAATTAATAGGAAAATATTCATTGAAGGGTGTAGAGTTAGAAAACTTTAAAGTGACAAGTTAAAGCCCCAACATGGTTTATTGTTTTAGGTTCTAATACGAGAATGTTAGCCCCCAAGTGGAGGGAATCGATGGAACTCTAGAGTGAGAGCTAGTATCTTCCCTACCTAGATGGTCTTTAAAACTATTTAAACTTTAAATTAGCCAATATTCTTTATAGCATCTCTAGTATTTGTAAAGAATATTTTTGCTACTATTTGGCACTACACAATTTGTATACTTTTATAACAAAATTTCTATAACTTATTACAAATTCATGATAAGAAGAGAGATTTTTTTTTTATTTTTAGTGCTTTTCCTTTACAAAAACTCTAGTTATCTTCTTAAGTTGTTATTGTTCTATCAAAATATTGAAAATACCAAAAATATTTAAATTTTTATTACTGCAAGAATCATCTTCAGTTTAAATGGTTGACTTTTTAAAAATAGAAAGTTTCTAAAAATGCATATTACATAATCTCCCTGTGAGTTCGATATACATGTCTTAATCAAAAAGACCTATATTACTTGATAACGATACGCATACTTGCATAGTATCTCAATATATATAAATTAAATGTTAAATTCTTATTTCTCTTCAGGATCAAGTTTTTGGTTTTGTTGCAAAATAAGAAAATATAAGTGAAAAGTATAATCAACCTTATTGTTATACTGTTGCATATAAGCAGTAATCCGAGATCAAGGGTCTAGGGGATCATCTACATGAGTCTCCCAAAAGGTCAAGGGATTAAAGTCAAAAAGTTTAGGTTTAGGACTGTTAGTAAGATGTGGTGTGCAAGTAAGTAAACTAGCTCCAAAATAACACCCAAGGTCAACCGTAAGGCCAAGTAATTTTATTGGGATCCTCATTAACCTTTCCTATATTGACCCCACCTACTAAGTCTTAGAGGTTAGGACCAATTTGTAGAATTTCAAGTTAAGCAAAGAAGAGTTTAGAATTTCTAATGGTGAGGGTTCCCTTCTAGTCATCTAGGAATAGTCAATAGGAAAGTCCTATGGCTAGACCTTAGACTACTAAGGAGGAAGCTAGACCTCAACCACAAGTGAGGTCAAGATTTATCCATCCATATGCACTACAAAATTTTCTAAATTTATTACCTTATATGTAGTGTAGTCAACGTTATTCAAAATCCTCTCCAAATGTTGTGATTGAGAATCAAATCCAAACTTCTGACCCTGTGATGTAGAAGCATGTGAAGTAGAAGCTCGAGCTGTCGTAGCAGCTGAACTACTAGAAAATCCTCCTCTCCCGCCAAAAACAGAATGATGTGAATAAGATTTTTCATTCACACTAGTAATGTGCATAAGAGGTTACAAGATCTCTTCCAAGCTATCAAATCTAACTCCTGCCTGCTCGCCCAAAGAAAAGATCAAGAGTGCAAATCCCAAACCTGCAGTAGTAGCGGTGACTGCAGAACTCGTAATAAAATTATAAATCAATGCTCTAATGTCGACGGGCTTGAACTGTTAGATACAATAGTTCAAAGTTGTTCCATCACAAGTCACTTGACTAAAATGGGTGGTAGACAGCAGACGAGCAGAAATGAAATAATGTCATGTCTATGCAATGGCATTCAACTTCAAAGTGGAAAAGTTAACTCTCCTTTCATTTATAGTTTTCCAAAGCCCTCTCTCAGCAGTCAAAGATGAAATGTTCTCGTCTAGCTCCTCCTCAGTAGGACTATAGTTTGAATAAAAACATAAAGTGCTCAGGGCATATAATAAAAATGCTTTATTACCTCAGGTGAAAAAGGTACTGACTTTCCCCTCACCATGGCTCCTTCTTCTTCAGTTTGGGGAGATTTACATAGAACTCCCGCACCATAGAAGTCAGAGCTGTGACAGAAAAATAACAAAGCCGCTACTACTGGCGGTGAACAATAAGATCTTTTATAGCTCCTCCTTAACTTTTAAAACAATTCTCAGGAATCAACTTTCTCGATTGCAGTGAATCACTGTATCAATCCTGAGCTCTAACACTGACAAACATGCTTGAATCAAATTGGGACTTTCCTTTACTCCTCTTCATTCTTGGCGCCATTTCTAAAAAATTATATAAAATTCACAATAAATTTCAAATTAAACTCTAAATCAGTAAACTCAACTCCCAAAAGCTTAAACTACTAAATCACAGCTGCGGCAGATGAATCTTCTTCAATCCATTTGTTCTTCAAATACATAGCCTTGTCCACTTCTTCTATAAAATTGGTATGGCTAAACTGCATCTTAAGTTTCCAGCCCATATGATCTAGATATGCGTTAACTTCCATCACTTTTGCTTCAATTGAAGCCACGTCAGCCTCAATTTTGGTGATTTTCTCCACTATCCCTTTGATACTATTGACTGGGACACTGTTATATAACTCTTGCGCACTCTAACTAATAAACTGCTTTCTCATTACCTCCTCCTTTCTCTTTAAATCGCTCTCCCAAGATGGCATCTTTCCAAAACTCTCATTTTCCACTAATAATTTAGGGCTAGAATTGAATTGTGGTAAAAATCCATACATAACCCTTCTATTTGTTGGCTCTAAACTATTTTATAACTCCTAAGCACGTCCTAGAACAACTCTCTCATGTTAAAGCCAACCAAATCACGGATGAAGATTCTAGAAACAAAAATTTGCACATGTTTTTTAAAGGTCGTGCATAATTGTCAGATATTGGCATTCAAGCATCGATGCTTAATTTAGCACAGGTGAACTTAATGTCCAAATACTCATTCTAACATGTTAATATCATCTTTTAATGTCTTAGAATAATAACTAACTCATTATATAGTCAAAGTACTACCAAAATTTTCTAAATCAAACACAACAACATAAAAATAAAATGAAAGACACAGATAATTATGGGTTGCCTCCCATAGAGCGCTTGGTTTAACGTCGTTAGCCCAAACTAACCAGTGCTTATTCTGGTTGACCTAACATTATAAAATCATTTAGTATAAGTTGGTCACCTAAAAATAAGGCTTTCAGCCTGTGACACTTCAATTGGAATATTTTGTCAAATTTAGGACTTTTTATATCCACAGCTCCAAAGGGATAAACTTTCATCACAACAAATAGGCCCATCCACCTGAACTTAAATTTTCCTGGAAATAACTTTAACCTTGCATTATAATGGAAAACTACTTGTCCTGGCTAAAAATTTTTAGTCAGAATCCTCTGATCATGCCACATCTTCATCTTCTCTTTGTAAATCTTAGCAGTTTCATAAGATTTATTCTATATCTCTTCAAGGTCATTCAATTGCAATAGTATTTTCTCACCAACATCCTTTAAATTGTAATTAAATTTTTTAATAGCCCAATATGTCTAATGCTCAAGTTCAACTGGTAAGTGACAAACTTTCCCAAATATTAGCCAGTATGAGGACATTCCTATAGGAGTTCTGTATACAATTCTATATGCCCATAAAGCATAGTCAAGTCTTACAAACCAATCCATTTTGGTTAGATTTACTATTTTTTCTAATATTCTTTTAATTTAATGATTGGATAATTCAACCAAACCGCTTGTCTAAGGATGATAAGCTGTAGCAATTCTATGGTTAATATGATATTTCTTTTAATAACTTCTTCATTAATACATTTCTAAAATGACATTCCCCGTCAGTTATGATTACTATCAGCATCCAAAACCTAAAAAATAAGTTTATTCTTAAGAACTTTGCAACACTTTGACCATCACATCGAGGTAAAGCGACAGTTTCTATCCATTTGGATATATCATCTACTACTAACAATATATATAAATTCTCGAAAGATGTTATAAATGGTCTCATAAAATCTAATCCTCAAACATCAAATATCTTAACTTCTAACACATAATTGAGGGGCATCTCATTCCTCCTAGAAATATTGCCTACTTCTTGACATCGATCACAAGTTTTGATATAAGCATTAACATCTATAAAGATTATAGGCCAATAATATCAAGATTGTAAAATTTTGTATGTTATTTTATCAACACCAAAATGTCTCCAAAAGTTAGAATTATGACTTTTTTTTATAATTTCATAAGTTTCCTCTAAAGGCAGACATCCTTAAATAATAAGATCCATTCCTTGTTTATTCGAAAATGAGTCATCCCAAAAATAATTCTTAGCTTCAGATGATAATTTCCTTATCTATTGGTATGTCATTCCATATAGTATAATATCACTAACAATTAATTCACAATGTCAGCATACCACGGAACACACCACTCATTAACATTGAACAATTCTTCATCTAGAAAATATTTATTAATCTCTTTTTCAAAACAGAGTGATTTATCTAATTCAAGCCTGGACAAACGATCAGCAATTTGATTCTCAGGTCCTCTCTTATTTACTATTTTGAAATCAAATTCTTGCAAAAGAAGAATCCATCTTATCAGTCTAGGTTTTGCATCCACCTTTTTCATTAAATAATTAATTACAGAAAGATCAGTATGCACAATGTATTTTGTTCCAATTAAGAATTATCTAAATTTATCGAAAGCAAATACTAGAGATAATTACTCTTTCTCAATTGTGGTAAAATTAATTTGAGCTTCATTAAGATTTTTACTAGCGTAGCAGATAACCATGAGAGTCTTTTCATGCTTCCGTCACAAAACTGCTCCAATAGCATAATCACTAGCATCACACATTATATCAAAATGTATTCCCCAATCAGGTGAAACTATAATTTGTGCATTTACTATTTTTTCTTTTAATAATTCAAAAGCTTTTAGGCAGTCTTTATCAAAATTAAGAATCACAACTTTTTCAAGTAAATGGCATAGAGGCTTAGAGATTTTTGAAAAATATTTAATATACCTCTTGTAGAATCTAGCAAGCCCTAAAAACTCCTAATTTTTTTCACACTTATAGGGTAAAGTAAATTGGAGATCAGTTGAATTTTTTCAGGGTCTAATTTCATACCATTTTCTGAAATTTGATATTCCAAAACTATTCCTTCTACTATGTTAAATTGGCATTTTTCAAAGTTAATGACTAAATTTGTTTCTTAATTGCACTTAAGAACATTTGATAAATGTTCTAAACATAATTCAAATGAAGTTCCAAATACTAAAAAGTCATCCATAAAAACTTCAATCCCTTTTTCAATTAAATCACAAAAAATAGTCATCATACATCTTTGAAATGTAGTAGTTGCATTACATAAACCAAAGGACATTCGTCTAAGGAAAAATGTACCATAAGGACTGGTAAAAGTTTTTTTCTGTTTATCCTCAGGAGCAATTTGTATTTGGTGATAATCATTATATCCATCCAAAAAATAAAATTATTTATGTGCAGCTAGTCTATCCAACATTAGATCTAGAATGGGTAGTAGACAATGATCTTTCTTTGTAACGAGATTTAGTTTTCTATAATCAATGCTCATTCACCATCCCATGACTTGTATTGTTGGCATTAACTCATTATATTCATTCAAAGTCATTTTCACTCCTCCTTTCTTTGGAATGAGGAGAATTGGACAAACCCATGCACCATCTGAAATAGGGTAGATAATTTCAGCATCTAACCACCTTAAAATTTCTTTCTTAACAAATTCTTTCATAATAGGATTCAATTTCCATTGAGGATCAACCCCAGGTTTGTAGTTCTCTTCCACATCAATTATATACATAAAAATTGAAGGGCTGATTCCTTTTATATCAGCAATTATCCATCCAAAGACCTTTTTATAACTCTTTAAAGTTCTCATCAAACTCTCTTCTTCTTCCGTAGTTAACTTTTGAGGAAAATTTAATAGGTAATGTTGAGGAATCACCTAAAAAGGCATACCTCAAATGTTCAGGAAGTAACTTCATCTCAAGTTCATGAGGTTTTTCAATTGATGGACAAAAAGATGTATCTTTCTTTATTATGTCCAAAACTTCAAAACTTTCTCAGACATAAATTGAATCTTCCTTATATAAATCTTCATATTAATCTAATTATTCTTCTTTCTTGTGTTCCAACTCTTTCATCTCAGATTCCTCTTCATATGTTTTTTTTAAAATGACATTCACTTATATATCTCATGACTTCCATTCGATAGCATTCATCATCTTTACCTTTTGTAGGGTACTTCATTGATTTTGAAAAATTAAATGTAACAGTTTGATCATTGACACACATAATTAATACTCCTTTCTACACATCTATCACTGCTCTTCCTGTGGCTAGGAAAGGTCTCCGCAAAATAATAGGTATATTCTTATCTACCTCCATGTCTAGCACAATGAAATCAACAGGAAAGATAAATTGATCAACTTTCGTTAGGACATCTTCTATAACTCCTTTCGGAAATATTATTGATCTATGTACTAACTGCAGAGTTACAGTAGTCGGGGTTATTTCACCTAATCCCAATCTTTTAAATATTGATAATGGCATAAGATTGATGCTTGCTCCTAAATCACATAAAGCTTTTCTATAAAATTTGTCTACTATTGCACATGGAATTGTGAAGCTACCAGGATCTTTAAGTTTTTTAGGAAGTTTTTCTTTAATTATAACACTACACTCCTCACTAAGTGCAACAACCTCATTATCTTTAAACTTCCTTTTCTGTTAAGAATATCCTTCATAAACTTCACATAGGTTGGCATTTGTTTTAAGGCTTCAACAAATCAAATATTAATTGTAAGTTTCTTACATATTTTCAAAAATTTTGAAAATTTCTTATCCAACCTTTGTTATCAAAGCCTCTGAGGAAATGGAGGTGGTGGTTTCTCTAAATCAAATTTAAGTGAAGAAATAGGTCTCTCTAAACCTTTTGGAGTGTCCTCTTTCAGCTCTTCAATCTCTTCTCTCTCTACTTCAGTTTTTTTTTAACGCTACGTTCCAATTCTCTTCTACTTCTAAGTTGAACGACTTTTACTTGCTTTTTATTCTGGTCTTTTGGATTTACTTTTGTATTACAAGGTAGTGTTCCTTAGGATCTATTACTTAATCAATTTGTTATTTGTCCTAACTAATTCTCAATATTTCTAATTCTAGCTCCCTGAATTTGTAACAGATTTAACATTTGTAACACAACTTCTTCTATAGATAACTTTCTCTCCTTAAATTTTGGATTACTGTTACAACCTAGAGGGTAAGTATGCTTACAAATTACTATTCCCTTGGTTCTTCCAATTTCTTAATGGGCTTACTTGGTTGTTCTCCCATTGCTGTTTATTACCACCCAAAGTACTAATCCAATTAAAGTTGGGATGGTTCTTCCAACCTGGGTTATAATAGTTTGAATATGGGTTATTATACTTGTTGTTTATGCCATTCAAAGTTTCTAATGATGTTTGAGAGCGAATCTCTTTTTCACATCTAATTAGTAATTCGATCGGGTAATCATTCAAATTCAGAAGGTTAGCTTGCTATAGTTGCTTTTTTGTCTGACTCGAAGTGATTCTCATTTCGAGGGTCAACCCCCTGCAATACTTAATAACTCGACCGTCACTCTCTGGAAGACTAGCCAGGTGGGCAATGATACTGCTCCAGTTCGATCTCCCATTTGGTTTGATGAATTATCTTCAATCATGAAAATTGGTTTAGAAAAATTCATTCCTTATCAGTCTAACTTCCTTGAAATTGCAGCAACTTGATTTGCTAACATAGTAAGAGCATCGGTTTCATGAATATTGGCTACTTTCATAATATTTATCCTTTCAGAAGGCCAATGAAAATTATTTGTAATAATTTCTTAAATTAAAGCATAAGCATCATTAAATGGTTTTGACATCAATGAACCACCGGCAGTAACATCGATAATAGTTCTAAGAGATCCAGCTAATCCTTTGTAAAATGTCTGAATTATTAACCAATCTGGTATAGCATGGTGTGGAAACTTTCTTAAAAGTTCTTTAAATCATTCCAATGCTCCATAAATTGATTCCCTTTAAAACTGGTGAAAAGTTGTAATATCATTTCAAAGTTTCATAGTTTTTTATGGTGGAAAATATTTAGCAAGGAAATTCTGCACTAAATCACCTTAAATTTGGATAGATCCAGATGATAATGAATGTAACCATATCTTAGCTTTATCCCTCAGTTAGAAAGAAAAAAATCTAAGTCTTATAGCATCATCTGACATGCCATCTTACCTAAATGTAGCACATATTTCTAAAAAATTGGTAAGATGTAAATTTGGATCTTAAGTTGGTGCTGCTCCAAATTGATTATTTGATATTATTTGGATAATAGCAGGTTTAAGCGTAAATGAATTAGCCACTACAGTAGGTTTCATCCACCGTATGGTTTGCATAATCTTTTAAAGGTCTAAACTCTTCAACATATTTGTTATTTTAATTTGCCAATTCTTAAAACTTTTCAGTAATTTTGAATTTTTAAATTTTTTAATAGTTCTTTCTAATTCAGAATCATAAGGAACAAGTCCTGTGGAACCTGAACTATGCATGAATTACTATAAAATATATAAAGTAAAATATAATATAATAAAAACACACAAACAAGAACTTAATATTAAAAAAACACTACAGTATTTCTAAATAAATCTTAAAGTTTAATAAAAGTTTATGAAAATAGAAATTTTTCTTTCTAAAACCCTCTTTTGAAAATCTTGTAATTTTCTTCAGCAACGACGCCAAAAATTTGATCCCGGTTTTCTATATAAATGCTTATTATGATGTAGGTGATTATATGCTTAATTTCTTTAATAACGATTCCTATTTTTCAATAAAGTCAAAAACTTGATCCAAAATAAAAGCTAGGTGATTTTTTTACTATGAAGCAAAGAAGAATAGAGTTATAATACTTAAATATGAGATACTACCCAAGTACATATATCGTTATCAAGTAAAATAGAACTTTTTGATTAAGCCTCAAATATTGAACCCATGGCGAAAACTAGCAATAAGCACTTTAGAAAATTAGAAAGTTTAGATAACAAAAATTCTACTTAGAGAAATATTATTACATAAACTAAAGATGCTATAATAGAAATGAAAATTTGATTCTTTTTATATTTTTTATAAATTAAAATAAAGTAAGAAACTAATTAAGTTAACTAAATATTTACAATATGAAGACAATATAAGTAAAATATCTTTTTCCTTAGCTTGAATCAACAACAAGTATAGAAATTCTGGTGTGGAAGTACTCTAAATGTGTTGTGCCAAATAGGTACAATAATATTTTTTACCCTTACTAGTGATGTTATAAAGAACATTGACTAATCTATAGTTTGAATAGTTATGAACACTAGTTAGGTAAGGAAGATATTAGCTCGCACTCTAGAGTTCCCTCTTCTCCCTCTACATGGGGGCTAACATCTTGTATCAAAACTTAAAAGTATAAATCAAAGTGAGGGCTTTAGTCTGTCACTCTAAAGTCCTCTAATTTTACACCCACGAAAGTTTATTTCCCTATTTATTTGTACTCAACCCCAAGAACTACATTCTAATACACAAAATCCATATGTGATTCTTACCATTTGTTGACTGAGACAATACCATCTCATATTTTACATGTTCTCACAACAGGTTTTAACATCTTAATTGGCCAAATCAAGAAGTAAATGAAGTACAAGGTTTTAAATCAACATAACTTCTTCCAATATTACTTTAAGTGACAAAATCAAACATTGCTAAGCAAGATTTTGTTACTAAAATTAGTCCTCCCTATGGGATCGATATGTAAAACTTAATTAGAAAGTTCTATATTACTTGATAATAATATGTATACTTGCGTAATATCCCATATTAAAATATTATAATTGCATTCTTATTTGCTTCATATTGAAAGACTTACCTAGTTCTTGTTTAGGATCAAGTTTTTGGCTTTGTTGCAAATTAAGAATATCTATTAAGGAAATTATTTGCATAAATCACATTTTACATATATCTATATACAAAGACGGGATGAAGTTTTTGGCGCCGTCGCCGGGAAGAGGAGAAATATAATAGTAATTTGCAAAGAAATATTTTCAAAAGATTTTTTTTTAGAAAGCAAAATTTCTACAAAGTCTTATTTAAACTTTAAGATTTATTTTAGGAATATTGTAGTGTCATTTTCATATATAAAGTACTTGTTTGTGTGTTTTTATTTTTGGCTTTATTTTTTTTTATTTTATGTGTTTTATAATAATGTATGTGTAGTTTTGGTTCCGCGGGACTTGTGCCTTTTTATTCTGAATTAGAAAGAACTATTAGAAAAATTAAAAATTTATTGAAAAATTTCAAGAAATGGCAAATAAAAATAATCAAAATGTTGAAGAGTTTAGATCATTAAGAGAATATGCAAACCCTACAGTGGATGAACTTCATTGTAGTATTCAAAAAACCATTGTAGTGGCTAATTCATTTGAGTAGAAACCTGCTATCATCCAAATGATATCAAATAATCAGTTTGGGGGAGCGACAGCTGAAGATCCAAATTAACATCTTGCCAATTTTCTCGAATTGCATTTTTTGACCTCACATTTGGTTGAGGTTTAGTTTTTTCTCTTAGTAGCCTAAGATCTAGCCATAGGACTTTCTATTGACTATTCTTAGAAAACTAGACATGGAACCCTCACCACTAGAAATGCTACACCCTTCTTTACTCAACTTGAAGTTCCACATATTGGTCATAACCTCTAGCACTTAGTAGGTGGGGTCACTATGGGGGAACTCAAGATGAGTTACCCATAAGTCTGCTAGACCTTAGGGTTGAGCCTGGGTGTTGGTTTAGGACTAAGGCACTCACATGCAATCACTTACACTCACAATCACTAACTATCCTAAACATAAATTTATAGGCTTTGGTACATAGATATTTTTGGGAGACTCATTTAGCTAGGCTAGGGTTTGGCTAAGACCACTACATAGAGGAAAAAAATAAGGTTTCCATTGGTCCATGGCTTATTGATGATGGTTGTCATTCCAACTCTACCAAGATGCCCAACCTTTCCTTTTGCCCTTAAATTCCCCCGAATTACCTAGATACCCTTGCGACCCAAAATTTGGCCAAAATTTTCAAATATACCCAATTTGACTAAAAAATCATCTCAAACACCTTGCAAACACCCAAAATTACCCAAAATGATCAAAATTTGCCAAATTACCAAAATACCCCTCAACCCAAAATTCTAAAAATTCCAAAAAATCCCCAAAACATTCCAAATATTTCCAATTTCATTTTTCTAAACTATCACATGACCCAATTTGGCCAATTTGACCATCTTTGACAAAAACCTCTAAATTGCCCTTTAAAGCCTATATTTACCTCAAATTACCCCAAATGTCTATCCAATTGGTCTCAATTTACCCCAATTTCAATTCTAAACTAAAATTCACTCTTAATATGACCAATATAGACCAAATTCTAGCTCAATTGATCCATGATTTGAACCCAAGACTATCCCAACCTAAACCCATGTCTAGCCCAACATGCCCAAATTGATTAAATTTCAAAAATCCCTCAAATTGACCTACCAATTGAACTCAAAATCACTTCAACCCTTCACCAAAGATCTTCATAACAATTATCTACACAATATTGATCAATCAATTGGGTCACTTGACATGGCTAACCAAGCCCAAAATCAAAATTTGAACACTTGAACCCATGCATTAAATATGACCAAACCACCTTGAAGCAATGAAATTAACTCCACCTCAGCCATTCCTAAGACTGAGCAAAAACCAATCTAACCACCTAAACTAAGCCATGGACCAAAAGACCCCCAAATTAAGGGATTTTATTTCCAAAAATGCACATGCTTAGGATACCCTTACCAAAATTAAGCCCCATTGCATTAAATTGCTTTGACCGATTCCCCTGGATGCCATGAGCTTTTAGCCACCTCCCGCTACCATGGCCAACCAGCCTAGTTACCGGGGAAGCCAAAATTGAGGGACACCCCCTCTTAAATCTCACCCAAATCAAACCTAGAGGCCAGCTAAGCTAAATCAAATTACAGAGCTCCTCTGCCCTCCACCTAAGCACCGCAATGCACCCAAACATTTGCCTTGAGAGCCACCCCATGGCCATTTTTATAAAAACTCACCTCCACAGACATCGGAGGTGTGCTAAAATTTTCTAAGAGAGAGCTTCCCAAATCACTCACAGAGCTTCTTTGAGACCTCCACAACCCATTCCAATCACTCCATTGCCTTGATTCCCCCTATGTGACCCTAATTTTGAGCTTAAAAATTAAGACAAAAATAGGACATCCCTGAAAACTCCACCAAACTTCAATTGCTTGTACACACACCTTCACAACAGCAAGTGAAGATCAAGCCCCATCAAATTACCCTCTGAAATAGCCTCTATAATAGCTCTAGACCAACACCCAAAATCAAACTTGATCAAAATCATACTTAGGATTTACACCAAGACTAGAGGCTCAATCCCTAGCCTCCTTGGATCCCAACAAACGTGTCAAGGCATTCTGATTGAAGCTTCACTTCTCAGAGCCAAGGTATAAAACTTCTCTTATACCCGAGCCTATTTGAACTCTCCATTTGTTTTAAGTTGATTTCATGGCATCATAACTGTGTGGATATGTTCATCTAGTCTAGACGAGCATTTTTAAAAAAAATTATCTAATTTGGATAAGAAAAGAGAGAGATCTTAAGGCTAGAAGAAGGACGGTTCTCAAGCTAGGCTATCGGGGATGATGACGGAGCGTCGTTCGATCGCGCGTGTATCGGATGGACGTTCGAGATCAAGCCGGACAGCGATTCAGAACGTAAATCACGAGCCGAGTCAGTGCTGAGGTGGATGCCGTTGTCGAATGAGAGCGCGTCGCGTGGAGCTTCGGAGCCACCGTAGGTTAAGGTGGCGCTGCACATTTAAATAGATAAATAGGGATTTAATTAATTCAGAAAATGACCCCTAACTTAAAAAATTAATATCTTAGTGTAGAAAAATTACAAAAATAAAATAAAAATACCCTCTTGCTTAGTGAATAGAGGAAAATAATGTGGAAATAATTTTAAGTCCATGTGATATATATTTTATTTTTTAATTAATTAAACATTAATTTGGATGTTTTGATTCTCCATGCATGTAGTAATCACACTATGGCTTGAAATTTTAGCATGTTGGTGCATCTGTTTTAGGAAACATTCTCTGATTTTTCCAAAGTAAGAGGAGGTCCGAAGACAGAAAATCATATTTTTGAAGTTTATGTGCATTATTTGCTTAAAATAATCATGGAAATTATCATGTCACTTATAAAAATCTAAGAAAATTTTGGAAGGTTTATGATGACCAGAGAATCTTTAAGAAAATTTCTCATGAGTCAAGTCATTCAAAATAATTCTAATCTTCATAAACCCTAAATAACTAAAATAATTAATTTTGAAAAATAAAAATAATAAAATGAATTGATCTTTGAACTCCACTATTTTTTAGGATCCATAGAACTCATCATAAACATTTTAAACCATTTTATGTTCATTTGATAACTTAAATTAATTTTGCAAGTTAATTAACATTTTTGGCATAAAATGATTTTTAATAATTAAAATATAACTTGAAAAAATATAAAACTTAGTTTTTTGAGTTCACTGTGATCAGGGGTATTTTCTAAAAATAAAATAATATTTAAAATAAAAACTTGATTTTTAGCCTATTTTAAAATTTTAAATAATTAAAAATCCTTAAAAAAAAATAAAACTCATGTAAATGTTCTAAATTTCTTCCTAAGCACTTAGGAATAATTAGAATATTTTTCCTAATTTTCTAAATAAAGAAACTGAATTTCAAAGCTAAAAAATAATTTTTAAAGGCTAAAAATAAGTTTTCTCTAAAAATAATTCCTATAAATCAAATAAAACTTAGAAAAATATAAAAGTTTCACCTTTGAGTTCTCTGACCTTAGAAAGATTTTTCAAAAATACAAAACTTAATTTTCCCCATGTAAAAACCTTTATATTTAATAAATACTCCATAACTTAAAATAATCCTTAAAATTCAAATAAAATTCAAAAAATTATGAGACTTGCTCCAAAGGCTTCCGTACTCCTATTCTACTTCTAGTAAAAATTTCAAGGGATTAGGATTTACCTTGGTAAAGTGAGGAATTTTCTTTGAAAAACCTTATTTTTGCATGACAATAATTATATAAATTAAATTAAACTTTAAAAAATCACATTTTCTTCTCTGATATCTTAATTAACAAATTATGAAGTGTTAGAGCCTCAGGGGTAAATTTGTAATTTTGGAAATTTAGCCTTAATTAACATTTAGGCTTATTTTGAGGGAAATGGGTAACCCCTGATTTTAATTTCGATGTTTGAAACACAAGAGGTTAATTGGTAGAAACCAACCTCACTTTCTTAATTGAAAATATAAGTTAATAAATTTCTAAAAATTATTAGAACTTGGAAGTTTATTAAAATAAAATGAACCTGCTTCTTTCTCTAGATCCATTGGATACCTTGGAGATCTACTAAACTTAATATATTTTGCTTGGCAATATAATCCTTAATTAAACTTTGAAGGAACCACCAAGATATGACCTAGGGTTAGATAGGTTGTCAAAATTTTACTTCCCTATTTCATATAAACTACCTTAACATGTCTTTTGAGTTTCAGGTGGTGGAACGAGAAGACTCACCAGGTACGCTTTTCCAGTTTTCAGCATTGTCTTTCTTGTACTTTCATACTGTACTTTTATACCTACAAACTTGCATGCAAAACAACGATGCCACCCTACATGAAAACCAAAACTATTAGGATAGCCACAAAACCAGAACCAAAAATAAATCTAAAATCAACCAAGATTAAATTCACCCCCACAACATTCAAAATATAAAACAACTCAAAATTTAATCACAAACATCACACAAAACTACAATTGCAACTAAACTAAGATATTTATATCGGATGATCGAGAATTCCTCGGAGGAGGTAAGCTATGGTTGCTAACGAGACTTCCCATGGTCTAAATGAAATTATGGAACTCATTAAGTTAAATTTTGTAAGTTCATTTAGGCTAAGTGAATCCCACAAAAAATAGTGGTGCTGGAATGAGGGAACCATGGGATCCTAACTGATGTCACTCTAATCAACTTTAATATGCCCCCATAAAATTTAGAGAACTTAAACCATAGGGCCACTTGATTTGATATCATAACTTGACACACTAGAGAACTCAAACTCGTCGCGGTAAGGAACTTGAAGCTAGCATGGTGGGCAGCACGGCCATCTTCAACAGCAGAACCTGTCTTCCCCAACTAATCCAATCTTCCTTCCTTAGATATAAATAACAAAGCCATAAGACTTCGAGGTTGCTTGCTTATGCAACGTAAATCCTTACTTTATCTTTAGGCCTTTGTACAGCCCTGTTATACAATATAAGCCCTAACACGTCTTAGGTATCTGAGGTTATCATTTGTCACGACTTAAACTCTCACATCTTCCAGGCTATTTATATGATAGTTTCACACGAATGTAAGCCCTAACTAAAAAAATTGGCAGGATGAAACACCTAAATATTTCTCCTCAAAATTGAAGCCAAACATTAGGATAGCTTGAAAAGTCACCGAGGTTCCCCTCTAGATCTATGACATCCCCTAGTTCTTTCTCTTTTGGACTCTACAACAAAATGTTCCAAATTTGAACCAATCCCCTTTCACAACAATAATTTCAAACTCATTGAAAAGTCCTACCCTTTGAAACTCCTTGAAGATAATATTTCTTGATTTTTATGGAGAGACTTCTTAGGTGACTTTGGTCATTTAAGATGTAATTAACTATACGAGCTTGCCCTTATAGGAAGCATGTCTGAAACCAGCTTAATATAAACCCTATTTAGTTCTTCATATTACATAAGGGAACTTATCGCCAAATAAAACAGTTTCACATACCAAATGGATGTCATATATTCCTTAGTTTATTTGATCGAACCTTATCCTCAACTCTTCTGTTTATCCCTCGGGATAGAAACAAGATTTGAGGTACATTGCTTGTTGACCTCATTTTTGGTTGACGTTTAGTTTTTCCTCTTTAATAGCCAAGGGTCTAGCCATAGGACTTTTCCTGTTGACTAATCCAAGAAAACTAGACATGAAATCCTCACCACTAGAAACTCTAAACCCTTCTCCACTCAACTTGAAATTTCACATATTGCTCTCAACCTCTAAATACTTAGTAGGTGGGGTCAGTGTGGACGAAACTCAAGATGAGTCACCCTTAGGATTGCTGGACCTTAGGGCTTACCTTGGGTGTTAATCTGGAGCTAAGGCACTCACTACACTTATCTGCACCCACAATCACTAAAAACCCTGAACTCAAATTTCTAGCCTAGATCCCTTGATCTTTTGGGATACTCATGTAGATGGTCCCCTAAACAAACTAGCCCTAGTGCTATGGTTTAGCTAAGACCACTATGTAGAGGACCCAAAATTGGGTTTCCATTGTTCCATGGCTTATTGGTGATGGTTGGTACCTGAACTCTACCAAAATACCCATCTTGGCCATTTACCCCTAAAACACCCCCAAATTACTAAAATACCCCTTCATAGCTCAAAATCCCAAAAATTCCAAAAATTCCCAGAAAATCCCAATAAATTCCAAATATTCCTAATTTCATTTATTTAAACTACCACATGATCCAATTTGGCCAATTTTACCATCTTTAACCAAAATCCCCAAATTGCTCTTTAAAGACCCAAATTCTCTAAATCCAACTCAAATGTCCATCAATTTGACCTCAATTGACCTCAACTTCAATCCTAAACTCAAATTAACTTTTTATATGACAAAAATAAACCAAATAAAACATCAAATGGTCCATGATTTGAGCCCAATTTTGATTTGGGTCAAAACCCCAATTTTGATCATATGACCTAATCTCACCAAATTGAACCCATAGCCTAGTCAATTGGCCTCAATTAATGTTTCAAAATCTTTATAACATTCCTATACATCAAAATAAACCATCAATTGGCATAGGTGAACTCTCAAATCCATTTGATTTTGGCTTAAATCCAAAATTCTAAAATTTAGCCCCAAATTGGCTAAGTCCCCAAATTTCACCCAATTGATTGCCTTAAACTCCAAATTGGCACACAATTCATGTTGGAAACTCTTCATGAGGTCCCTATTGACCATTTATAATAATCAATTTCGACTTAGCCAAAGGCTAACCCAAGCTAGACCCAAGCCTAGCCCAACATGACCAAATTGATTAAAGTTCAAAATTCCCTCTTCAAAACCACTTCCATCCTTCACCAAAGTTGTTCCTTATGATCATCTACGCCAAATTCAACAATTAAATAAGCCAATTTACATTTCTAGCCTAGCCCAAACTCAAGCTTTGGTCATTTGCACTCACTTGGACCCTTTCACCAAAAATTGACTTAACCATGTCTAAGCCACCAAAGTAATGATTTCACAGCCACAAAAACCTTCGTAAAGACCAGGCTAAACCCTCCTAAGATCACCATGACAAGCTATGGACCAATGGATCCCCAAATTAAGGAATTTTACACATTTTTTGACCTAACTTGAAATATCTCCAACATCATCACTTACCCTTGGGAGATAATCATCATTAGCCACCCCCTGACTTCCCTGAGCCAAGAGGCGACCAATGCCTTGCCGGCCAGCCACCTTCGTGGCTAGAAAATGGCCAAAACCATGACCAAGACAAGGGATTTTCACCCAATTCAAACCCATAAGCCAAATCAGTTCAGTTGCTCATTTTAGCTTCTCTGCCCTCCACATAAGCAACCAAATGCTCCACTCAATTGGCCCTGGCAACCATCCTAGGCCATTTTATTTAAACTCACCCACAATGGCAAAAGAAGAGAGAGCTTGAAATTTCTTGGGGAGACACTGTAAAACTTCTTCAATAGCTTCATGGAGACCTCTTAAGCTTAACTAAACCTTCCTTAGCCATCCAAATCCGGCGGGGAGGAGCATCCCAAAGTATGGGGAAAAGGATCAAGCGTTTTGACTTTGTCCCCCGGGATCCACCACAGGTTGGGTTTGAGAGCCGTGTGATGGGTGACTATCCAGCACGGTTCGGAGAGCACTTGTATGTAGTCTGCGCTGGTGAATGGAAGCCCCCTAGCAAGAAAGAAGCGGCTCTTCCCACGGCTCCGTCACCTTTGACTCTCTTTATTATTATGGTAAATCAGTGTATCAAGATGTTAATCTGAGATCTTATTTCAGTTCGTGCTTGAGTTCAATTTTGGAGCTTAATTTCATGTTCGAAATAGGACATCCTCCAAACCTCCACCAAATTCAAACTAATTGCACCCACACCATCCAAACATCAAGAGAAGAAGATCCCCCATAAAAGCCCCATCACCTGACCACCCTAAGGTGGACTTCAACCAAACCTCCAAATCAGACTTGATCGAATTTGGGTCTAGGCATTTCACCACAACCAGAGGCTCCATCACTAAGCTTCTGGTATCAACATAAAGCCTCTACAAGCATCCAAATGAGGCTACCCCTCTTGGACCAAGGTATTCAAAGTTAACCCTAAACTGAGCTTCTTTTAATAATTCATATTTTCGAAGCGGGCGACATGATTTCAATTCCGGTGATCGATAGCTTCTTATGGGCAACTCCCTTCCAACCCCAAAATAACACCGACAGCTTTTGGCGACTCCGATGGGAACAAGCTTTTCACTCTATACAAATCAAGAAATATTATCTTCACACATAGGTAATATGTCCATGTCCCTCTTAGACCAAATTACCCTTGTTCCATTGGCATACTTTACCCATTTCTTTCTTGGGAAAGTACAGCTAGCTCTTTGGACTTCGTGACTAGCTGTTCAACCATCTTTGAACAGAGGGGTTCAGAAGACAATTAAGGACTCTTTAAATTTTCATGTTGGGTCGAACCCCTAATAGGTGTGTCGGTGGATTGGTTCCGCCTGGGCATTGTGTTGTAAAGTTGGTCCTGCACTGGGTCCTAAACTTTGCATTTGTTTTTCTGTGAATCAAGCCATGTTGTTGCACCTCTTCACACTTATTCAATTTTCTAATTGCAACTCTTCGATGCTTTAATCACAAGTGAATAACAAATTTGAATAATAAAATAATAAAGAATGCCCTGTTTATATGACACGTGCGACAATTTGAGTACTTCTGTCGAAACTGCAAGGCACGGGACATCGCTGACTTTCGAAAATTCTTCAAATGATAGGAACAATGTCTTCACCAAAGTTGATATTTTCTTTCACCTCCAAGACGGAGTTCGCTGTCAATAGGGATGAACTGTCTGACCTGGTAGTTATTAAGTTTTTAGAAGGGTTTGATGATATTGGAGTTAAGTTCGAGAATGTGGCCGTCACAGTGATGAAGTTTGAAACAAATAAGTCAGTGGAGCTTATTGTATTCAAAGTTAACCCTAAACTGAGCTTCTTTTAATTATTCATGAATATAAAGTCCATTTAAGGGTTTATAAATCGTATGGATGTGTTCTACTAGTCAATACGAGTATTTTAAAAAAATAATCACTTAATTTTGTTAACAATCGAGTGAGATATTAGCTTTTTAAAATGGAGGGTTTTCAAGTCCAGTTCATTTGGGACGATGACCCGTGACCGTCAGATCGAGCGTGTATTGATTGGGTGGCACTGATTGCGTCAGACAGAATGTGGTCCGACATGAGCGGAAATGAGCTGGCTAGTGGCACCAATCACACAGCGACACGTAGCATGTTCGACCCGTACGAGGTTGACATGGATAAATAGGAAAATAGGGGCATTTTCTTATTTATTTAATCCCCAAAACTTCAAAAATATATAACTTTATGTAGAAAAATCACAAAAATAAAATTAAAATACCCACTTGCTCAGTAAAGAGAGGAGAATAATGTGAAATAAATTTCAAGTCTATTTTATGAATAAAATATTTTTAATTAATTAAACACTATTTGGAATCATTTGATTCTCCATGCATATTGACACATCACATTGGCTTGAAATTTTTTTACGTTGTAGCCTTCGTTAATGGAAACATGTTCTGATTTTTCCTAAGTCATATGAGGTTCCTATACAGAGATCCATATTTTTCAAGTTTTTTTACATTATTTTCTTTAAAATAATCATGAAAATTATCATATTGATTAGAAAATTTTATAAAAATTTTGGAAGGTCCACAAAAACTAGGGAAGCTTTTGGAAATAATTTCATTGGTCAAGTCATTTAAAATGCCCTTAAATTTTAGAAACACTAAATCACTAAGATAACTAATTTTAGAAAATTTAAACATTTAAATGACTTCATTTTTTATCTCAACTATGATTTATGATCCAGAGAACTCATCATAAAAATTTCAAAATATTTAGAGTTTATTTGACAACTTAAATTGATTTTTAAAGATAAATACCACTCTTGGCATTAAAATGGTTTTTTAAAAATCAAAATATAACTCAAAAAATTATGAAACTTAGTTTTTTGAGTTCTCTGTGATAAAGGATATTTTATAAAAATAAAATGATATTTTAAATAAGCAATTAATTTTTGGCTAATTTTAAATATTTAAATAATTAAAAATTCATAAAAATGACAAAAATAATAAAACTCATGGAAATGTTCTAAATTGCTTCCTAATAACTTAAAAACAATTAGAATATTTTTCCTGATTCTCTAAATAAAGATATTAAATTTCAAAGCTTTAGAATAATTTTTAAAAAGCTAAAATGAGTTTTCACTAAAATAATTAGAATAAATCAAGGAAAAATAAAAAAAATATATAAATTTTACTCCTTTGAGTTCTCTGACATTAGGGAGATTTTTAAAAAATACAAAACCTAATTTTCACCATTTAAAATATTTTATTTTTACTAAATAGTCCAAATGTTAAAATAATTCTAATAAATCATAGAAAATTTAAAAAAATTATGAAATTTGATCCAAAAGTTTCTTTAAGCTAGGTCTACCTATAGTAAAAATTTCAAGGGATTATAATTTACCCTAGTCAAGTTAAGAATTTTCTTTGAAAAATCGTATTTTTACATTAAAATAATTATATAAATTAAAATAAATTTTAAAAAATCACATTTTCTCCTCTGATGTCTCAATTGACCCATGAATAAGGTAGAATAAAAATTTCAAAGTTATGTGAATTGAATTTGACAAATTATGAAGTGTTAGAGATTTATAGGCAAATGTGTAGTTTTGGAAATCATGCATTAATTAACATTTCGGCCTAATTCAAAGAGGGGAATGGGTAACCTCTGATCTTAATCAATTTATTTGATGCTTGAAACAAAAGGGGTTTAACTGGTAGAAACCAATCTCACTTTCTTAATTAAGATTAATAGATTTCTAAATTATTAAAATTTGGAAGTTTATTAAAATTAAATGATCCTGGACTTAAGGGTATGACTTTTGAAGCTAATAATTAATCAATTTAATACCCCTATCTTGATTTTAAAATAGAATCCAAATCATGAATCATGACCACTTAAAGCTTAACCCTTTTCAAAACTAATTAAGACACTCACCTAGATATGAAGGGCTTAGTGGTGACTTAGGCTAAATTAAAAATTGATTAAACAAGGTTTAGAGAAATAAACATAATTATATCAAACATCCTTGAAACACCACTAAGCCCAATTAAGATTAAAAATTTTGCTAAGTGTTCAAATTACACTAACTTGCCTCTTTAAGGGTCTTCACCCACATAATTCTTAAATTGAAACACAAGTGATAATTACTCTATTCTTAGAGATATTGGGACATCAATGTTCACTGAGCATTAAGGGTATTTACAGGATGAACCATTAAGCAACACTAGTTGATGAGATGGAGGCATGGACCTGCTTCCCTCTCCTAACTCGTTGGATACCTCAGAGGCATATTAAACTTAATATTATTCGCTTAATGAAATCATCCTTAGTTAAACTTTTATGGACTCACCAAGATATGAGATAGGGTTAGGAAAATTACCAAAATTTTTCCTTTCCTGCTCTTCATAAACTACCTTGACATGCATTTTAAATTTCAGGTGGTGGAACGAGAAGACTCGTCAGGTACACTTTTACAGTTTTCAGCGTTGTCTTTCTTGTACTTTCATACTGTACTTTTATACCTACAAATTTGCATGCTAAACAACGATGTCACCCTGCATGAAAACTAAAACTATCAGGATAGCCACACAACCAAAACCATAACTCGAAACCAAAATTAAAATTAACCAAGATAAAATTCACCGCCACGACATTCAAAATATAAAACAATTCAAACTTTAATCACAAACATCACACAAAACCATAACTTCAACTAAATTAAGACTTCTCTATCGAATGATCGGGAATTCCTCGGAGGAGGTAACCTACTGTTGCTTACGAGGCTTCCTATGGATTAAATAAAAATATGGAACTCATTAAGTTGGGTTTAGTAAGTTCATTTGGACTAAGTGAATCTAATAGAAAATAGTGATGCTGTAACGAGGAAACCGTAGGATCCTAACCGGTGTCGCTCTAATCAACTTTAATATGCCCTCATAAAATTTAAAGAGCTTCAACCATAGGGCCACCTGATTTGACATTATAACTTGACACACTAGATAACTGAAACTTGTCAAGACGAGGAGCTTGGAGCTAGCATGGTGGGCAGCACGACCATCTTCAACAGCAAAACCTGTCTTCACCAGCTAAACCAATCTTCCTTCCTTAGACTTAAACAACAAAGCCATAGGACTTCGAGGTTGCTTGCTTATGCAACGTAAATACTCACCTTATATTTAGGCCTTTGCATAGCCCTGCTATACAATATAAGCCTTAACTCGTCTTAGGATTCTGAGGTTGTCGTATGTCACGACCTAAATCATTACATCTTCCAGGATATTTATGTGATCATTTCACACGAATGTAAGCCCTAACTAATAAAATTGGCAGGATGAAACACTTAAATATTTCTCCTCAAAACTGAAGCCAAACATTAGGATAGCTTGGGAAGTCACCTAGGTTCTCCTCTGGATCCATGACATCCCCTAGTTCTTCTTCCTTTGAATTTTACAATAAAATGTTCCAAATTTAAACCAATCGCCTTTCACACCTCTACGTCTGATTTCGTTAAAGAGCCTTACCCTTTCAAATTCCTTGAAGATAATATATCTTGATTTTTATGGAGAGTCTTCTTAGATGATTTTGGTCATTTAAGATGTAAATATTTGTAAGGGCTTGCCCTTATGAGAAGCATGTCCTAACCCAGCTTAACATAAACCCTATTTAATCCTTTATATTAAATAACGTAACTTGTTGGCAAATACAAATGTTTTGCAGACCAAACAGACGTCATAATTTCTTTAGTTTATTTAATCGAGCCTCACCCTTAAGTCCTGTGTTTATTCTTCGGAATAGATACAGAATTTGAGGTACATTGCTCTTTCATTTTAAACTATGAAAAATATGGGGTCAATTTGATTTCATACTTCAACGTCTTTCCGAAGCGAGCGACGAGATTTCAATTCCGGTGATCGATAGCTTCTTACGGGCAACTCCCCTCCAACCCCAAAATAGCGCCGACAGCTTCTGGCGACTCCGCTAGAGACAAGCTTTTCTCTCCATACAAATCATGAAATTTTTTCTTCACACATCGATAATATGTCCATGTCCCGCTTATATCTAATTACCCTTCTTCCGTTGGCATACTTTACACATTTCTGCCTTGGGAAAGTACAACTAAGTCCTTGGACTTCAGGACTAGCTGTTCAACCATCTTTGAACAGATGAGTTCATAAGGCCATTAAGGACTCTTTAAATTTTCATGTGGGGTCGGACCACCAATAGATGTGTCGGTGGATTGGTTCTACCTGGGCATTGTGCATTGTAAAGTTGGTCCTGCAATGGGTCCTAAACTTTGCATTTGCTTATCTGTGAATCAAGCCATATTGTTGCACCTCTTTACGCTTATTCAATTTGCTAATTGCAACTCTTCGATGCTTTAATCACAAGTGAATAACAAATTTAAAAAATAAAATAATAAAGAATGCCCAATTTATATGACACGTGCGTCAATTTGAATACTTCAGTCGAAGCTGCAAGGCACGGGACATCGCTGACTTTCAAAAATTCTTCAAATGACAGGAACAGTGTCTTTGACAAAGTTGATATTTTCTTTCACCTTCGGAATGGAGTTCACTGTCAATAGGGATGAACTGCCTGACCTGGAAATTTTTAAGTTCGGGAAGGTGGTCGTCATAGTGATGAAGTTTGAAACAGATAAGTCTGTGGAGCCTATTGTAAAGTTCAACTTGAAGTCTACCAAAGAATTCCCCCCTTCAAAGGTGTTGATTCACAAGAGCCCTACTAGTCTTGAGAAGTCTGTAGTTGGGAGCGTTGAGATTAGTCTGAGAACTGTTTTTACTCCTACTACCGGATACACTGCCAACGTGCCACCTGTTTTGCCGAGTAAGGGAAAATAAATTCTACATGAGGAAGTGTCAGTTGATGCTTATGCCCCACTACTTTCTGGATTCGAGATTGGGTCTGATTTAAAGCTTGCACATATGATAAATGCACAGGAAAGGAGGCGCGACAAGGAAATTTTGAAAGCCAAACAACCTTGACAATCCCGCCAACTACAGGCACAACAGTATGGCCATTCTAGCCAACAACCACCTTAGGGAAGATCATACCGAGCAGAGAATAAGAGGATATCCTTGGCAGAACAAAATAAAGTGGTGTATTCCTTCAAAGACAAAGTTGTGTCCTAGATGTTCCATGAATTGCTAAAGGAACAAGGATTTAGTCTACCAAAGTCGAAAAAGCCAGAGGAAGCCAATATGAAAGATCATCCTCAATTTTATCCATACCACCAGTTACTTAGCCACACCATACAAAACTGCTTTGTCTTCAAGGATTGGCTTAAGAAGAATTTCAAAAGTGGAAATTTAATGATCTCAAAAGAGTATTTGAAAGAACTTAAAAATGGTTCCGTAAATATGATTTCGGTTGATTCAATTAACTTCTACACAACCACACCTGAAAAGGTTCCGAGAAAGATTGCAATGTGCCATATTACATGAACAAAAGATTAAAAGAAATCAATGTCGTCAAGACCCAGACCAAGT
This sequence comes from Phalaenopsis aphrodite, assembly GCA_003013225.1. NCBI lineage: Eukaryota > Viridiplantae > Streptophyta > Magnoliopsida > Asparagales > Orchidaceae > Phalaenopsis > Phalaenopsis aphrodite. Next base: position 516,814 of record NEWO01000047.1, read on the forward strand.
TATCTTCGTGTGACGCTCCATCTTCTGGTATAGAGAACACCGCAGATGAGAGGCAACGGGCCACTCAACAAAGGGACGAACAGATCAATCGTCTCGAAAAGAAATTTGGAGAATTGACGACCACCGTGATTGCAATGCAAAAATAGTCACAATCACCGGAGATGACACTTCCAGAAATGAACCAACCAGAAACCATTCATGTTGCAGATGAAAGAAAAGAATTCACCTCTGATGAACAACCGAAGAAATACTATATCCAAAGCGTCATACCAGAAAATGAATATAAACAAATGGTCGAGCAAGTTCGAGATTTTTTAACCCAATCTAAGGGTGGTGCATTGATTTTAAAAGGTAGAACTTACCTAGAGTAGTTCGATGCAGCACCCTACCCCAAGGGTTTTGTGTCACCAAACTTTAAGTTATTTGATGGGACTGGAAATCCCAGACAGCACATAACACATTTCTGAGCCCGTTGTGGCAACATAAGAAACAATGAAGCTTTACTCTGCCAACAGTTCGTCAGCAGCTCGTCAGGAGTTGCTTTCGATTGGTATGCCGAGTTGCTCAACGAATCGGTGAAGACATTTGATGAGTTAGAACTATTGCTTGTAAAAAGATTTGCCGAGTGCAGCATCATATTTCTAATGGAGATCTCATGATGAAAAAACAAAAGCTTAACGAGACTCTAATGGATTATATTTTGAGGTGGATAAATCTTAGCATGAAGTGTGAGGCTCAGCTATAGGAACAACATGCAATTGAGATTTTACTCAAAAGCATCCATAGACCAATAGCATTTATGCTTAAGGGACTCACAATCAAGTCTTTCGAGAAGTTACTCAGTAATGCTAACGATCTGCAAGAAGAAGTCAATCATATGGATTCCAATGAGAAGGCCGAGAAGTCCAGGATAACCAAGATATTTGAGAAGAAATCTGGGACAGTTGTTGTGGTTAGCAAGGGAAAACAACAATTTCAAATACAAGCCGAACAACGTCAACAAACCTTCAAACATCCTCGTCAGAAAATTCAGTAATCATTCAGCAGAGACCTTACCAGACATATGAAAGACAAGTTCCAATCATGAACACTCGATCAAATGAGATATATTCTTTTAAAGATGAAGCAACATAAAAGATGTTCTGCAGTCTGATCAAGAATCTTGAGTTCAGGTTACCTAAATCAAAGAAGCCCGATGAGGCCAACAAGAAAGGACATTCGAGATATGGCCCGTACCACAGATTCATCGGACACACCATAGAAGAGTGTTGTAGTTTCAAAGACTTGCTTGACGAGAAGTTCAAGAATGGGGACGTAATAATCTTGGAAGAATATTTGGAGGAAACCTGAAAGAGGTTCTATCAATATGATTTCGGTCGATTTGTTTGTTCCAACCCATTATTTATGCAACTGCCAACGAATGAAATGCCTCTTGGCTACTATTGTATTACTATTTTTATTTAAATGGGAAATTAGCATGATCAATGTTAGTCTATCCCTTCCCTCCCACTACAATTAATGAAAAGAAAGGGTTTGTTGTTGTTCAAGATTGTGCAATATTTAAAAAAAATTTTGATCACCTCGAAAGGAAAATTTGGATGTTTTGATAAGACTATGACTTCAGGGGAGAATGAAATTAATGTCCTAATATTTGAGTCATCAAATTTAAAGAATTTGGACTGGGTCTTAAGTTGATTTCAAAATAAGATAGTGTGGTTGAAATACGAATAGTTGACTCGGGATATCACAAGCCTTTTAATTCCTGCCACGTGACTAGGTCCTGACTTTCAAACGAATTATAATATCCCAGAATTTGACTTAAGAAACATTTGAGGATTATTAGTTAGGGGAATTTGGACATTCATTATCTTTAAAAGAAATATGTTCTACCAGATATAGTAATTCTCAGAAAACAAAGGGAGCAAAAAAAAATTGTTGTGTGAAAATTCCCCGAGAAGAAGCTTGAGGTGAGCATAAAATAAAAAATTGGTGTCTGAATTAAGACATTCAATATCTTTAAATCTTGCTCTACCAGATATAGTATTTCTCAAAAAAACATGAAAAAAAAAAAATCAAAGCAAAAGAAAAGTCTTCCTGTGAAGAAGCTTGAGGTTCTCATCCTATCGCATCTGTTATGTGTAGTTGAAAGAATATAGTTCTGATGGTACCATAAGGATGAGCTATTTTCTACACTTGTCATTTGTCAGTGGACGATACTTCAAGAAGTACTGTACCTTGCAATGTTTCAGAGACAAAGACACGTTCTTAGAAGCTCAGACATCGTGCTTGTCTAAAACTGGGTCCAAATCCTAACAAAAAGAAAAGAAAATGATAAATTTCTTGAGTTTGAGGTTTCTTACTCTTTGCTTGCATAGCACAACTACCTTTGTCTGCACCAGTTTTCTTCATATTAATGCGAAGTTTCACATTCTGCACAAAATCTCACAAAGTTTCACAATTTTTCCTCACCAATGTCAATCTTCATAAATTCTACTAGTTTCCCACGAATTTGAAACACGATATTTTAGAGGACGAGGATTTCACATCTAATTCTGCAATGCTTAGCAATGAATCACATGATATTTTAGAGGATGAGGATTTTATATCCAATTCCGCATTGCTTTGCAATGGTTCACACGATATTTTAGAGGATGAGGATTTAAAATCCGATTCTGCATTGCTTAGCAATGATCCACACGATATTCTAGAGGTTGAGGATTTCACATCCGATTCTGCATTGCTTTGCAATGGTTCACACGATATTTTAGAGGATGAGGATTTCAAATCTGATATTGCATTGCTTTGTAATGATTCACACGATATTTGAAAGAATGAGGATTTCACGTCCGATTCTGCATTGCTTAGCAATGATCCATACGATATTTTAGAGGTTGAGGATCTCACATCTGATTCTGTATTGCTTAGCAATGATCCATACAATATTTTAGAGGATGAAGATTTCACATCTGATCTCGTATTGCTTTGCATTGATTCACACGATATTTGAGAGGATGAGAATTTCACATCTGATTCTGCATTGCTTAGCAATGGTGCATATGATATCTTAGAGGATGAGGATTTCACATTCGATTCCGCATTGCTTAGCAATGATCCATATGATATTTTAGAGGATGAGGATTTCACATCTCATTTTGCATTGCTTTGCAATGATTCACACGATATTTGAGAGGATGAGGATTTCACATCTGATTCCGCATTGCTTAGTAATGATCCATAGGATATTTTATAGGATGAGGATTTTACATCCGATTCCGCATTGCTTAGCAATGATTCACACGATATTTTAGAGGATGATGATCTTACATCCGATTCTGCATTGCTTAGCAAAGCTCCACCCAATATTTTAGAGGATGAGGATTTCACACCTGATCTCGCATTGCTTATCAATGATTCACACAATATTTAAGAGGATGAGGATTTCACATCCGATTCCGCATTGCTTAACAATGATTCACACAATATTTTAGAGGATGAGGATTTCACATCCAATTCTGCATTGCTTAACAATGGTCCACACAATATTCTATAGGTTGAGGATTCTACATCCGATTCCGTGTTGCTTTAGGTTCTGATCCTATCACAATCTTTAAAATCAAATTTTAGAGGTTGAGGATACTACATCCAATTCCGGGTTGCTTTAGGTTCTCATCCTATTACAATCTTTCAAATCAATTCTGGAGGTTGAAGATTTTACATCTGATACCGCGTTGCTTTAGGAGCTCATCCTATTGCAATCTTTCAAATCAAATTTTAGGGGTTGAGGATTCTACATCAGATTCCGCGTTGCTTTAGGTTCTCATCCTATCACAATCTTTCAAATCAAATTTTAGAGGTTGAGAATTCTACAT
>NEWO01000047.1:534896-556238 GCA_003013225.1 Phalaenopsis aphrodite
ATATATATATATATATATATGTAAATTAAAATGTCATTCTGAGGCGAACGAAGGGATTTTTATTCCGATGACCTACAGCTTCTTACAGGCAACTCCAACCAAAAATAGTGCCGACAGTTTCTGGCGACTCTGCTGGGGAGAAGATTTTCTCTCCATTCAATTGAAGGAATATTATCTTCACACATCGGTAATGTGTCAATGTCCCTCTGGAAAAAAATTACCCTTCTTCCGTTAGCATACTTTACCCATTTCTATCTTGGGAAAGTACAGCTAACTCCTTGGACTTCACGACTAGCTGTTCAACCATCTTTGAGCAGAGGGGTTCAAAAGGCCATTAAAAAATCTTTAAATTTTCATGTGGTGTTGGATTTCTAATAGGTGTGTCGGTGGACTAGTTCCACCTGGGCATTATCTGTCATTAAATGGGTCCCGCATTGGGTCTTAAAATACTTCACATCTCCCTTCCAAATTTGATTTGCTACTTTGCAAATTAATTTAAATAGTGTTGTGCTGCACACACTTTGAAATGTTCTTACCTTAATTAAAATTTACACCTCTTGATTTATCTTAAAAAAAATTTAAAAAAAATATACTCATAAATAAAGGCCCGCCAGGTCTACAGATCAACTTCTACTTTCAGTGCTTGCACTAAAAATTTATGAGGTTTTTTGCCTTATAGTTAACCCTAAAATTTTCTATTTTCAAGCCTACTACAATGGCCTACCTAAATTTATACATGCACCAAAAATACAAGAATCATCTGCAAAATTCAACCTCAACTGCCATCAAGACTTTCCTTCCTGCAAAAAGTCTAAAACTGCTGCCGTCACGGCACCCGCCAAACCCGCTATCCCCGCTGCTGTAAGGGGAAAGAAGTAATGACTATTGAGGATCCCACTCAGGGATAACTGTCCCACCACCCATATTTGAAATTGGATCAAGTTCAAGGACTGTACCGCTAACTCGAACTCAAAAGAGGAACCGCAACAGAAAAGTTTAGAGGGCCATCAAAGCCCAGGCTCCCAAGGAGACACCTGTTGAGGAGGAGCCTCATCAAGTTGAAGAAGTGTTACCAGAAATTTATCCACTCCTACGAGAGAGTAGATTCCATTCTCTGAGGGATATCAATGGATATGAGAGTATCCGAAGAATCACGCTGCATTAACATCATTTCATGGAGTTGGTGAGGAGAGAAAGAAGTTCACTCCTATCACCTGAGTTAGTGCAGTTTTCAAAAGGTTGGCTACCAAAGAAGGATGTTCAGTTAGAGAGTTACTTAAACGAGTGGGAGATGCAATTTCCCCTAGCATGAAGAAGGAAATTTTGAAGGATGTCAAGTCCGGCAGACAGTCTCACAGGACAACTGGAGTGTCACCAACTCGTATCCATGTTTGGTTCCGTTCAGGGAACAGAGTTGATAACACAGTGATTACTACTGATTCTACCACCACTAGGACCACAGGTAGTTGACCGGTTAAGTCAAAACCAGGTCCAAAAATCTTACCAGTCACCCATTATGGAGATATTTCTACAATCCCAAAGGCAAAGACAGGATGATTACCTGGCACTGTAGCCGGTTTACACCACGGGAGCATAATTTCCCTCAACATACCGATGTTTCTACTAAGACACTCCATCCTGAGACATTACCATCGAAAAAGAAAAAGGTATGGGTACTTAAGGTCGTTGCACCAATATAGTCCGGTGAACCCGCGAGACAGGGAAATGAAACCAGGATCTGAAATATCTAACATCGTCGCAACAATAGCCAACGAGATGGAGGAACAAGTAGAGGATGTCGATCAAGTCCTCTAGATCTTAAAGCAAACAAAGAATCAAAAATTGAAGAGAAATTTAAGAAACTCGGGATTGAGATTTTTGAGTTAGCTCGAGAACACGGAGTTTTCGTCGATAGTGATGATGAAAATTTTTATTACAATGATTACTTGGAGGTAGATTTCATGGATGTCCATGAAATCAAAACCAGAGCCACCACATCTATATGTGAGGCTCAAACTCACATCGAAGGGACGTCGTAGATGAACTACGTAGGGTTGTCCTCTTAAGAGATGATCAAGTTAGTCTACTGGACAAAAGAATAGAAGAGATGATCGCAGCCATGACCGTTATGGCCACTATTCAGGGGCAATCACAAGCACCACAATAGCTTCTCCAGAGATCAATCAGTTAGAAATCTTACACATCACAGATGAAAGAAGAGAGGTTGCTCCTGCAACTAAAGATGAGCAACATAGAAAGGATTCTCCTACAGGTGCTATACTAGAAAAAGAATTCAAGCAAATGGTTGAACAAGTTCGGGACACTCTAACCCAATTTAGGGGTGAGGCATTAGTTCTAAAGGGTAGACCTTACCAGGAGGAATTTGATACTGTGCCTTTTCCCAAGGGTTTTGTGGCTCAAAACATCAAGATATTTGATGGGACTGGAAATCCCAGACAATAACTAGCACAATTCCGAGCCAGCTGTGGCGACATGAGAAATAGTGAAGCTCTACTCTTCCAGTAGTTCGTCAGCAACTTGTCAGGAATTGCTTTTGATTGGTATGTTAACTTGCCAAACGAGTCAGTTAAAAAATTTTCCGAGTTGGAAAAACTATTTGTGAAAAGATTTGTCGAGGTACAACACCATGTCTCTATTGGAGAGCTCATGATGGAAAAACAAAAGCCTAGTAAAACTTTGGTGGACGATATTTTAAGGTGGAGAAACCTTAGCATGAAATGTGAACCTCAGCTACAGGAACATCATGCGATTATAATTCTACTCAAGAGCATTCATGGGCCAGTAGCTTTCATGCTCAAGGGACTCACCATCAAATCCTTCGAGAAGCTACCCAGTAAAGTCAGCAGTCTTCAAAAGGAAATAAAGCACATGGAGCCACACAAAAAGGCTAAGGTGACCAAGAGTGTTCGAAAAGAAATCAGGGGTAGTGGCGACCATCGACCAAGGAAAACAACTGATAAAAATATATGCAGAAGAGCATCGCAAGTCTTTGTCACAGTACACTCAGAAACAGAGTAGTCAATCCAACCAGTGACCGCATCAAGAGGGATCACCATAGACAGGAGATAAGAAAATTTCCATGTTAGAGCGACGTAAACAGTGTATTTATTCAAAGATGAAGCTATACCTAAAATATTCAAAAGTCTAATGAAGAAGCCAGAGTTCAAACTACCAGATCCGAAGAAGCCCGAAGAAGTGGATAAGAATAATGAACCAAATTATTGCCAATACCACCGGTTGCATGGCCACACAATAGAAAAATGCTTTGTCTTTAAGGACTGGCTCGAGAGGAACCGCAAAGAAGAGAACATAACAATCATGAAAGAATATTTAAAAGAACCTAAAAAAGGATCCATCAAAAAAATCTTCTACACATACCAGAGATGAAGAATGGAATGAGGCCTAGAGCAAATCATCCAAGAAAATACTAAACAAAATCCAGTCTGTCTTAAAACAAACCTCCATTCAGAGTCCGCAGCATACCAAACCTGTGATGAAGGTTTCGTCATGAGAGCCATCATCGTCAAGGACAAAGAAGAAGAAGAAGAGAAGCATCACTACAAAGATTGATGACACGGGAGGTAGGATAGGGGCTGCCTCTACTAGTTTGGTTGTCTTGGATTTAGGGAAGAAAATCCTCAAACCCTTGACTTTGTATGATTATCTTTTTGTCTAATGGGGTCTTATGATTATAATGATTGTGATTTCAACCATGTTTTAACTATTTCTAGTGATAATGTAATGACTCCGACTTTGTATAAGCTTAAAAATATAAGTATTTAATAGTGCTGCTAAAATATTTAATTCCTCAGCAACTGTACAAAAACTTAATAACAATTATAGATTTGATAAATATGGATGTAATAAATATTCAATAATTGTAAAGTCACACTTGTCAATGCAAGTATACGTATCGCTCAAGTAATATAGGGCTCTAATAGAGTTCTAGATATCGATCCCAAAGGGAGTAAGATTAGAACTACAAACTAAGATTTTAGAAAAATAATACTTTAATCGCAACAACGAAGTTCAATTGGCTTATCTGTTACCAATAGGCAATTTAAATAAATTTGAAATTTTAATAACTATTAAATAACTAATTATACTACTGAAGTTTTTAAAGTGATATTAATTATATAAGAAAGCATCATTCTTCTTATCAAGAAATTATAGTGAATGGATAAAGTGAATCAGTTCAATTTGTATTGTGCCAAATAGGAGCATACCTATTCTTTACCCTTTGGTCCAGGCACAAAGAACATTGACTAATCCTATGCTTGTTTACTGAATCTGAAGCTAGGCTGGGAAGATACCAGCTCTCACTTCGGAGCTCCCACGTTCCCCTTGCCTGAGGGCTAACATCTACACTTTAGCACCCAAATAATAGGACCGAATTGGGGATTTTAGTCTGTCACTCTAAAATCTCCAATTCTACATCCGATAATATTATTTTCCTATTTATTTGCACCAAACTTCCAAGGGCTTTGACCTCTTTGTATCTTGGATGTAATCTTCACTTTTGCTGTAAAACTCAACCAGATTGAAAGTAAAGTAAGATTAAAATGATATGATCATCATAATTTCTTAAAAATTTTCATGGCTTCACTAATTCAAATTACCATTTCACAAATCTCAAGACAAGGAGAAAGATAGAGAAAACTACTCAAATCTCGTGGGGAAATCACAACAAAACTCGGAATTCATATATAAAATCAAAGTCATACATACTACAAAAATAAATAAACTTATCTCTATATTCTCCCCAAGAAAACTCCTCGAAGTTCCCCTGAATTGCTTCCTTTCTTTACAACACAGAATTCTTCTTCGAAGCGGCAAGGAGGAAGTAATCTCTCACTTTCCCTCCACTCTTACAATCTCTCAAAAAATTCCTCACAATTTTGACACCCTAAAAAATTCTTTATAAACTAATGAGACCTTTCTAACCTTCAGGACCTCTGTAATTTTTGGCCAAAATCTTCTTTTAAAGTTTTGGATGAGCTTTCCCAAGAGTTGCTTAAGCATCCCTTCAAAATTTGTCCTCATCCAAAGCCTAGTTGGACATAACCTCCGAGCTTGCCGTTGGCGGCCTCGAGGGCGTTGTTGGCGGACCTTCTTAATGAATTAATTCTGGAGTCTCAAGAAAATCTCTTCTTCGGCGGGTTCGATGGCGCCGTCAGGGCTCTAGTTCAAATCTTCACATTTTGGTAATTTTTGCTCTAAATTCGCTCCTTTTTGCATCTTTTTGCTCCAATGACCATAATTCATCATTCTTGCAACAAAACATAAAAAATACCTTTCTTTAAGTGCAATATCATAAAAAACAATATAAAATAGGTATGAAAATCTCAACATATTTTCCTATGGACAAAATCCCCCAAATTTAACTATTACTTGTCCTCAAGTAATTTTTGTACTACATAAAAGTTATGATCAATTCTAGTAAAGTTTTAATTCAGAAATACTATAAGTTTGGTTTAGTTGAATATCATAGTGAGATTTTCAGAAAAAATTTAAGTAATTGAATTAACTTTGTAGCCATAACATTATCTAGTCATCAAGTTTAAGAGTTCTAGTATTCTATTCATTTCAAGAATGACTATATGTTGCAATATTAAGTCACTTAGAATATTCAAATGATAAGGACTTCATGGGAACACTGCTAGTAAAAGATCTAATCCATAAATATATGTTCAAGAATGTATTAAGTTTACCCTTTAGGTAGGTCCAGTGAAGCCAATTTTTTATTAGGCATACCCTCAAGCTTCTCCTCACTTCCATAATTTTTTTCTTTATTTTCTCTTTTTCATTAAGATTGTTTTCAATCCTATATATTTTTCTTTTCTTTTCAGGAATTATTTTCAATCCTTTCTTTTTCCTTTTAAAAGTGAGGATTACTATATCTGGATAGCCGTTAATTATTTTAAACATCACCTTTCCTTCCCAAAATTTGAAACTCAAAGCATTCCCTTACCTTATAATTATTTCATAGTTTTTACATCATTGAGCTCCAATCTTTTCTTCTCAAATGAATTTCCAAATCCTTAATACTTCAAAATATAGTTTCTTTTACTTTAAATATTTAACTATAGTCTTATTCTCTTATACTAAAATATATAAAGTTACAAAATTAATTTTCATTACAAAAAAATTTATTTAAATCTAACATAATATTTAAATAGCTACAAAATATAGTTCCCTGAATTAAATTCACTACCTAAAATCATTTAAATAATTTTAAAAATAATAATATAGAGGACATCCAATAGTTAATCTTTTTCTTCCCTCCCCTAAACTTAAATTTTTCAATATAAAAAGATAAAGGTGGAAAGAAAAACTCTAAATATAACTCATACCTTAGTATTTTAGGCATTTTTTTCATTCTAAAATTTTTGCAGTCCTTCTCAAAATTTCTAATTCACCTGGTCTGTAATATTAGGAGCATTCTACACATATAAATCATTAGAGAAATTTCTGGGTAATGAAATTTTGAAATAAGTATAAAACTAAAACATTAAATAAACATAATATTTCCTAACACAACTACAATACTAAAAAAAATAATTATAATTAAAATGTGAAATAAGAAATCACATTTCATTACAAAATACTACTCAACATCTATTATACTACACATGCAAATTTAACTACCACACTAAATTTATAACAAAAATTAAAATGATCTAAGTACAACATAATAATAAAAATGAAAGTCCACATACACACAAACATCCATTTCTATTACAAAAGATCACAAAAATAAAAGTACAAGTGTAAGTACATCAATTACATTCAAATATCAAAATCTCAAACTATGTCTTCATCACCTTGATTAGCAGGTGGATTGGGCTGATACTAAGTATATTGGGGGCACTCACGGAAAGTAACATCAGGCTCACCTCTATAGTGTCGGGCCTGAGCTTTGAATAAGCTACCTCAAAATTTGAATGCCTCTAAAGGTGCTCACTATAATAATCATGTCGACGTTCTAAACCTCCAATCCTTTCATTTATTAACTCCATGATCTTCCAGTGCAAGGTCAAATCATTCATCAAATCAATTAGAGTAGGGGAACTAGAAGGTGGAAGGTCATAACTTGTAGAGGGGACAACTCTACTAGTAGAAGGTTCTTGATTCCTACTTCCAGTTAACCATTTCTCATAGGATTCATAAGTTTTCAAATTGGCTTTAATAATGGGTTTCATAAGGTGAACCCATTCCTTATCTCCTTCAGCTTCCACTCCAGAAAGTCGGCAAAGTGCATAAATAAGGCCAGGATGTCCTAGCCCTCCACTTGTTTCACTCCTTGCCGTTGTCAATATGTTCTTAAAAATAATTATCCCCATGTTTATAGTTCTATTATTTTGAATACAGAAATTCAAAATAGTTCAATCTCTAGTTACCTCATTATGATGATAAGTTGGTAACAGAGTAGAAGAAATGAAATAATGTCATGCCTTAGAGGTAGCATTCAACATAGAAGCAGAAAAATTTACCCGTTCTCGTTGCTTTATCTTTCATGTTCCTTTCCCATCAGTGAGAAAGTTATTCACATCATTCATGGGGCCTTCCATATTACTGAAGGATTCATAGTTGTAGCTATAAGAGTTTGTGACTTCGTAAAAGGTGTTAATGCGGGCGCCATTAAATTCATCAAGAAATCCCCACACTTAAATGATTCCATCTTTAGAATAGAATACGTTGGCGTAGAATTCCTTCGCATTATTTGCAACAACTTTATTGGTGGTGTAACAGAAATTTTCCCACCTCCGCTCGGTAATAACTCGTTCAATCTCTCCTCCAAGACTTTCAAAAACTCAATCTTGTATACACTTCTTTCTTTCAAATACTGAAGTAAATCTTAATTGAGCCTTTGCATTAAATAAGCGAGACTCGTCGAACTGAAGTCACCTCTTTTGACATGGAGCCATTTCAATCTAAACAGAATTATAGAAAAATTCTAAAATATACTTCAAAAATTCAAATAATGGCTTCCAAAAGTAATTTTGAGAGTTCAACACTAAGATCCATGAGTTTCTTCCCATAATTTTCTTCACAGTCTCAAATTTCTTAGATCTCCTCAATGTGGTAGAAATCCGTGGTGAAAATCAAATATTTTTAGTTTGGAGTGAAGCTCTTACCTAGAGATTATCAAATCCGGTGTCAAAAAGCCTTGAAATCGCCTCCCATCCACGATCACTCAAGCTCTAGGTTGAAAATTGCATTTTTAGGAGGAAGGGGATGATGAATAGTGGCTGGTCAAAATCACGGTTGAAGGTGTTTTTTTTCGTGAGCTCCCTGTCAGCGAGGTGTTTGGAACTATCGGTTCACTCTATTGAAAATATATCTGAAGTCTCGGGAAAAAATCTGCCATCAGCGGCGTTGAGGGCGTCGTCAGCATGCTCTCTTGATTTGGTTCAGTTTCAGGATTTTTGTGATTTCGATCAATTTCAAGCCTCAACGACATCCATTCAATCATTGTAGACATAATTTTAGTGATTAAATGATGTTCTTTTGACAAATAAACTTTCACAACACAAAACATCACATTTATATATAAATTCTAAGGGGTGATATTTTTTCAACCTCAATACATTAATTCAGCGTCTTAATCCAAACCACTATACTCAAAACCTTGAAAATAAAACTTCCCATGCTTAATCTCAACTATACAGAGATCTAAAAGCATAATTCTAAAGCAAAGCATATACAAGGTTCAAACTAAATTACACACATAGACAGACAGGTAGCAATATAAATCTACTATTCATTAGATTCAGTACTGGATTCTCCTCTGAGATCACCCATTGATTGCACATGAACGAAGAGGTTGTAGAAGGATCGGTATGTAAATTCTTCAGTAGAATCCTCCTCTATTAATTTCATCCTCCTCATCAGCCGTATTAGATTATCTTCTAAATGTCCAAAGTGCTCACAATGTTCTTTCATCCTCTAATCTAGATGATCAAAGAAATTAGAGATATTATTAATCGCATTCATGACATTTTGTACTTCCTTTTCCAATTTCTTAATTTTGCGTAGGATCGCAAGAGTCTTGTAAAGAACTAAGGGTTGAACTTGCAATGAATTCTGAGATGCTTGATCTACTATAATAGTCATGTCATTTTTATCTTCAAGAGCTGAGAATCTCTCAGTTGGGTCCAAAGGCTTCCAATGTAGAAGTACCTTTTCACAATTTTTGTAGGATAGTTGGAACTGACTGCAAAGTGAGAAAATTTTGGAAGGGTGTCCAAGCTCATAAGTTGATCCTTGAACGATCAGGCCCAAAACCGACTTCACAATTATTGATCCAATATCGATCGGCAGTCCCCTTTGGATGTAGTACTTCAGGATAGCACTTTCTTTAAAAACTTTACCAATCTTCATTGTTAGTAATAGTTTTGCAGAAATGAAGAAGTGCGAGTGTTTTGAAACAGGATTTAGGATTGTTGCAGAAAAACTAACATACTTGTTTTCTCTCATTTCCTAGTCTTCAGTTTCGTCTGTTAAATATTGATAAATTTCATTCATCTGGTTTCTTGTTGGGACGAAGTTGGAATAGTGGTAGACAGGAATGTTTTTGATCATGTATAATTCATTGATCTGTGAAGGAGTAAAAGTGATCCATTTACCTCGTACAAAAACGACTCCCTTGTTGATTCCATGCAAATTTGCATAAAATCTTTCACCACAAGAACAACCACGGCCACGGTAGTATAGCACAACACCTCCCATCTTCACCGCACTATCATCTCTTCAATTGCAGTAGAGGGATTATTCAATCCTCAATTTATGAATCCTCGTTCCTTAATCAATCTTTTCTTCGTTAGTAACCTATTGAAAATATGATGCGCTTCCACACTAATAAACTTTCGTCGATTGAACAATTGGTGGATTCTCACTTTCTGGGATTATTAGAGGAATTGGATGCCACAAGAATGAAATTGGTGGATTCTCACTTCATTTTTGGGGGAAATATGACTTTAGGAATTAAGTTTGGAAGTTTAAAAGGGTAACTCCCACCCAAAAACTGCCAAAAACCGCCATTCAAACCCAAGAAATTGTCATCTCGCCAGTCTCACCGTCGGCAGGGTCAAGGGCGTCGTCGGCAAACTTATGTATTTATTTTTCCTGGACTCTCAAGAAAAACCCACTGTCAGCGGCGTTGATGGCGCCATCGGCGCCTAAGGCAAAAATTGCACAATTTTGCGCTGGTCCAAATGCATTCCAACTTTTCTTTATAGATCTAATTTATATGATGATTCAAGGGGAAATAAGAGTATTAGAACTTAATACTACCACAAACTAACGATAAATTCAAATAAAAACTGCTATAATCGCAATAGAATTAAAGATAACTATAGGTTGCCTCCAATAAAGCGCTTGGTTTAATGTCGTCAGCCCGACCTATTCAGGTGTTATTCGAGCTGATTGATCATTAAAACGTCTTTAAAATTTGGTATTTTACCCTCAAAATACAATTTTAATCTGTGTACATTTACTTTAAATCTATTTCCAGTCTTCTGATCTTCAATTTCAGCAGTCCGTATGTATGAACTTGAGTCACAGTAAAGGGTCCTTACCAACGAGACTTCAATTTCCCAAAGAATAACTCAGCCTAGTGTTGTAAAACAAAACTTCTTGACCTAGTTCAAAGTTCTTTAGGTTAATCTTCCGATCATGTCATAACTTTTGTTTCTCCTTATAAATTATGTCATTCTCATAAGATTCATTTCTAAATTCTTCCAATTCATTTAATTGTAACAATTTCTTCTTACCAGCATATTTCAAATTATAATTGAATTCCTTAATCACCCAATATGCTTTATGCTCTAATTCCACTTGTAAGTGACATGTCTTTCCAAAAATTAGTCTGTAAGGAGTCATTCCAATAAGTGTTTTATAAGCAGTCCTGTAAGCCCATAATGCGATATCAAGTCTAGTGGACCAATCTACTCTACTAGGGTTTACAGTGTTTTCAAGTATTTGTTTAATCTCTCTATTGGAAACTCTGGTTTGAGGGTGATAGGTAGTAGAGATTCTATGAATAATATTAAACTTCTCTGCCAATCTCTGAATGTATTTATTTCTAAAATGGGATCCTCCGTCAGTGATAATTTCTAGGCATTCTGTATCTAGTGAAAATATTTTTCATTAAAAACCTTAAAACACTTTTAGCATCAAGGTAAAGCTTGTGCTTCAATCCACTTAGAAATGTAGTCTGTTGTAATTAGTATATATAAGTTCCCAAATGAAGGAATAAATGGTCTCATAAAATCTAATCCACAAACATCAAGGATCTCAACTTCTAACATGAAACTCAGAGGCATTTCATTTCTTCTAGATATATTGCCTACTCGTTGACATCGATCACAAGTTTTTATGTATCTATAAACATCTTTAAAGATAGTAGGACAATAGAATACAGCTTGTAAAATTTTATGAACAGCTTTATCAATCCCAAAATATCCTCCAAATTCAGAATCATTATATTTCTAAGTGATTAGCTCAATTTATTCATAAGGTACACATCTTCTCATAATCAGATCCTTACATTGTTTATATAAATAAGGCTCATCCCAAAAATTTGCTTTCACATCATGAATGAATTTCCTTTGTTGTTGCAAAGCTAGCATAGGTGGCAAAATATCACTTACAATATAGTTAACAATATCAGCATTCCATGGTATTTTCCACTCATTAATATTATAAAGTTGTTCATCACGGAAACTGTCTCTAAATTCATTGTTAGTGTCAGCTAATTCATGATTTTCTAATCTTAACAAATGATCTACAATTTGATTATCAGTTCCCTTTCTATCAATAACCACAAGATCAAATTCTTGCATCAAAAGTATCCATCTAATCAATCTTGGTTTGACATCAACACATTTAGCTCCATCTAATCAATTTTTGCATTAGATATTTAATAGAAGAGCGATCAGTGAGCACAACACATTTAGCTCCAATTAAATAAGATCTAAATTTGTCTAAAGCATACATAATGACCAGTAACTCTTTTTTAGAAATAGTATAATTTATTTGTGCATCATTAAAAGTTTTATTAGCGTAGTATATAACTTTAAAAATCTTTTCATACATTTGTCCAAAGACAGCTCCAATAGCATAATCACTAGCATCACTAATCCATTCAAATGATTTCTCCCAGTTAGGTGAAATTATAATAAAGATTGTGATTAATTTTTCCTTTAATAACTCAAAGGCATTTAAACAGCTTTTAGTAAATTCAAATTTCTTGTCCTTTTCTAAAAGTTGGCATACAGGTTTGGTAATTTTGGAAAAATCTTTAATAAAACGCCTGTAAAAACCAACATGTCCAATAAAACTCCTAACCTCTCTTACATTAGTATGAGGTGTTACTTTAGATATTACTTAAATTTTTGCAGGGTCTGCTTCCATACCATCTTCCAAAATTCTATACCCTAACAAAATTCCTCCTGCAACCATAAATTGACATTTCTCCCAATTCAGAATCAGATTAGTTCTTTCGCATAACTCTAAAGCTTTTTCAAGATAACTTAAGCATGCGTCAAATGATGTTCCAAATACAGAGAAATCATCCATAAATACTTCGAAAACATCATTAATTAACTTACAAAATATAGACATCATACATCTCTTGAATGTTGCAGGTGCATTACATAATCCAAAAGACATTCTTTGAAAAGAAAAAGTTCTGAAAGGACTACTAAATGTTATCTTTTCTTGATCTTCATGAGCAATAGGACTTTTATGGTAACCGGTATATCCATCTAAAAAACAAAAATATTTGTGCCCAACAAGTTTATCTATTATTTTTTCTAAAAAGGGTAAAGGGAGGTGATCTTTCCTTATGGCAGTATTTAGTTTTCTATAATCAATGCAAATATGTCATTCAGTAATTTGTCTGATAGGTATTAATTCATTATTTTCTTTTGATTCAACAGTCACTCCTCCTTTCTTAGGAACACAATGAATTGGACTTACCCACTCACTATCTGAAATAGAATATATAATTTCAGTTTCTAACCATTTCAAAATTTTCTTCCTAACTACTTCTTTCATCATAGGATTTAATCTCCTTTGTGGATCAACTGTCGGTTTATATTGTTCATTTAATATAATTCTGAGCATACAGATCAAAGTACTGATTCCCTTAACATCAGTTAAGGTCCAACCAAAAGATTTCTTATATCTTTTCAATGTATCTAACAATTTTTGCTCTTACAAATCATTTAATTCTGAAGATATAATCATAGGTAATGTAGATGAGTCTCCCAGAAACACATACTTCAAGTGGCTAGGAAATATTTTCAACTCAAGTTCTAGTGGTTTTATAATTGATAGAGTTAGATTCTTATCAACATTTTCTGTATTATCCAGCATCTCAAATCTTTCCTGAACATAATCTAATGCTTCATTTTTTATTTCATCTAAAATAACTTCATCACCCTCTTCAAATTGTTCTTTCTCTTCAAAATGTTTATTAAAATGTTCATTCAAAAGATGTTCACCAATTTTCATGCGAAAACATTCATTATCTCTTTCAACAACAGAGTATTTCATAGATTTTACAATGTTAAAAGTCACTTCTTGATCGTGAACTCTCATAGTTAATTCTTCTTTTTAAACATCTATCATAGAGTTTCCAGTAGCTAAAAATGGTCTCCCTAAAATGATAGGTATTTCTATATCTTCCTCCATATCTAAAACGATGAAATCCACAGGAAAGATAAATTTATCCTTTCTACTAACACATCTTCTATAACTCCCTTAGAATATGTAACTGAACGATCCAGTAACTGAATAGTTAAAGAAGTAGGTGAGACTTCTCATAATCCTAATCTTTTGAAAATTAATAGAGGCATAAGATTAATGCAGACTCCCAAATCACATAAAGCTCTTCCATAAAAATTTTCACCGATAGCAAACGGTATAGTGAAACTGCCAGGATCTCTTAATTTTTCAGGAAGAATTTTCTGAATAATTGCACTACACTCTTCGCTAAGTGCAACAGTTTCATTGTCAGTGAACCTCCTTTTCTTGTTCAGAATATCTTTCATAAATTTCACATAATTTTGCATTTGATCTAAAGCTTCTACGAAGGGAATATTCACCGTTAACTTCTTAAGAATTTCTAAAAATTTGGAAAATTGTTTATTCTGTTCGTGTTGCTCCAATCTTTGAGGAAATGGTGGTGGAGGTTTCTCCATAGTAATCTTCATTGGGGTAAATGGATATTCTAAGTCTGGGTATTCATGATCCTTTTCTTTTTTGGTATCCACTTTTTCTTTTTCAGTTTCTATTTCTTTTTTTACTGTTGTCTCCAATTCTTTTCCACTTAATAAATCTATCACTTTTATCTGTTCTTTTCCTTAATCTTTAGGATTTGATTCCACAATATACTATGAAAAGTAATGTTCGGTTACTAAGCACAGTAGCGATATGCCCTAATTGGTTTTCAATATTCTAAATAGCAGTTCCTTGATTTTGTAACTAATTTCCTTGAATTTGTAATTAATTTCCTTGATTCTGCAATTTTTGACCCATGTTTAATATCAGCTCTTCCATGGATAACTTCTCATTAGTTTTAGTGTTACTGTTAAATCTTGAGGATAAGAAGGTCTATAGTTAACATTTCCTTGGTTGGATGAATTTCCTAATGGGTTCACTGGGTTGTTTGCCCATTGTTGATTTGCAGAAGAATTATTATTCCAATTAAAATTGGGATGATTCTTCCAACCTAGGTTATAATAGTTCGAATAAGGGCTATTAATAGCATTTAAAGTCTCATATAAAGGTTGAAGAAACACAAATTGCCAGATGAATTCTCTTCCATCATAGGAGGTGTTGGGGAATAATTCATCCCATTGTGATCTAATTTCTTTGATATTGCAACAATCCGTGATGCTAACATAGATATGCATGAGAATCATGGATACTAGCTACTCTTTCAAGATTTACCCTTTGGAGGGCCATTGAAAATTGCTGGTAGTCATCTTTTCTATTAATGAATAAGCCTCATCAAAAGGTTTTAACATTAAAGAACCACCCGCTGTAGCATCTATAATCGATCTAAGTGATCCCACTAATCCATTATAAAAAGTTTCAATTATCAACTAATCTGGTAATGAAAGATGAGGACATTTCCTAAGAAGATCTTTAAATTTCTCTCAAGCTTCGTATATTGACTCTCCATCAAATTGATAGAACGATGTTATGTCATTTCTAAGTTTAGTAGTTTTGGACGGAGGGAAATATTTGGATAGAAATTTCTATGAAATTTCTCCCCAAGTTCTAATAGATCCAGGTGCTAACAAATTTAACTACATCTTAGCCTTATCCCTTAGTGAAAAAGGAAAAAGGAAAAGTCTAAGTCTAACAACATCGTTGGAGACTCTGTCATATTAGGATCTTTATCTGGTGTATCTCCGAATTTATTGTTTTGTACCATTTGGATAATAGCAGGTTTAAGCTCAAATGAATTAGCAGCTACAACTGGATTATGGATAGATAAGTGAATTTCATGTGTTGTAGGATTTGCATAATCTAGTAGGGGTCTAGGTTGTTGTTCATTTTCTATTCCTTGATTGTCATGTTATTTTCTATTGTATCAGAATTTCTAGGTTCTTTTCTCAATCTTCTAATTTTTCTAACTGTGCGTTCAAATTCCGAAGTATAGGGCATAAGATTTTTAGGTCCGAATTTACGAATACAAATTGAAATCAGCACACAGTAAAACAATTAATTAAATATGAAAATAAGTTACAATTCAAGTAAAAATTTTCTAAGAATCCTAATTTATCTGTTACTCTAGTTGTAATTTTTTTTGTTTACTCACTCCTCGGCAACGGTGCCAAAAACTTGACCGCAACTTTATATATGCTTAAAAATATATGTATTCAATACTGCTACTAAAAGATTTAAATCCTCAGCAACTGTACCAAAACTTCATAACAGTTATAGATTCAAAAAATATGAATGTAATAAATATTCAATAATTTTAAAGTCTCACATATCAACGCAAGTATACGTATCGCTCAAGTAATATAGGGCTCTAATGGAGTCCTAGAAAGTGATCCCACAAGGAGTAAGATTAGAACTACGAACTAAGATTTTAGAAAAGCAATACTTTAATTGCAACAACGAAGTTCAATTTGCTTATCTGCGACTAATAACCAATTGAAATAAATATTTAATTTTAATAACTATTAAATAACTAATTATACTAATGAAGTTTTTAATGTCATATTCAATATATAAGAAAACATCCTTCTCCTTGTCAAGAAATTATAGTGAATGGATAAAGTGAATCAGTTCAATTTGTATTGTGCCAAATAGGAGCATACCTATTCTTTACCCTTTGGTCCAGGCATAAACAACATTGACTAATCCTATGCTTGTTTACTAAATCTGTGGCTAGGCTGGGAGGATGTCGACTCTCTCTTTGGAGCTCCCACATTCCCCTCGCCTGAGGGCTAACATCTACACTTCAGCACCCAAACGATAGGACCGAATTAGGGATTTTAGTCTTACACTGAAATCTTCAATTTTACGTCTGATAATATTATTTCCATATTTATTTGCACCCAACTTCCAAGGGATTTGACCTCCCTGAATCTTGGATGTAATCTTCACTTATGTTGTAAAACTCAACATATTTTAACAAATCAATTGGCTAGATTGAAAGTAAATTAAGATCGAAGTGAAAAGATCATCACACTTTCTTAAACATTTTCTTGGCTTCACCACTTCAAATCACTATTTCACAAATCTCAAGACAAGGAGAAAGACAGAAAAAACTACTCAGATCTCATTGGGAAATCACAACAAAACTCAAAATTCATATATAAAATCAAAGTCATACAAGCTACAACAATAAATAAACTTATCTGTAATTTCTCCCCAAGAAAACTCCTCGAAGTTCCTCTGAATCTCTTCCTTTCTTTACAGCACACAAAATTCCTCTTTAAAGCGACAAGGAGGAAGAAATCTCTCTCTTTCCCTCCACTCTTACAATCTCTCAAAGAACTCCTCATAATTTTGACACTCTAGTAAATTCTCTATACATTAATGGGACCTCTCTAACCTTCAGGACCTCTCAAACTTTCAGCCAAAATCTTCTTTTAAAGTTGTGGATGAGCTTTCCCAAGAGTTGCATAAGCATCCCTTCAAAATTTGTCCTCATCAATAGCCTAGTTGGACATAACCGCCGAGCTCGCCATCGACAACCTCGAGGGTGTCATCGGTGGACCTTCTTAATTAATTAATTCTAGAGTCTAGGGAAAATCTCGTCATCGGTGAGGTCGATGGCGCCGTCAGCGCCCTAGTTCAAATCTTCACATTTTGGTCTTTTTCACTCCAAATTCGCTCCTTTTTGCATCTTCTTGCTCCAATGACCCTAATTCATCATTCTTGCAACAAAAAATCAAACATACCTTTCTTTAAATTGCAATATCATCAAAAATAACTGAAAATAGGTATGAAAATCTCAACATATTTTCATTTGGTTACGTAACTGATTATGACCAATCTAACTTTGATCTCGACCCCCAAAATGATCCTCAAATTGCACTCAAGTCTCATTAACTCCTTGTCAAGTCCAAATAAGACATCAATGACACTGCTTAGGACAATCTAAGGGAAGTGGCATATCTGAGACGCTTTATCCTAATCTCTCAGGTAGGTGTCAGCCTTTCTCGGTATTAATTAAAAAGGATGCTAAATTTGTTTGAGAAGAGAAATGTCAGTGGGCCTTTGAAGATGTTAAACAATATTTAATGACACCTCCTGCCTTAGCAGCCCCTATCTCAGGGAAACCTTTGATACATTGTACCGCAGCCTTAGACAACTCTCTTTGAGCCCTCTTAGCCCAGTTCAATGATGAAGGTAAACAAAATGCACTCTACTACTTGAGTCGTCACCTTATACCGATAGAGATAAGGTATCCACCTATTGAGAAGCAATGTCTGGCATTAATTTTTGTTGCTAAAAAATTTAGACATTACATGCTTTCTCATAAGATTACCCTAATCTCAAAAGTTAATCCATTACAATATCTGATGACCTGACCAACACTCTCCAGACGTTTAGCAGATTCCTGATGTAACTTTCAATTGGATTTCTATGGGAGATAATTACAATGTCGATGCTCTAGTAAAACTTGCTAAAGAAAATGGCATGTCCCATGGAGGATTCCATTAAAAGCACAAGCTTGGAAAAGAAGAAACAATAAATATAGTTGCAGACATCAATGAAGATTGGCGCAAGCCATTAATAGAATATTTGCATATTGGAAAGCTGCCAAAAGACAAGTTTGAAGCACACCACATCACAAGAAGGGCTATATCTTACGCCCTAGTGGGAAACATTCTATATAGAAGATCAGTCGACCAGATATGTCTACGGTGTTTAAATAGTGCTGAAGCAAAGAATATTGTCAAATAGGTACATGTCAGATTGTGTGGCGCTCAGCAATTTGGACCGAAAATGAAAATGAAAATCAAAAGAATCGGATATTATTGGCCAGCAATGATGTTCGATTGCATGGATACAACCATAAAATATCATCAATGCCAAGTTCATGGGGCGGTTTTACACCAGCCTCCGAATGTGCTACACCCAACTGTTGCCTCGTGGCCATTCGAGTGTTGGGGCACAGACATAATAGGTTCGATAGACCCTCCATCTTCTAAAGGACAGAGGTTTATACTTGCTGCTACATATTACTTCTCCAAATAGGCTGAGGCAATACCGTTGCGTGAGGTTACGAGACAACACATCCTTCAATTTTTTAAAAGTCAAATTGTCTAACATTTTGGAGTACCACAAAGAATAATTTTTTATAATGGGACAGCTTTCAGAAGCACAAAGATCAACAATTTTTTTAAAAAGACATGGGATATACTGGAGATACTCTACAATTTACTATCCTAGAGTAAATGGTCTAGCTGTAGCGTTCAACAAAACACTGGTACATATTTTGAAGAAAACACTGGATAAAAATAAAAGGGATTGGCACAACAAACAATTAGAAGCCTTGTGGGCCTACCGGATGACTTTCAGGATTCCCACTCAGTGTACACCCTATATGCTCGTGTACGGATACAAGGTTGTGTTGTCACTAGTAGTATAAACACCATCTCTCGGAGTTGTTGTTGCCAACCAACTCACAATAGGAGAAAGTGCAATACTCAGACTTGAAGAACTGGAGAGTCTCGAGGGAAAATGACTAGAAGCACAACAACATTTGGAGCTTTACCAGGCAAAGATGGTATAAGCTCATGACAAATTAGTCCGCCCAAGGACATTTAAAGTTGGTGACCTTGTACTTGTGCCCAAAAGGCCTATTCTTGCACGCCGCAAAATAGGTGAAAATTTTGAGCCAACTTGGGAGGGTCCATTTGTCGTTGAAAAGGTCTACAAAGGAGGAGCCTAACAGTTAGTGGACTTTCAGGGAAAAACACCCATGTTACCGATAAATGGACGATTCCTGAAAACCTATTATGCAACCTGATATTGCTTTCCACTGCTTTGAAACTTTGAAACTTTGATTGTTTTGAGGTTATGTATGTGGCCATATGTCTATGACTGGGTTTAAATTTTGTAATTAATCTCAATATAATAAAAATTTTTAGAAAGAAATTTTAAACTTCAATTTTTCTCCTTTCCACATTTGAGCATAATGTTCCATAAAATTAAATTCACATATAAAAAAATAATTTATTTCACTTAAATAAGCTAAAATTCACTTCAATAAATACGTTATTTTGTTCTTGTTCATGCCAAGTTTCAACCCATTGAATTTTTTCCTGTTGTCTGTAGAAAAATGTTGGGACAGAGGCTGATCTTTGCTTTCCAGGATGGGTGGACCCTTGCACTAATTGAGGAGATGGCGCCGCAGGGCGGTACCATAGACTTCAACATGGATTTTAGCTAGGTTGACATGGACTGCAAAGGTCCTCTCATGAATTTAGTCAGTGACAAAGAGAAACAGGGATTGCCTTCACTTCTAAGGGTTACCGCCAAAGATAATGTATCACAAAAAGGCAAGAACGTGTAATAAAGAAAGATCTGATTGAAGGTCCGAGAGGTCTGCCCTCCATGGTAGCTACACCAGTTGGAGGCCTAGTAGCCACCGATAATGAACGACGGCCAAGTAATTTGCTTTGAAGAATGCAACACAGGATCGCCAACTGCAAGAAGCAGAGGGCTTTCCTATGACAAGAGCACAGACATCAGAGAGAGACGAACAACTTATTCACCCCTAATCATGAGGGGCATATTTATGATCCGGACATGAAAGAAACTTCTGCTAGCCTACCCACCACAGATGAAGAACTTAACAGAGTCTGATACACTTTCAGTTTCAGATGTTTTATGCAAGGGTTGCCCGACGTGTAATGCTGAAATACCAGTCCGGACATCAGCCACGGGGGCGTTTGTAGAGTGCACAGATTGCAATGTCCTACATTTACAATGTTTCAGTACATTGAAAGAGTATACCTCCAGCACTGATGAGTCTCAAACATCAAATTTTATGATGGATGAGCCATATGTCCCACTGGGGGCAGATCAGTATGTACCATGGATCCCAGGGACGTACATCCCGCTAGACCTCGAGTCTCATGTTCCAGATCAACCAACGCTAGTTTGTGTTCCTGTCAATTCTCAGAGGGAGGAACTCCAGTGACAGCTACCGACTCCTAGTACGTTGGAGTACTATAAAAAAAGAAAAGTAAATAAAAGAGAATTTGAATTTAACGAAAAAGTCCCGAGAAAATTCATCAACATACTGGAGTGATTAGAGCTCTATACCAGTCTTCTCAAAGATTGACGAGCAAAGTATTCTTAATTTCATTTTTGACCAAAGGGACAGAAATGGATCATGGTTAGTTATGGAAAGGACCTATTTTGAGCCGAGGAAATGGATGTGAGGAAAAGAGAGCATTACCATCCAATGTGGGTGCTGCTACAACATCACAAATGACAGACAGGGGATTCTCCCTGGGATCCTCGGACACGATCAAGCAGATCCACAGCCGTTAATGATAATGTGGATGATCAAAAGAATAGTCAGATGGAGCATACTGCCTGCTACTTGCATCCCAAGTAGTTTCATCATCAACATATATGACTAGGGAGACTGCATACCTCCTCACATTGATCATCATGATTTTGTAAGAACGTTCAGCACGATCTCATTTTTTTAGCAAGAGCAATATAATATTTGGGAAAGAAATTGATATCATCAGCTCTGGTGAGTTCAGAGGCTCTGTGAAGGTTCCTCTACCAGTTGGTTCAGTCTTGGTTCTTAAAGGCAAC
>NEWO01000047.1:557866-595318 GCA_003013225.1 Phalaenopsis aphrodite
TGGTGCTTTCCTTCTCAATGTAACACATATATTTCCTTATCACTCCTTGGGTTGACTGTGAGTCTCAGTGCTTTCCTTCCTAACATGATGCACATATTTTCTTGTTACCTCTTAAGTTGGATGTGAGTCTTAGTTCTTTCCTTCTCAATGCAATGCATATTTCCTTGTCACTACTTGGGTTGGATGTGAGTATTGGTGCTTTCTTTATTAACTTGACGCACATATTTTCTTGTTACTTCTTGAGTCAGATCCTAGTGTTTTCCTTCTCAATGTAGCACATTTATTTTCTTGTTACCTCTTCAGTTGGATAGAGTCTTAGTGCTTGCCTTGTCAACGTAGCACATATATTTCTTGTCACCTATTGGGTTGGATGTGAGTCCTAGTGCTTTCCTTCCTACCGCGACGCACATATTTTTGTGTTACATCTTGAGTCGGATATGAGTCCTAGTGCTTTCCTTCTCAATTGTAGCACATATATTTTCTTGTTACCTCTTGAGTTGGATATGAGTCCTAGTGCTTTCCTTCTCATTATAGCACATATATTTTCTTGTCACCTTTTGGGTTGGATGTGAGTCTTAGAGCTTTCCTTCCTAACGTGACGCACATATTTTCTTATTACCTATTGAGTTGGATATGAGTCTCAGTGCTTCCTCCTCAATGTAGTAGATATTTTCTGTTAGAGCCGGAAGCGAGCCTCTGTGTGTTCCATCTTGATTTGGCCCTCCTACACAATCCTATTCTCAAATTTTGAAATAAGTTTCAAGACCACCTGAAATGCATTATGACATCTGATTCATATTTTGGGATTCAAACCTAAATTTCAATTTCCACCTTGGGGTCAGCACCCATATAATGATTCCCATCCTTTATAAATACTTAAAATTTCATAACTCAAAATTCACTCTTCGATCCCCAGCGAAAGTCCTTTCTCCATGATTTCAATCAGACGATCATTTGCTAATTCCCCATGAAAAGTAAATCACACACACAACTCTACACATACTTTTGGGTTTGTTAACTTTGGAGTTTATATTGGTTTTTGTTGATCTCGTCGGTTAACGCCAATACGCACGGTGTGCTTGCCCAGCACACCACACCTATTGGGGGTCCATTTATTGACCTCACATTTGGTTGAGGTTTAGTATTTTTTCTTTAGTAGCTTAAGTTATAGCCATAGGACTTTCCTATTGATTATTCTTAGAAAACTAGACATGGAACCCTCACCATTAGAAATCCTACACTCTTCTTTACTCAACTTGAGGTTCCACATATTGGTCCTAACCTCTAGCACTTGGTAGGTGGGGTCACTATGGGGGAATTTAAGATGAGTTACCCTTAGAACTGCTGGACCTTAAGGTTGACCCTTGGTGTTGGTCTAGGGCTAAGGCACTCACTTGCAATCACTTACACTAACAATCACTCACTATCCTAAACCTAAACTTATAAGCTTTGGTCCCTTGATACTTTTGGCAGACTCTTGTAGGTGGTCACCGAAACCCACCATCTCTAAGTTAGGGTTTGGCTAAGACCACTACATAGAGGACCCAAAATGGGGTTTCCATTGGTCAATGGCTTATTGATGATGGTTGGCACTCTAACTCTACCAAGATGCCCAACCTAGCCTTTGCCCCTAAATTCCCCCGAATTACCTAAATACCCTTGGGATCCCAAATTTGGCCAACATTTCCAAATCTACCCAAAATATAGAACTTGACTCAAAAATCATTTCAAACACCTTGAAAACACCCAAAACTACCCAAAATAATCAAAACTGGCCAAATTACCAAAAATACCCCTCCTTAGCCCAAAATTCCAAAAATTACAAAAAATCCTTAAAATTCCCAAAACCTCGTAAATATTCCCAATTTCATTTTTCTCAACTATCACATGACCCAATTTGGCTAATTTGACCATCTTTGACCAAAACCCCCAAATTTCCCTTTAAAGGCCCATATTTTCCCTAAATTACCCCAAATGTCTATCTAATTGGTCTCAATTTACCCCAATTTCAAATCAAAACTCAACTTAACTCTTGATAGGACTAATTTAGACCAAATTCTAGCTCAATTGGTCCATGATTTGAACCTAATTTTGATTTAATGTTGGCCCTACGGCTTGGTTCCACCAAATTGAACCCATGCCCCATTCAATTGGCCACAATTTATGTTGAAAAATCTTCAAAACATACCTATATATCAAAATTGACCTTCAATTGTCCTTGGTGAGATCATAGTTTCATTTGATTTTAACCTAAGTCCAAAAGCCCCAAATTTACCCCAAATTGGTCATGTCTCAAAATCTAACCAAATTGATGGCCTAGCCCAAAAATTTTCACTCCATCCTTTCATGAAAAATCTTCACAACATCTCAATTGATCATTTGAATGATTAAATTTGGACTTAGCTTAAGGCTAGCACAACCTAGACACATGTCTAGCCCAACATTTCCAAATTGAAAAAATTTCAAAATTCTTTAAATTGACCTACCAATTGAACTCAAAATCACTTCAAACCTTTACCAATGATCTTCATAATAATCATCTACACAATATTGATCAATAAATTGGGTCAATTGACATTTCTAACCTAGCCCAAACCCAAACATTGATCACTTTAACCCAAGCATTAAATATGACCAAACTGCCTTAAAGTAATCAAATTAACTCCACCTCAGCCATTAGTTAGATTCTAAAACTAAATAAAAACCCATCTAACGACTTAAATTAAGCCATGGACCGAAATTCCCCAAAATTAATGGATCTTATTTCCAAAAATGCAAATGCTTAACATACCCTTACCAAAACTAAACCCCATTGCATTAAATTGCTTTGACAGATTCCCTTTGATGCCCTGAGCTCTTAGCCACCTCCCCCTGCCATGGTCGGCTAGCCTAGTCACTGAAGAAGCCAAAATTGAGGGCTACCCCCTCTTAAATCTCAGCCAAATCAAACCTACAGGCCAGCTCAGCCAAATCAAATTGTAGAGCTCCTTTGCCCTCCACCTAAGCACCACAATGGACCCAAACATTTGTCTTGAGAGCCACCCCATGGCCATTTTTGTAAAAACTCACCTCCATGGCAATGGGAGGTGTGCTTAAATTTTCTGAGAGAGAGTTTCTTAAGTCACTCGAAGAGCTTCTTTAAGACCTCCACAACCCATTCCAATCACTCTATTGCCTTGATTCCCCCTGTGTGACCCTAATTTTAAGCTTGAAAATTAGAGCAAAAATAGGAAATCCCTGAAACGTCCACCAAACTTCAATTGCTTGTGCCCAAACCTTTGCGATAAGAAGAGAAGACAAAGCCCCATCAAATTAGCCTCTGAAATAGCCTCTACATAAGCTCTAGACCAACACCCAAAATCGGTCTTGATCAAAATCAGACCTAGGCTTTAAACCAAGACTAGAGGCTCAATCCCTAGCCTCCTTGGATCCCAACGAACGTGCCAAGACCCTCTGATTGAAGTTTTAATTCTCAGATCCAAGGTATAAAACTTCTCTTATTTCCGAGCCTATATGAACTCTCAATTTATTTTGAGTTGATTTCATGGCATCATAACCGTATGGATATGTTTCTCTAGTCTAGATGAGAATTTTAAAAAATAATTTCATCTAATTTAACTAAGAAATGAGAGAGATCCTATAGCTAGAAGATGGACGGTTCTCGGACTAGGCTATCAGGGACGATGACGGAGCGTCGTTAGATCGCATGTGTATCGGATGGACGGTCGAGATCAAGCTGGATAGCGCTTCAGAACATAAACCTCGGGCTGAGTTAGTGCTGAGGTGGACGGCGATGTCGAATGGGAGCACTCTGCGTGGAGCTTAAGAGCCGCCGTAGGTTGAGGTGGCGCCGCACGTTTAAATAGATAAATAGGGATTTAATTAATTCAGAAAATGATCCCTAATTTAAAAAATTCATATCTTGGTGTAGAAAAATCACAAAAATAAAAAATATATATATCCTCTTGCTCAGTGAACAGAGGCGAATAATGTGGAAATAATTTTAAGTCCATGTGAAGCATATTATATTTTTAATTAATTAAACACTGATTTAAATGTTTTGAATCTCCATGAATCTAGTAATCACACTATGGCTTGAAATTTTATCATGTTGTTGCCTCTGTCTTATGGAACTTCCTTGATTTTTCCAAAATCAGAGGAGGTCTCTAAATAGAGAATCATATTTTTCAAGTTTATGTGCATTATTTGCTTAAAATGATCATGAAAATTAGCATGTTACTTAGAAAAATCCAAGAAAATTTTGGAAGATTTATGATGACGAGAGAACCTTTAGGAAACTTTTTCATGAGTCGAGTCATTCAAAATAAACCTAATCTTCACAAACCCTAAATCACTAAAATAATAAATTTTGAAAAATAAAAACAACAATATGACTTGATTTTTGATCTCCACTATTGTTTAGGATCCAGAGAACTCACTATAAAAATTTTAATGCATTTTATGTTCATTTGATAACTAAAATTAATTTTGCAAGTTAATTAACATTTTTGGCATTAAAATGATTTTTAATAATTAAAATATAACTTGAAAAAATTATTAAACTTAATTTTTTCAGTTCTCTGTGATCAGGGGTATGTTCTAAAAATAAAACGATATTTAAAATAGAAACTTGATTTTAGCCTATTTTAAATATTTAAATAATTCAAAATTCCTAAAAATCACAAAAATAATAAAAACTCATGGAAATATTCTAAATTGCTTCCTAAGCACTTAAAAACAATTAGAATATTTTTCCTGATTTTTTAAATAAAGAAACTGAAATTCAAAGCTAAAAATAATTTTTGAACGCTAAAAATGAGTTTTCACTAAAAATAATTTCAATAAATCGAATAAAACTCAAAAAAATATAAAATTTGCTCCTCTGAGTTCTCTAACGTCGAAAAGATTTTAAAAAAATATATAAAACTTAATTTTAACCATTTAAAATATTTTATATTTAATAAATACCCAAGCACTTAACATAATTCTTAAAATTCAAATAAAATTCAGAAAATCATGAAATTTGGTCCAAAGGCTTCTTTGGTCTAAGTCTACCTCTAGTAAGATTTCAAGGGATTACGATTTACCTTGGTCAAGTTAGGAATTCTTTTTTAAAAATCCTATTTTTGCATGGCAATAATTATATAAATTAAATTAAATTTTCAAAAATCACATTTTCTCTTGTGATGTCTTAATTGACAAATTATGAAGTGTCAGAGCCTTAAGGGCAAATGTGTAATTTTGGACATTTAGCCTTAATTAAAATTTAGGCTTATTTCAAGGAGGGAAATTGGTAACCTCTGATCTTAATTTGGATGTTTGAAACACAGGGGGTTAATTGATAGAAACAAACCTCACTTTCTTAATTGAAAAGATAAGTTAATAAATTTCTAAAAATTATTAGAATTTGGAAGTTTATTAAAATAAAATGAACCTAGGACTTAGTGGTATGACTTTTGAAGTCAATAATTAATCAATTTAATACCTCTATTTTGATTTTAAAATGAAATTCAAATCATGAATCATGACCACGTAAAGCTTAACCTTTTCAAAATTAATTAAGATATTCACTTAGGTCTTAAGGGCTTAGTAGTGATTTAGGCTAAATCAAGGCTGATTAAATGAGGATTAGAAAAATAAACTTAATTAAAATTAGAACATATTTCAGACACTACAAGCCCAAGTCAAAATTTGGCAAACTGTTCCAATAACACTAACTTGCCCCTTTAAGGGTCTTCACCCACATAATCTTCAAGATTAAATTACAGATGATAATTGCCTTATTCTTAGGGATAATTGAGACATCAATGTCTATTGAGCATTAGGGTGTTTACAAGATAAATTATTAAGCAACATAAAAAGTTTAAAAGAACTCGAGATTTTCCACCGGGCAGCGAGAGAGTAGCACAGACTTGCTTCTTTATCTAGATCTGTTAGATACCTCGGAGATCTACTAAACTTAATATATTTTTCTTGACAACATCATCCTTAATTAAACTTCTAAAGACCCACCAAGATATGAACTATGATTAGATAGGTCGTCAAAATTTTACTTTCCTTTTTCATATAAACTCCCTTAACATGCCTTTTGAGTTTCAAGTGGTGGAACGAGAAGACTCGCCCGGTACACTTTTACAGTTTTCAGCATTATCTTTCTTGTACTTTCAAACTGTACTTTTATACCTTGAAACTTGCATGCTAAACAACGACGCCACCTTGCATGAAAACTAAAACTATTAGGATAGCCACAAAACCAGAACCAAATATAAAACTAAAATCAACCAAGATAAAATTCACCCACACAACATTTAAAAAATAAAACAACTCAAAATTTAATCACAAACATCACGCAAAACTACAATTGCAAATAAATTAAGATATCTCTATCGAATGATCGAGAATTCCTCGGAGGAGGTAAGCTATGGTTGCTAATGAGGCTTCCCACGGTCTAAATGAAATTATGGAACTCATTAAGTTGAGTTTAGTAAGTTCATTCAGACTAATAGAATCCCACAAAAAATAGTTGTACCGAAACGAGGGAACCGTGGGATCCTAACTGGTGTCGTTCTAATCAACTTTAATTTGCCGCCATAAAATTTAAAGAACTTCAACCATAAGGCCACTTGATTTAATATCATAACTTGACACACTTGGAAACTCAATCTCATCGCGGTAAGGAGCTTGGAGCTAGCATTGTCGGCAGCACGACTATCTTCAATAGCAGAACCTGTCTTCCCCAGCTAAACCAAATAACAAAGCCATAGGAATTCAAGGTTGCATGCTTATGCAACGTAAATCCTCACCTTATCTTTAGGCCTTTGTATAACTCTGCTATACAATATAAGCCCTAACACGTCTCAGGATTCCGAGGTTGTTATTTGTCATGACCTAAACTCTCATATCTTCTAGGCTATTTATGTGATAGTTTCACACGAATGTAAGCCCTAACTAATATAATTGGCAGGATAAATACCTTAATATTTCTCCTCAAAACTGAAGCCAAACATTAGGATAACTTGAGAAGTCACCGAGGTTCCCCTCTGGATCTATCACATCCCCTATTTCTTCCTCCTTTTGGACTCTACAACAAAATGTTCCAAATTTGAACCAATCCCCTTTAACACCTCTACGTCCGATCTCATTGAAAAGTCCTACCCTTTCAAACTCCTTGAAGATAATATTTATTGATTTTTATCGAGAGACTTCTTAGGTGATTTTGGTCATTTAAGATGTAATTAATTATAGGGGCTTCCCCTTATAAGAAGCATGTCTGAAACAAGCTTAATATAAACGCTATTTAATTCTTTATATTACATAGGGGAACTTTTTGGCAAATAAAACAGTTTTCCATACCAAATGGACGTCATATATTCCTTAGTTTATTTGATCGAGCCTCATCCTCAAGTCTTGTGTTTATCCTTCGGGATAGATACAAGATTTGAGGTACAATGCTCTTTTATTTAAACTATGTAAAATATGGGGTTGGTTTGATATCATGTTTTTCTAAAACTACATAAATATGTAAATTAAAACTTCCTTCCAAAGTGGGCAATCGAATTTTGATTCTGGTGGCCGACAGTTTCTTACGGACAACTCCAACCAAAAGTACTGCCCACAATGTTCTACATTTAAATATGATGATGTATAAGATGATGTTATAAGACTTAGATTATTTCCTTTCTAACTAAGGGATAAGGCTAAGAGACGGTTACTTTCGTTATCACCTGGATCTATTAGAACTTGGTGTGATTTAGCACAAAAGTTCTTTGATAATTATTTTCTACCATAAAAAACTGCAAAACTTAGAAATGATATTACATCTTTTTGTCATTTTAAAGGGGAATCTATTAATGAAGCACGAGAACGATTTAAAGAACTCTTAAGAAAGTGTCCAAACCATGCTATACCAGATTGGTTAATAATTCAAACATTTTATGATGGATTAGCTGGATCTTTTAAATTAATTATCGATATCGCTCCTGGTGGTTCATTGTTGTCAAAACTATTTAATGAAGCTTATGCTTTAATAGAAGATTTGTCTACAAATAATTTACAATAGCCTTCTGAAAGATAAATCTCAAGAAAGTAGCCAATATTCATGAAACTGATGCTTTTTCTATGCTATCAATTCAACTTGCAGCACTTTCAAGGAAGTTAGACAAATTTGTAAAGAATATTTCTCAACAAATTTCTTTCGTTGAAGAGAATTCATTAGGCCAAATGGTAGATTGTCAAGTTACATTAGAAATTTTGAATGCCATAAATAATAAGTAGAATAACTTATAATCATATTATTATAACCCAGGTTGAACGAACCATCCCAACTTTAACTGGAACAATGCTTCAGGTGTAATAATCAGCAATGGTGGAGCAATCAAGTTAAACCATTGGGAAACTAGAACAATCAAGGGAGTAGTAATTATAGACCTACTTATCCTCCAAGTTTTAACGGTAAGCCACAATTTAAGGAGAAGAAGTTGTTTATAGAAGAAGTGGTGTTACAAATGGGAGACTAGTTACAAAGTAAAGTAGCTACAGTTAGAAATATTGATAATCAATTTGGACAAATAGCAAATTCATTAAGTAATATATCTCAAGGAACACTTCCTAGTAATACAAAAATAAATCCAAAAGATCATAATAAAGAGCAAGTAAAAGTTGTTCAACTTAGAAGTGGAACAGTAGAGTTCAAAAAGAGACTGAAGTAGAGAGAAGAAATTATAGAACCAAAAGAGGACGCTCCGAGAGGTTTAGAGAGACTTATTTCTCCATTTAAAGTTGATTTGGAAAAACCACCACCTTCATTTCCTCAGAGGCTTCGACAATAAAGGTTGGATAAGTAATTTTAAAACCACCACCTTCATTTCCTCAGAGGCTTCGATAATAAAGGTTGGATAAGCAATTTTCAAAATTTTTTATAATTTTTAATAAGCTTACAATTAATAATCCATTTGTTGAAGCTCTAGAACAAAAGTCAAGCTGTGTGAAATTTATCAAGGGTATTCTTAACAGGAAAAGAAAGTTTGAAGATAATGAAACTATTGAACTTAGTGAGGAGTGCAGTCCTATAATTCAAAAAAAGCTTCTTAAAAAAGATTAAAGATCCTAGTAGCTTTACAATTCCATGTGCAATAGGAGAAAGATTTTATTGGAAACCTTTATGTAATTTAGGAGCAAGCATCAACCTTATGTCATTATCTATATTTAAAAGATTGGGATTAGGAAAAATAACCCTACTACTATAACTCTACAGTTAGTAGATCATTCAATAACCTATCCTAAAGGAGTTATAGAAGATGTCCTAGTGAAGGTGGATCAATTTATCTTTCTTGTTAATTTTATTATGCTAGACATGCAGGAAGATAAGGGGGTACCTATCATTTTGGGGAGACCATTCCTAGCCACAGGAAGAACAATGATAGATGTGCAAAAAGGAGAATTAACTATGCACATCAATGATCAAAAAGTCACATTTAATATTTCAAAATCAATGAAATACCCTACAAAAGGCAAGAATGATGAATGTTATAGAATGGATGTTATAAGATATTTAATTGAATGCCATTTTGAAACAATTTATGAATAGAAATATGAGATGAAAGAGTTGGAAAATGAGCAAGAAGAGGAATTAGATCAGTATGTATATTTATTTAAGGAAGATTCAAACTATGTTCGAGAAAGTTTTGAAGTTTTGGACACAACAGAAAAAGATACAACTTTTTGTCCATCAATTGAAAAATCTCCTGAGCTTAAGTTGAAGTTGGTTCTTGAACCTTTAAAGTATGCCTTTTTAGGTGATTCCTCTAGCTTACCTGTCATAAATTCTTCAAAATTAACTACAAAAGAAGAGAGTTTGATGAAAATTTTAAAAAGCTATAAGAAAACCTTTGGATGGACAATTGCTGATATAAAAGGAATCAGTCCTTCAATTTGTATGCATAGAATTTATCTGGAAGAGAATTGTAAGCCCAGGTCCTTAGAAGAGATTGAATCGTATTATGAAAGAAGTTGTTAAGATAGAAATTCTAAAGTGGTTAGATGCTGGAATTATCTACCCTGTTTCACATAGTCATGGGTTAGTCCAATTCACTGAGTTCATAAGAAAGGAGGAGAGACTGTAACTTTGAATGAACAAAATGAGTGAATACCAACAAGACAAGTTAGAGGATGGTGAATATGCATTGATTATAGAAAATTAAATATTTTTAACTACCCTTTCAAGATCAAATGCTGGATAGACTAGCTGGGCATAAATACTTTTATTTTCTGGATGGATATACTGGTTATCACCAAATACAAATAGCTAGTGAGAATCAAGAGAAAATAACATTTACTAGTTCTTATAGTACATTTGCTTTTAAAAGAATGTCATTTGGTTTATGTAATGCACCTGCTACATTTCAAAGATGCAAGATGACATTTTTTATGATTTAATTGAAAAAAGGAATTGAAGTTTTTTTGGATGATTTTTAGTGTTTGGAACTTCATTTGAATCAAGTTTAGAGCATCTACCAAAAGTTATTAAGAGCTATGAAAAAAAAAATTTAGTCCTTAATTGGGAAAAATGACAATTTATGGTAGCAGGAGGAATAGTTTTGGGACATCAAATTTCAGAAAATGGTATGAAAGTTGACCCTACAAAAATTCAAGAGATCGCTAATTTACCGTATCCAACAGGTGTGAAGGAAATTAGGAGATTTTTAGGACATGCTGAATTCTACAGGTGATATATTAAAGACTTTTCAAAAATTGCTAAGCCTCTATGCCATTTACTTGTAAAAGATGTAATTTTTTATTTTGATGAACGGTGTCTAAAATCTTTTCAATTATTGAAAGAATATTTAGTCATTGAACCAATTATTATTTCACTAGATTGGGAAAGGCCTTTTGAATTAATGTGAGATGCTAGTGATTATACTATTGGACCTATTTTAGGACAGAAGCATGATAAGATTTTCAAAATTATCTACCATGCTAGTAGAACTCTTAATGAAGCTCAAATTAATTATACCACCACTGAGAAAGAGTTATTAGTTGTAGTATATGCTTTTGATCAATTTCGATCATACTTAATTGGAACTAAATGTATAGTGCATATAAATCATTCTGTTATTAAGTATTTAATGAAAAAGAAGGATACGAAATAAAAGTTGATAAGATGGGTTATTTCTTTACAAGAAGTTGACTTTGAAATAGTAGATAAGAAGGGAGCTGAGAATCAAATTGTTGATCATTTGTCAAGCTTGAATTAAAAAAACCACATTATTATGAAAAATAAATTAATGAACATTTTTCAAATGAAGAATTGTTCAATGTTAATGAGTGGCATGTTCCATGGTAAGTCGACATTATGAACTTCATTATTAGTGATATTATACTCTATGGAATGACATATTTGTATTTAAAGCTAAGACTTATTTTGGGGATGACCCATTCTTACATAAACAAGGAAAGGATCTTATTATTCAAAGATGTGCGCCTTTAGAAGAAACTTATGAAATTATCCAAGAATGTCATAATTTTGATTTTAG
This sequence comes from Phalaenopsis aphrodite, assembly GCA_003013225.1. Taxonomy (NCBI): domain Eukaryota; kingdom Viridiplantae; phylum Streptophyta; class Magnoliopsida; order Asparagales; family Orchidaceae; genus Phalaenopsis; species Phalaenopsis aphrodite. The sequence goes on from NEWO01000047.1 coordinate 569,398, forward strand.
GGGACATATTTGTGTTGATAAAACAATAGACAAAGTTTTACAATCTGGATTTTATTGGCCTACAATCTTTAGAGAAGTTAATGCTTATATCAAAATTTGTGATCGTTGTCAATGAGTAGCCAATATTTCTAGGAGGAATGAGATGTCCCTCAATTACATATTAGAAGTTGAGATATTAGATGTTTGGGGTTTAGATTTCATCAGATCATTTACACCATCTTTCAAAAAAATTATATAAATATATNTGGGGGCATTTTTGGATTGATAAAACTACATTTAAGATTTTACAATATGGATTTTATTGGCCTACGTTATTTAGAGATGTTAATACTTACATAAAATCTTGTGATAAATGTCAGATAGTAGGCATTAATTCTAGAAGAAATGAAATTCCCTTAAATTTTACTCTAGAATTGAAATTTTTGATGTTTGGGGGTTGGATTATATATATATATATATATATATATATATATATATATTGATAGCTATGGATTATGTATCTAAATGGATAAAATTTGTTGCTTTACCTCAATTTGATGCTAGGAATGTTGCAAAATTTATATTTTATAGATTTAGGATACCAAGAGTAATCATAACTGACAGGGGAAGTCATTTCAGAAATGCAATAATGGAGAAATCTTTAAAGAAATATCATATTAACCATAAACTTGTGATCGGTGTCAACCACGAAAAAACAGTACATGTCTTTAGGGTTACAAATACAATATATATATATATATATATATATATATATTTGGATATATATATATATATATATATATATATATATATATATATATATATATATATTGATAGCAGTAAATTATGTATCTAAATGGATAAAATTTGTTGCTTTACCTCAATTTGATGCTAAGTTTTTAAGAACAAATATATTTTATAGATTTAGGATACCAAGAGTAATCATAACTGACAGGGGAAGTCATTTCAGAAATGCAATAATGGAGAAATTTTTAAAGAAATATCATATTAACCATAAAATTGCTACTACTTATCATCCTCACACAAGTGGTTTAACTGATATATCCAAACGTGAAATTAAAAGAATATTGGAAAAATATGTAAATTCAAGTAAAATGGATTGGTCAAATAAACTTGACTACGCTTTGTGGGCTTATAGGACTACATATAGAACTCCTACAGAAATGTCCCTATACAGACTAATATTTGTGAAAGTGTGTCACTACCAGTTGAACTTGAGCATAAAACATATTAGGTAATTAAGGACTTTAATTACAATTTGAAAATGCTGGTGAGAAAATGTTATTGCAATTAAATGAGCTTGAAGAGATAAGAAATGAATTTTTTGAAAGTGCTAAGATTTGCATAGAAAAGATGAAGATGTGGCATGATCGGAGGACTCTTAAACTAAGCGTTCTGTGGGAGGTACCCCATAGTTATTTGTGTGTTTATTTTTATGTTTATGTTGTTGTTTGTGATTTAGAAAATTTTGGTAGTATTTTGACTATATATTGAGTTAGTGATTATTCTAAGACCCTAAAAGAAGACTTATACATGTAAAAAAAATGTTCGGACATTAACTTTTCCTATGCTAAATTGAGGTATTGCGCTTAAGCGCCAAGATCCGATGCTTAAGCGCGACAGTGAAAAAACTTATGCAAATTTGGTTTCTAGAAGTTCCAACTATGAATTAGTTTGCTTGAACGTGTGAAAGCAATTCTAGGATGCACCTAGGAGTTATGAAAGAGGTTTAGAGCCTATAAATAGAAGGTAATAAAGTGAAATTTTACCACACCTTCATTTAACCCTTATTATAAGTGAAAAGAGAGAAGTTTTGAAATATTTCTTCTTAGGAGAGTGATTTGAAGAAGGAGGAGGAAGCAATGAGAAAGAATTTTATTAGTCAGAGTGCGCAAGAGTTATACAATGGTTTCTTCGCCATTAGTATCGAAGGAATAGCGGAGAAAATGACTAAAATTGAGGATAACGTGCCTTTAATTGAAGTGAAAGTGATGGAAGTTAACACACATGTACATCATATGGGATGGAAACTTAAGATGTGGTTTAGTAATACCAATTTTATAGAAGAAGCGGGCAAGGCAATGTATCCGAAGAACAAGTGGATTAAAGAAGATTCAACTAGAGTTATTAATCATCATAGCTTCTTTTATATATACATTCCAAATGATGAAGGTGAGACTAACGATAGGCCATAATTTGTTCCATCGACTAGGGAATGAAATTAAGTTCACTATTTAGAGTTTATGTGTTTAGTGTTTGTTTAATGTTAAGTGTTTTAATGTGTGTTTTATGTTATTAAGATCTAGTATTTTAGTTTGGAATTTTCTCATTTGAGATTATTTTGATTGAGAATCTCTGTATTTCAAAGTGTTTGCAATATTCATGAATTAATATAAATGTTTTGTTTTGTGAAATTTTGTACTTTTTAGTGTTAAATCAAATTAGTTTAAATTGGAGAATCTTGAGTAAGAGAAGAGATAAAAGGAGAGAAAATAGTTATTACAGTGTTTTGAAACCATAGAGGGTTGGATGACTTAGGATAGAAGTGCATTTCACTTAAATCAAAAAAATCAAAATTTGTGCACTGGCGCCTAAACACCAAAACCCGCGCTTAAGAACTTCCTAAATTGAAAGACTAGTGCCTAAGCACTGAACCACTTTTGCTTAAGCATCAGTTCACAAAAAATGATTTGTAAACGATTTTAAGTGAGTTCTTGGGCCAAAAAAACACCATTAACACACCTTTGCTCGTCTCCTTCCTTGGGTCTTCATAAATTGGGAGATATGGCATCAGCTATTTTGAAGATTTCCTGGAGGATTCATGCCAAATTTGTTAGATTTGATCTTCTTGAGAAAATGGCACCAAGAGTGAAGAGAAGCAAAGGGATAAGCTCTATTTGATTTAAGCGAATTTTTAAATTCAAGAGCTCAGGATCAGTATAGCGATGCACTGCATTTGAGGAAATTAATTCTTGAGCGACATTTCAAAAGTCTAGGAGGAGCTATAGAAGAGTTGATTGTTAACCACCAGTGGGAGAGGTTCTATTATTTTTATGTTGTCGCCATGATTTTTGTGGTAGGAGAGTTCTATGTCAATCTCTTGCAGGCTAATGAAGAAGGAGTAATAGTGAGGGGAAAGACAATATCATTTTCACCTGAGGTAATTAATCAGTTTTATCATTTGTCCCCAAGTACTTTTTATTTTTATTCAAACTATAGTCCTACTGAGGAGGAGCTAGATGAGATTAAATCATCTTTGACTGTTGGGAGAGGATTATGGAAGATTACAAATGAAAGAAGAGTAATTTTTTCTAATTCAAAGTTGGATGCCACTACAAAGGCATGACATTATTTTATTTCTACTCAACTACTGCCTACAAATCATTTGAGCAAAGTAACTTGAGAGAGAGCAAATTTGAACTACTATATTCAGCAGACCAAGCCAATTCATATTGGAGGATTGATTTGTGGATTTTTTACCAATTCAACATCTGCTGCTGCTACTGCAAGTTTGAGATTTGCATCCTTGATACTTTCATTATGCGAGTAAGCTAGTGCTAGATAAGATAGCTGGGAAGAGATCTTATAGCCACTCAAACTCATTACCAATGTTAATATGAAGACTTATTCACATCAGTCTATTTTTGGTTGGAAGGGTGGATTCTACAGTAATTCTGCTAGCTCTACTTTACGAGCCTCTACTTCACGTACTTCTACATCACGGGGTCAGTCTTCTGGATCTGATTCTCAGTCACAGCTTATGGAAAGGATATTGACTAATACTATTTATACCAATGAAAAGGTATCAAACTTAACACATTTTAAAGAGCATATGGATGGGTATATGAACAGACAAAGTGATTATTAGGAGGGATATAACTTAGCATGGAGCATCTCAACTGAGGTAATCGGGATGTAGCATTTCCTCAGTACTCTAGATATACATCATATGAGCCTACTGCTACTTGGCATAGTGATGACAGTGATGAAGAAGAGGGTGATGATTAGTATGGATCTTTAGTTCTGTTTTATGTTTTTAGTTTTTATATTGTTATGAACTATTGTTGGTACTATTATTTTGTAATTTTTGTTATGTTTTTAGTTGTGATTGTAAAGACTGCTAGTATTTATAATGTTGTGTTTTGTTTCATACACTTACTGTGATGTATTTGTTTTTAGTGAGTTGTTATTATGTGTGGTAGTCATTGTTTTAGTTTCGTTGTTGTATTTAGTTAGTGTTTATTAAACTTATTTAAGGAATCTGAAGGTTTAAAATTTAGCTAACTTTCTATTTAAAACTGCATATTTAAAATTTTCAAATTACTACCAGTTATTTTTCTTTATATTGTAGTCGTGTATGTTTGCTAGTGTGTTTATTTTGTTTTATGTTATACTCAACTACATAGAAGTCTAATGGATCTCTGTATTTTAATTAAAAGAAAATTTGATCAATTAATTATTTTCTCCTATTTTTATTTTTTGTACTTGCTTTTTTATGATCTAAAAGTCATTGCAAGCATGTTAAAGTTAGTTTTCATTCCAGCTTGTTTATATATGAGGCTAAAATGTTTTATTTCTATTAAAAATTTAAGTATGGGGGAGAGATGAAAAATTTTAAAAAAGAACTTAAAAGTTTATTTGTTCTCAAATGTATTTGAAATAAATTAGATTTTGATTTAAAAAATGATTATGTATTTGAAGTTATAATAGGGAAGTAAATTTTTGAATTTAGAAATGAGTAAGAGAATTTAGTTAAAATTTATAGTAATGATCAAGAAATAAAAGTTATTTTTTTTAGTGTGGAAAATGCTAAGTATTGTGTACCTATCTTTAGTATAAAAAATTGTATTTTTGAAAAAGTTAGAAATGTAGACCTTTTATTTTCAAAACTTAAATTTCTTTTATTGAAATTAATTTACAAAACTATTAGTATGTTCTTAAGTGAAAGAAAAATATCAACTCTTAGCTTTAGGAAAGGAAAAGTGGAATTCGAAACCATTAAGGCCTATCCAGATATAGTAACTATTGCCTAAAAAACAAAAGAGAAAGAAAAAGAAAGAAAAAAGAGAAAGAAAAGGAAAAGAAAAGAAAAAGTTGAAAAAGGGAGGAGAGCTTGAGGATTAGTGCCTAATCAAAAATTGGTTCCACATCTAATCTTTTTAAAGTATAAGACTTGAGAAATTCTTAAGCTTAAGGATATAATACAGTGACTAAAATTATGCTTAATGAAAATTTTTAAGTGGACATGATAAAATGCCTAAACTCCGTAGTTATAAAATTTACAATATTTTTGAGAGAGATAGGAACTCATATTTTCATATTTCTTAACATTAAAAATTTCTAAATTTTAAGTTGGTCACATTAACTAATATTTATTCTAAATTGGACTAGATATTTATACATCAAAATTTTGGTAACTCATATAGAAACTCAAATACATTATCTACATCTGTTAGTTTTTAAAGATTTAAAGGTCACTTGTGGACAAGTAACATCTTAAGTTTGGGGGATTTTGATACATCTAAAATGTATAGTTTTTTATACACATTTTTATACATATTTTTGAGATATTACGCTTTAATGAAAGGTATTTGTGTGTTTTACTTGCAGGTACAATCAAATGGATGAAAAATGCAAAAAGGAATGAAAAAGGGCTAAATTTTTAGTAAAAATGAAGAAAGGTGCAAAAAAGAACGGGAGCACCTAAGCTCTATGTCTGACGCTTAAGCCCTAAGTACCCCGTGCTTAGTCATCTGAAGTAGTTACCAGATGAATTATTTAATTTGATTGAATTATTTAAGAGCGATTTAAAGCAACCCTTGATAATAACATGGGAAATTGCTCATGGATACAAAAATTCATTCAATTGGCTTACGAGGAGGCAAATATTATAAGATTCTTTGAAGGGAGACACTTTTTGAAGAGACACCAAGCCACTCCTTGGATTTTGATAAGAAAAGACTTAGATCATACAAGAGTGGAGGCCAGCCATCCATCAAACTTTACAGCCCATCGCAGCTGCCGCCGCCACCGACTACCTTTACTTATTTTATTTTATTTTGAGTTTTAGTTTGTATTATGAAAGAAGGAAGAGAATTTAAAGGAACTTCAATACATTTGGTAAAGTTAATTTGAGATAATTGTTTATCATTTTTTCTACACTTAGTTTTAATTTAGATTCCTTTTTCTGTGTGCATGATTTCTACTTTTAAACTCACGTGTTGTCGTGTTTTCTCCATAAATTCTGAGTAGTTTACTTTATCTTTTTCTTTAAAATGATAAGTGATTAAATATCTAAAGAAAGTTGTGTGAAGTATTAGACTTTAGTATTGGAAGAAGTTGTGATGATTTCAAACCTCACACTTCATTTACTTCTTCATTTGTCCAATTAAGATGTTAATACCTGTAAGATTTGAGATGGTATTGTCTCAGTCAGCAAATAGTTAGAATCACATATTGATTTCATGAAAGAGAATTTAGTTTATGAGGTTGAGTGCAAATAAATATGGAAATATATTTTAAAGGTTGTTGAATTATAGGACTAGAGTGACATGCTAAAGCACCAAATTTTATTTATAGTCTTAGGATTTGATACAAGATGTTAGTATCAAGGTGGAGAGAGAAGAAGGAACTCTAGAGTGAGAGCTAGTACATTCCCTGTCTAACCGATCTTATAGACTATTGAAACTATAGGTTAGCCAAAGTTTGTTATAGTATCTCTAGTTAGGGTTAAGAATATTATTGCTTCTATTTGGCAAAACACATTTAGCATACTTCCACAATAGAATTTCTATATTTATCACTGATTTATGATAGGGAAAAAGATACTTTATTTATATTGTCGGGCCTTAATTAAAAAGTTCTATATTACTTGATAACGATACATATACTTGTGTAGTATCCCATATTAAAATACTATAACTACATTCTTATTTGCTTCATAGTGAAAGATTTACCTAGTACTTGCTTTGGATCAAATTTTTGGCTTATTGCAAATTAAGATTATCTATTAATGAAATTAATTGCATACATTGCATTTTACATCTATCTATATACAAAATTGAGATCAAGTTTTTGGCATTGTTGCCGAGGAGGAACAGAAATATAAGAGTAATTTGCAAAAATATTTTCAAAAGAAGTTTTTTTAAGAACGCAAAATTTTTACAAAGTCTTATTTAAACTTTAAGATTTATTTTAGGAAGATTTTAATTACATTTATATATATATAATGTTCTTGTTTGCATGCTTTTATTTTTTGCTTTATTTTATTTTATTTTATGTGTTTTATAGTAATGTAAGCATAGTTCAGGTTCTGTAGAACTTGTGTCTTACGACTCTCAATTAGAAAGAACTATTTGAAAATTTTTAAAATTAAAAATTACTAAAAATTTTCAAAAAATAGCAAATCAAAATAATCAAAATGTTGAATAATTTAGACCTTTAAGAGATTATGCAAACCCTACGGTGGATGAACTTCATTGTAGTATTCAAAAACCCACTATAGTGGCTAATTCAATTGAGCTTAAACCTGTAATTATTCAAATGGTATTGTAGTGCTACTAGAATTCCAGACACCATCTCTCAGAGTCACCATCGCCAATCAAATTACAATAGAAGACAGTGCATAGCTCAGATTTGAAGAATTGGAAAGTCTCACAGGAAAATGGCTAGAAGCATAGCAAAATTTGGAGCTCTACCAAAAATGGATGGTGCAGGCTCATGACAATTGGTCCTCTTGATGGTGTTCAAAGTTGGTGACCTCGTTCTTGTTCTCAAAAGAACTATTCTTACACATCACAAGATGGGTGGAAATTTTGAACCAGCTTGAAAGGGACCATTTAACATAGAGAAGGTCTATTTAGGAGGATCTTACTAGCTGGTGGATTTTAAAGGTGAAAGACCTTTGTTGTTGGTTAATGGCTGATATTTGAAAGTATAGAACACAACATTACATTGCTCGTAATATATTTTTTGAAAATGTTGCTTGTTCTGGGGTTATTTATTTGGCCAAGCATTTGTCACTGGGCCCAAAATTTTGTAATAAATCTAACCTCAATAAAATGAATTTTTTTTTGAATTTGCTCACTTTAATTTCCTCATCTTATTTTTTTTTTATTTTGAAATCTCATTAAATTTAATTAAATTAAAAAAAAATCAAATTTTCATTTGTGTAAATTGAAAATTTTGTTTAATTAATATTTCGTTGTTGTTCTTGTTCGTGCTGAACTTCAGTGCACTAATGTTTTTCTATCTTGTGTAGAAAAATGTCAAGATGAAAGTATATTGTCGCATTTAGAGATGACTTGAATCTCGCACTGAATAAGGAAGGCAGCATTGTAGACTTTAACTTGGACTTTGGTCAGGTCAACATGGACGTAGTTGGTCGTCGAGAGAAAGAAGGATTAGCATCACTGCTAAGAATTGGTGCTAAAGAAGACTCCTTACTGAAGAGGAAGAAAACAACAATACAATAAGATCTAATGGAAGGAACCAGCCATCCACAGTCCATGGTAACTGGGCCGATGGGAAATTTAGTCAATGCTGATGAACAAAGAGTGTCAGATGCACCCTTCAGAAGAATGTAATGTCGTAATGCCAATCACCGCAAGTATAGAGCCTTCTTATGTTAAGAGAAAAGATGTATACAAAACCAGAAGCAACGCTTATCTTAATTCCTCATGGAAAAATCTAGGAACCATGCAAGAGAGAAACTTCTACCAATCCGCCTGTCATGGAGGATGAGTCTGAGTTTGTTGCAGAGCTGACACAATCAGAAATTCTAGATGAGCTTTGCAAAGATTGCCCGATGTGCAACATTGAAATTCCAACACAAGCATCAATAAGAGGAGCATTTGTGGAGTGCCCGAGATGAAATGTCCTTCATTTAGAGCACTATAGTAGCTTTGAAAAATATACGCCCGTCGACACAAAGTGTCAAAAAGTAGCACGCCTAGATACTTAGTCGTATATTCCACTACTTACGGAGCGAAGTTAAACATGGTTTCCCACAAAAATTGAAATGTGGGAGTGGCCCCGACGACCACAAAGGAATCCTACAACAGAATTAGAAAGAATGAACAGAGTTAAGAAGCAACAATTTGAATTCTATGAAGAAATTCAAGGGAAATTTGTCAACATTTTGGAAAGCGTATGGCTGTATACAGGAGTTTTCTCAAAAAATAATGAAAGAAGAATTATTGATTGTGTATTCATCTTAAAAGACCAAGGTCAAGTCGGTCTATTAAAGAATAAAACATACTTAGAGCCACAAAAATGGATGCACGTGAAAGGCAGGATAACCATTCAGTGTGGTTGATGATACAACTTTGTCGAAGATGGACTAGGGAACCCTCAAGTTACCTTGAGATATGACGAGGTGGATGTTCTATCTTCTAAGATAAAAACGAATGCTTAGAAAGATGGTCAGGTGGAGCATACTATCGGAAGAATACATTCCAAAGATCTATATAATCCACATTTATTATGAAGGAGACTGTATCCCTCCGCATATTGATCATCATGATTTTGTAAAACCATTTTGCATGATGTCTTTCATGTGCCGATGTAACATTCTATTTGGAAAATAAATTGATATTGTTGGTCCTAGAGAATTCAAATGATCCACTAAGATTCCACTACTAGTTGGTTCAGTACTAACTCTAAAAGAAAATAGTGCAAATCTGACAAAGCACTGCATCCTAGGAATATGACACGACAAACTTTTTGTGACACTAAGAAGAATAAATGATCATAAACGCCACATAAATTTCATCCACACCAAGAATTGGAAGAGTTGCATCTGTATGAGCTCTGAGATGGTTGCACCTCTAAGTACACATCGAAGGAATTCATGTCCTGGAACATGGCTTAGTAGGTCAGCTTGATCAGGAGGTCTCCACAGGGGACATATAAAATTTTTTTGTCACTTTTGTAGTGCATCAGAGCAGCAGATATTATATGTACGCAGAATATGATGTTTCAGATGTGTTTGACTTGTTATCCTTTTATAGCTTCAGCATGCATTCAGCTTTTAATGCATATTTGAAGCAAATTAATGAATTTTTTTCTAGATTTCATTGAATTTGTTAAATTGCTCTATTGTGTGAGTGATAAAAAGCTACAAAACCATGCGTTGGTTCTAAATCATAATGAACAAAGAAAAATACAATAAAGTCTATTAATAAAATATAAATTTAAATAAAATTTTTGAAAAAAAAGAGCCAACAAAAATAAAATTTTAAAAAATATATTTTGATAATTAAATGTGATAAAGACAACAAGTAAAGAAAATTAAAATTTTGATAACTTTGCTTCTCTCGAGTGTTATGTTTCTCACCCTTAATTTTTGCAGCACGAGTGTCCCTGTCTGCACTAGATTATTACAACTTTCACAGTTTCACACTCTGCACAAAATCCAACAAATTCTTCCTCTTCACTATCAATCTTCAATTTCCCCATATCTATGAGTTCAACACCACAAATTCTCTACACTATTCTCATAGTGTTCTTGCAATCAGTGCCAACATTCTGATTCCATTCTTTCAGATAGATATAAGACCACCATAAATGGGGTATGACATTTTATTCTCATCTTTCAAGATCAGTTTTAAGACCCCCTTAAATGGATTATGGCCTCCGAATCTCCACCAATTTTCCTTGAAATAGGTTTAAGACCACCTTAAATGGGGTATGGCATCCAATTCTCATCTTTTGAGATCAGTTTTAAGACCAACATAAATGGATTATGGCCCGATTCTCTACCAATTTTTCTCCAATATAGCTTTAAGTCCACCTAAATAGGGTATGACATCCTATTCTCATCTCTTGAGATTGGTTTTAAGACAACCTTAAATGGATTATGGCATTCGATGTTGTACCAATTTTCCTCCAGATAGGTTTAAAACCACCTTAAATGGCATCATACTCTCATCTTTTCAGATCAATTTTAACACCACCTTAAATGGATTATGGTCTCCAATTCTCTACCAATTTTTCTCCGAGATAGGTTTAAGACCACCATAAATGGGGTATGGCATCATATTCTCATCTTTTGAGAACAGTTTTAAGACCACCTTAAATCAATTATGGCATTCAATTCTCTACATAATTTTTCTCCGATATATGTTTAAGACCACCTTAACTTGGGTTTAGCATCCTGCTCTAATCATTTGAGATCGGTTTTAAGGCCACTTTAAATGGTTTATAGCATCTGATTCTCTACCTAATTTTTCCACAAGATAGGTTTAAGACCACCTTAAATGGGGAATGGCATCATATTCTCATCTTTTGAGATCAATTTTAAGACCGCGTTAAATGGGATATGACATCTGATTCTCTACCAAATTTTCTCTGAGATAGGTATAAGACCAACTTAAATGGTGTATGGCATCCTATTCTCATCTTTTGAGATCAGTTTTAAGACCACCTTAGATGGATTATTGCATTTGATTCTCTTCCAATTTTTCCTCGAGATAGATTTATGACCACCTTAAATGAAATACGACAACTTATTCTCATCTTTCGAGAGCGATTTTAAGACCACCTTAAATGGGTATGACATTCTCTACCAAATTTCCTTTGAGATAGGTATACAACCACCTTAAATGGGGTATGACATCCTATTCTCATTTTTTGAAATTGGTTTTAAGACCACTTTAAATGGAGTATGGTTTCTGATTCTGATTCCAAGATTGATACCTAAATTTCAATTCCTGATTCGAGGTCAGAACCTAAACTCTGATTCCCACTCTCTGAAACACTTGAAGCTTGATAGTTTGAAGTCCACCTTTTAATCCTCATTAAGAGTTCCAAATCGTAAATTTTGATCAAATTTTCACTTGCTAATTCTGCAGTGGAAACAACTGTCACTCAATTATACACTTTGTCTGAGTATGTTGGCTTAGACATCTGTGTGGTTTTTTTTTATCTCTTCGATCAAAGCCAATACGTGTGTTGTGCTTGCCCGACACACCACACATATTGGAGCTCCCTTTATTGACCTCATGTTGAGGTATAGTCTTTCTCTTTAGCAGCCTAGGGTCTAGTCATATGACTTTCCTATTGACTATTCCTAGAGGACTTGGTCGACACTATTTTTTTGGTTGGAGAGTTGCTAGTTAGAAGCTGTTGGTCACAGGAATCAGAATCTCTTCGCTTGCTTTGAAAAGACATTTTTAATTTACATATATACATATATATAGTTTTAAAAAAATATGAAATCAAACTGACATCATATTTTTCATAGTTTAAATGAAGAGCACTATACCTCAATCCCTGTATCTATCTCGAAGGATAAACACAAGATGTGAGGATGAGGCTCAATAAAATAAACTAAGAAATACATGACATCTGCTTGGTCTATGAAACTATTTTATTTACCGACAAGTTCGCCTATTTAATACAAAGAATTAAATAGAGTTTATATTAAGTTGGGTTTAGAAAAGCTTCCAATAAGGGCAAGCCTCTATAATTAATTATATCTTAGATAACCGAAGTCACCTAAGAAATCTCTCCATAAAAATCAAGAAATTTTATTCTAGAAGAATTCTAAAAAATAAGACTTTTCAATGAGATTGGATGAAGAGGTGTGAAAATGGAATAGTTCAAATTTGGAGCATTTGGCGGTAGAGTCGAAAGCAGGAAGAACTAGGGGATGTCATAGATCCAGAGAAGAACCTCGGTGACTTCCCAAGCTATCCTGTGATTTGACTTCAATTTCGAGAAAATATTATTTGACGTTTCATCCTGCCAGGTTTAATATTTAAAGCTTATATTTGTGTAAAATGTTCACACAAACAACCTGGAAGATGTGAGAATTTAGGTCTTGACGAATGACAACTTCAAAATCCTAAGATGAGTTAGGGCTCATATTGTACAATAGATCTATACAAAGTCCTAACGATAAGTTGATGATTTATGTCGCACTAGGTGAACAACCTCAAAATCCTATGGCTTGTTGTTTACTTCTAAGGAAAGATATGTTGTTGTAGATCCTCTTTTTGTTGAAGATGGTCGTGCTGCCCACGATGCTAGCTCTAAGATCCTCGTTGTGAAGAGTTTAAGTTTTCTAGTGTGTCAAGCTATGATGTCAAATCAAATGTCCCTATGGTTATGATTCTTTAAATATTATGGGGCATATTAAAGTTGATTAGAGCGACACTGGTTAGGATCCTACAGTTTCCTCATTCCGGTACCACCATTTTCTATCAGATTCACTTAGTCCAAATGAATTTACTAAACTTAACTTAATGAGTTCCATACTTTCATTTAGACCGTGGGAAGCCTCGTTAGCCACCGTAGGTGACCCTTCGAGGGATTCCCGATCATCCGATAGAGACGACTTAATTTAGTTGTAATTATTATTTTGTGATGTTTGTGATTAAATTTTAAGTTATCTTATATTTTAAATGTTTTGGCGGTGAATTTTATCTTGATTGATTTTAGTTTTGGTTTTGATTTTACGACTATCCTAGCAATTTTGGTTTTCATGTAGAGCGAAATCATTGTTTAAAATGCAAGTTTATAATCATAAAAGCACAGTGTGGAAAGTATAAGAGAAGATGGTACTGTAAACTGTAAAAGCGTTGGCGATTCTTCTCATTCCACCACATGAAAGATCAGTACTTGCAATGCTTGCATATAGTATTGCAAGGGAATTTAAATTGCTGGAGTAGATGAAAGTTTAGCTACTGAACCCCCCCCCAGCTATGATTTGGTTGGATCTTGAAATATCCTAGTAGATGATTTTAAAGAAAATTATGGGAAGTTCAATCTATCTTTCAGAATGCCTAATATATTTCAGAATGTTCAAGGCATGTCCCCATATCACTTTGAAAATCCCTTGAAATATTCTAAGTTCATTTTTGGACATATCATATTGTTTCATTAATCATCAGAGGTTGAAGTGTGACTATGTCATTACTCAGTGAAACTTGACAATTTAATTATCCTAAGGATAGGATTGTCGATTAATTAATTGATTTTTCACTTTAGAGTTATGTGAGTGGGTGCCCTTAAGGAAAGTTTACGTCATTCAAGAAATGGTGCCCATAATTAAGGTCAGGCTTGTAGTGTTTAAAGCTGTTAGTCACTAATTATTTTGTTTTCTAAATCCAATCAATTGAGCTTAGAAATTGAGCCTAGGTCTCTAAGAAGCCTTTAACAATCATGGTAGGTGAAATGGTGACAATCAAGCTTTTGATTCCAGTAACATAAATCTATATCAAATGGTTAAACCATCCTTAATGTTCAATTTAAGAAAAGTATAATATCATTTTTCCGACTTAAGCCCATCACTTAAGAATCGTTTGGTCTCAGTTGACTTCCAAGTTATGAAGATTAGTGGGATTATGATTTTGTTGATGTTGTGCAAGGGTGCTTGGTGAGTTTCTATGCTTTAACCCATTGTATTTCAATCATCCAATCATATTTATTAAAATCAAAAGTACCCATTTTCCCTTGGTTAATCCTAAATTTTGATTTAGGCACCAAACTCTGAAATGACAATTTTACCCTTGGGGGACTTCACCTCATAACTCATCAAACACAACTCAAATGATTTTGAGGGTTTAGAGTGTCATATCCATGAGGTAATTATAATTTTAAAGGAGAACATGTGGACCTCTCAAAATTTTTATTTAATTTAAATAATTATTTAAATTTAGAAGATAGGATTTTCAAAAGTTAATTTATTTAATTATCTAAAATAAAGTTTAAAGTTATGGAAAAATTATTAGAGGTTTTCTAAGGTCAGAGAAACACTTAGACAAAATTTCAGGATTTTTTTTAATTAAATTTCTATTATTAGTGTTTAATTTTTAATCAATTTTAATGATTAAATTGAAGAGAAAATAATATTTTAATTGAAAAAATCATTTTTATATTTTTAATAAACTTATCTGAATTCAAAAAACCCAGAGAGTCAAATCATATATTTGTGTGATTTTTAATTTATTTTTTATAATTATTTTAATGGGAAAACATGAAAAATTGATTTTTAAGCCTTTAAAATTTATTTTTAACTTAGAAAAAATTAGGAAAAATGTTCTAATGACTTGTAAGTGATCAAGGGACATTCCCACTCATTTTGAACCATTTTTTGTACTTTTGAAAATTTTAATTGTTTTAATTATTTTAAATTCAAAATATATTTTAAAAATAAAAAAAAATTCAAAAAAATGGGTTTTATTTTTATAAAATGCTCCTGATCACAAAGAACTCGGAAAACAACTTGTTGTTTCGTAATTTTCTAAGCATATTTAATTTAATATAATTATTTTTATAAAAAAAGAAGGCCTCAACAATTCACTTTAGTGCGTAGACTAAGTCTAAGAATTTTGATATTTTTACCGTGAGTAAATATGATTTTTAGGAACAGTGAGGAAGTAATTTTGTTAATTTTTGATAAGCATATAATTTACATAAATTAATATAAAGTATATGCATTTAATTAAGTATAGAAATGTACAAGATGATTCTAAGCATCACAATATTTTTCCTAGACTTCTCTGATCACAGGAAACCTACTAAAATTATTCCCATAATTTTTTTAATTGATATTTTGATTTATATAATTAAAATAACCAAAATAGTCACCTTAGCTTGAAAAATAGGGATAGAAGCATAGGAATGTCCTTTGACCTAGGAAAAATCAGAAGACATAGCCTTTATCATGAGGAACAACCCCTCAAAATTTTAAGCCATGGAGAATTAAAATATCACAGAGGGTACTTAATTAATTAAAAATCAGAGAAAGAGAAAATAATTTTTTTTAGTCCAAATTATTCTCCTCTGTTCACTGAGCAAGAGGGTATTTTTATTTTCTTTTATTATTTTTCTACACAAAGTTAATCATTTATAAAGTTATGGGTATTTAAATTAATAAGGAAATCCTTATTTTTCTACTAAGTGATGCGGTGCCACGTCAACCAACGGCGACTCCAAAGCCCCACGTGGCATCATCTGGTTCGGCACCGCCATACACCTAATTGCCAACTCGGCCTGCGGTTTGTGTTTCATTCCTTCATTCAGCGCAATCTCATCCATCCACCCAATACACGCTTGATCAGACAACTCTCCGTCATCATCCCCGATAGCCAAAACCCGTGAACTGTTCAACTGTAAACCCTAAGATCTCAGCTTAGACTCAACCAAATCACTTTGAGTTTGTTCCTACACCTTCATCTACTTAAGATGAGTATATCTAACGGTTACATTACGATAAATTCCAAGTTTTCTTCACAAAAGACCAAACCGACCAAAAATTTGGGTTAATGAGCTATACCTTTTCCCAAGAGGTTAGGCCTCGGTTGGATGCATGTAGAAGCTTCAGTTGAGTCTGGCAAACCTCATTGATGTGTTTATTTCCTTTGATGAAGGTTCCAAGTATGAGTTCGATCAAAGGGTGGAGCGGCCTTGGTCTAGGGATAAGTTAGAAGACTCAATAGAGGGGGATTTTGATGGGGATCTTCCTCTCTTGCTCTGGTGAAGCTGAAGAGAAAATCAATTTGGGGTTTGATGAAGGCCAAATTTTGCCCTAATTTTAAGCTCAAAATTTGAGCTTAAGTGATGGACAAGATGGCTAAAAGATGGTTACAATGGGGTTAGGGAGTCCTGGAGGAGCTCGGAAAAAATTTTAACATTGTTCTGTGAAGAAATTTTTTTTATCCTACTTGAATCTATCGAGGGGGGTTTAACTAAAACAGTCTAGGGTGCCTGTCCTGGCCTTCAATTGAATGCAATGTGGAGCTGAGGTGGATGGCTTCAAAATGTTAAACATTAATCAGAGCTAGAGACATTGGATTGGTGAAATTGAGTTTTAATTTAAGCATAGAAACTCTCAAATTTGGCTCCTCCGACGACTAGGGTGGCTAACCATGGCAGGGGAGGTTCTTAGGTGGCTCTGAAACCTTAGAGGAATCTGTCACAACAATTAATTTGGGCTAGTCATAGGGTATGGCAAAGATATCTTTTGTTTAAGCAATTTAAGAAACAAATCCCTTTGCTTCGGGGACCTTTGGTCCATCGCTCATCTAGGGTAGGCTAAGCATGGTTTACTTGGTACAAAGAGGGAGCTTAGTGGCTATGGAGTCATCAATTTGGTGGCCTTAGGATGGCTAAGTTATTCTTGGTACATGGGTTCAATTTTGGGTCCAAATTGCAAAATTTTGGGTTTGAGTTAGGCTAGTGATCCCTGGATACTGCTACTATGCAAAGTAAAACAATAATTCAGATTATATTTCACTTATATTTCCTCTAACCCTACACTGTTCAATGATTATTTTCCTATTTATTTAAACTAAATCTTAAAAAAAAAATTCTCTGTCACACAACCTCATGTGGCTCTTTCCAATTGTTGATTGAGACAATATCAGCCCGGTTCTTACATGTTCTCACAACAAATTTTAGCATCTGGATTGGCCAAATTGAGAAGTAGATGAAGTGCGTGGATTTAAATCATCACAACTTCTTCCATCATTGAAGATCAACACTTTCCATAAATTCCACCTAAAGCTTAATTACTTATCATTTTAAGAAGAAAGATAAAGAAAACTACTCAGAATACATGGACAAAACAAACCACACTTTAGTTTAAAAGAAGAAATCATTGTTAAACCAACAACAAGTCTCAATTAAAACCAAAAGTAGTCTCAAAATAGAAAGATAAAAACTTATCTTAAGTCCTCCACCAAACTCTAGAAGTTCCTTTGATTCTCTTCTCTTTACAATCATTCACATAAAATAACAATAAAATAAAATAAAAGTAAAAGTGGTGCCTGAAAATTTCTCCGAACTAACTAGCTAAATGAGAACATTCAAAACTTTCTAATACTTTCAGGACCTCTTTCAATGTCCAAATATTCTTCCTTTTATAATTTTCCAAAAGGTGCATTGGTTTCTCTTCAAAATATGTCTAGATTTGATGTATTTTGCCAAAAGATGCATTCTTTCGTGATAATTTTCATCCAAGGTGGTTATAACCACCTATTAAGCCAATGGGTGCCTCAAAAACCTCTTCAAAATTCAAAAAAATTGAATTTACTCGCCCAATAACTACCACTGACGCTTAGGCGCGACTTTCTCTGTTTAACCGGCGTTTAAGCGCCGGATCTGACGCTTAAGGGCCAAAACTCTTTTGCACATTTTTCACTTTATTGATCCAAATTTGATTTTTTTTCACCCTTTTAAGCAAATTTCACTCTTTTTTACTTGTATTTGCAAGAAAAACACAAATATACCTCATTAAAGCATAATATCTCAAAAATAGGTATAAAAATGTGTTTTAAAACATTTTTTGGTTGTATCCATGCAGTCAGACATAATTACTGGCCAATAATATTCGAGTCTCTTGATCTTCATTTTCATTTTTGGTTCTGACTGGTGAGCGCCACACAATCCAGCATGTACTTTTTTTACGATATTTTTAGCTTTGGCTTTGTTTAGGCATCGTAGCCACATATGTTTGAATGATCTTCTGTAGAGGACATCACCAACTAATGCGTATGACATAGCCCTTTTTGTAATGTGATGTGCCTCAGACTTGTCTTCCAGCAGCTTTCCAATATGCAAATATTTTATTAATGGCTTGCACCAATCTTCGTTGATATCTGCAAATGCAATTATTATTTCTTCTTTTTCAAGCTTGTGTATATTGTCAAAGTTGATTCGAGATAGAATTTGTCTTCCTTGTACTGAGATTTCAATGGAATCCACTAGGGGACACGCCAGTTCTTTAGCGAGTTTTGCTAGAGCGTCGGCATGGACTTTATTTCCGTTAGAAATCTGGTAGAAAGTCATGTAGGGGATTTGCTCAAATAGCTTCATTGTGTATCTGTGATATACTGCAAGTCCTGGTTTCATAATTTTGCATTGTCGAGCAACTTGCAGGATGACGAGTGGAGAGTCACTGTAGATGGCAATGTTTGTTATATCCATTGAGATTGCCAACTCAAATCTGGTGATTAAGGGTTCATATTCTGCTTTGTTGTTGGTGCACGACTCTATCAGGTGGTATGAGAACCTTAACATACCCTTATCTGGCGTGATAAAGATCAAACCAATCCCTGCTTTGCCTGGTATGACTGTGCCTGATCCTTTGTCTTTTATGGCTGATGAAGCACCGTCAAAGTACATTTACCAGCGTTGCACACTAGACAATTCCATTTGTAACACATTCACATCTGGTAGTTAGGGGACCCAGCTGGCAGTGGGTGTGCAGTAAGAAACTCTGCTAGAATATGTCCCTTAGTAGTACAGAGGGGAGTAAAAGTTATATCAAATTGCAATAAGATCATTAATCATCTTGCTAGATGACCGGAGGGTGTTGGTCGGGTCATCAAATAATGCAATGGGTTAAGTTTTGAAATTAGGATAATCTTATGAGAGAGCATGTAATGTCTAAGCTTTTGGGCGGTGAAAATTAATGTCAGACAATACTTCTCAATAGATGGATACCTTACTTCCATTGGTTTCAGATGATGACTCAAGTAATAGAATGCATTTTCTTTACCCTCATCATTGACTTAGGCTAAGAGGGCTCCAAGGGAGTCATCTAGGGCCGCGGTATAAAGTATCAAAGGTTTCCCTGGGATAGGGACTGCCAAAACAAAAGGTGTCATTAAATATTGTTAAACGTCCTCAAAGGCCTGCTGACATTTTCCTTCCCAAAAGAATTTGCTATCTTTTTTAATTAATGTCGAGAAGGGCTGACACCTACCTGAGAGATTAGAAATAAAGCGTCTCAGATTTTCCAACTTCCCCTGGAAGGAACGTAGTTGTTTTAAGGTTTTAAGAGGTGGCATTTCCACGATAGCTTTAATCTTATCTAGCTTTAATCTTAACTAAAGTTTTTGTGGAAGAAAATTATTTAATATGAAAATATCTTTCTTCTTATCATGAATCAGTAATAAGTATAGTAATTATGTTGTGGTAGTAAGCAAATTTTTTTGTGTCAAATATGAGTAATAATATTCTTTACCCTTACAAGAGATGCTATATAGAACATTGCCTAATTTAAAGTTTGAATAGTTCTGAAGA
This sequence comes from Phalaenopsis aphrodite, assembly GCA_003013225.1. Classification (NCBI taxonomy): domain Eukaryota; kingdom Viridiplantae; phylum Streptophyta; class Magnoliopsida; order Asparagales; family Orchidaceae; genus Phalaenopsis; species Phalaenopsis aphrodite. The sequence goes on from NEWO01000047.1 coordinate 589,432, forward strand.
CTCGCCAGGCAGGGAAGATACTAGCTCTCACTCTAGTGTTCCCATGATTCCCTCCACTTGGGGGCTAACATTCTTGTATCAGAACCTAAAACAATAAACCAAGTTGGGGGCTTTAACCTGTCGCTTTAAATTCCTCTAACTCAACACCCACCAATTAATATTTCCCTATTTATTTGCACTCAATCATATGAGCTACATTGTCATTCATACAACCTCATGTGATTCTTTCCAATTGCTTATTGAGACAATACCAGCCCGGAGAAAACAAAATCATATGATTTGCACTCAATCATATGAGCTCAATTGCTGATTGAGAAAATCCAACATTAAAGATCAATAATCTTCACAACATCCATCCTAAACTTAATTACTTATCATTTTAAGAAGAAAGATAAAGAAAACTACTCAAAGTCCATAGAGAAAACAAAACCACACTTTAGTTTAAAAGAAGAAATCATTTTCAAACCGACAACAAGTCTCGATTAAAACTAAAAGCAGTCTAAAACAAAAAGTGAAAAACTTATCTCAAGTCCTCCACCAAACTCTTGAAGTTCCTTTGAATCTCTTCTCTTTTACAATCACTCAAAAAAAATAAAAAAATGATAAACTAAAAAAAAGTGGTTCATGAAAATCTCTCGGAACTAACTCTCCAGAAAAAAAACATTCAAAACTTGCCAATATTTTCATGACTCTTTTCTAAGTCCTCTCTTCTTTCTTTTATAGTTTTCCAAAAGATGCCTTAGGATCTCTTCAAAATGGTCTTGATTAGATGTAATTGCCCAAGAGACGCATCCTTTCATGATAATTTTCGTCCATGGTGGTTACAACCACCTATTAAGCCAATGGGTGCCTCAAAAACCTCTTCGAAATTCCTGAAAACTGATTTTAATCATCTAATAACTGTCACTGGCGCTTAAGCACGAGGTCTCGGTGCTTATGCATGGCCTTCTTTATTTAACCGGCGCTTAAGCTCCGGATTTGGCGCTTAGGCGCCAAAACTCTTTTGCATAATTTTCACCTTTTTGCTCCAAATTTCATCTTTTTTTTGCTCCTTTAAGCCTTTTTTCCATTTTTACTTGTATCTGCAAGAAAAACACAAAAAATACCTTCCATTAAAGTGCAATATCTAAAAAATAGGTATAAAAATGTGAAAAAAAACACTATATATTTTGTGTATCAAAATTCCCCAAACTTAAAATGTTACTTTTCCTCAAGTGACACTTCAGTCTTTAAAAACTAAATATGTATGATATGTATATGAGTTTATTTAAGAGTTACTAAAATTTAGATTTAGAAATATAGTGATCCAATTTATAAAAAATAATTATTAAATGAGACCAACTTAAAGTTTGAAAATTTTTATTGTTAAGAACTATGAAAATATGAGTTCCTATCTAATTCAGAAATATTGTAAGTTCTCTAAATTTAGATTTTAGTTCTTTTATTTTTTCAACTTAAAAATTTTTATTAAAAATAATTTTACTTACTATATTATATTTATAAGCTTAAGATTTTATTAAGTTTTATACTTTAAAAAGATCAAATGTAGAACCAATTTTTGATTAGGCACTAATCCTCAAGCTTCTTCTCCCTTACATTTATTTTCCTTTTCTTTTCTTTTTCTTTTCCTTTATTTTTCTTTTATTTTCTTTTCTTTTTCTTTTTCTTTTTAGACAAGGACTACTATTTCTGGATAGAACTTTAATGATTTTGAATTCCACTTCTCCTTTCCAAAAGTAAAGCCTTGATATAAAACTTTTACTTATAAATATAACAATAGTTTTGAAAATCGTTTTAATAAAAAAAATTTAAGTATTAAAAATAAAAGTCTAAATTATCTAAATTTTATCAAAAATACAATTTTTTTTACTAAAGATAGTAACTTATATTAATCCTTTTCTATACTAAATTTTTTTAACTTAAAGTTTTTCTTCATTACTTAAAATTTTAACTAAATTTTCCTACTCATTTCTAAAATCAAATTTTACTTCCCTAATATAACTTCATATGCATAATCAATTTTTCTTTTAAAATCAAATTCACTTGTAGTACATTTAAGAACAAATAAAATTCCAGTTTTGAAAATGTTTTTCATCCCTCCAAACTTAAAATTTTAACAGATTAAACAATTTAGCATTAGATATATATAAGCAGGAATGAAAATTTAAAAATAACATGCTAACAGAAATTTTAAACCCTAATTATACAAGTATAAAAGAAAGATATGGGTAAAATTAATTTTTGATCAAATTTTCTATATTTTCATTTTAATTTAACATGTAAAGATTCAATAGATTTCTAAACTGTGGGTATAAAAGCAAACAACACACTAATAGGATAAAAAAAAATAGTGTAGAAGTTTCTAAATTTCATGTTTAAGATCTTAGCTAGCAAGATTTTCTACTATATAAGAGATGTAAAATTAAGCTAAGTTCTAAAATAACTAAATCACAGTACTAAATTCAAAACAACAGTTACTACCCTAAAAGTTTAAAAATGAAATACAATCTAACTCAACAATCACAACAACAATAGAACATAAAAATTCAAAACATAAATATAGAACATAGTCTAAAACAACACACATATGCAAATGTAGAAGGCTCGGGCCACATAGTTCATATCATATTGCAATCATAAAATGAATCTCTTAGATCTACTTTTCATCCTCAGAAGCACTGCTGTACCATTTTTCTCCAAGCTCATCATCAAGATATCGAGGATATGGAGGAAATTACACTCCTGGTTCACCTCTAATCAGGCTCTCTAAAGATGCGTAGAATTTCTCTTCATAATCACTCTTCCTTCTATTATAACTATTAGCATGATATGCAAAACGCTCTAAATTTTGTACCTTATCAGCGGTAAAATTGATATTATCCATCATCTTCTGTAATTACTTATCCTGATTCTTAGTAGAATCACTTCTAGATGTTGAAGCACGTGAAGTAGATGGTCTAGATGAAGATACAGCAGAGGTTGATGCAGCAGAAGTCTCTAATCCGTAACTTTTACAAAATCTTCCTCTCCAACCAATAATCAAATGTTCCAAACAAGTCTTCTCATTCACCTTTGTGATGGGCTTTAGAGGCAACACAACTTCTTCCCAACTATCATACTTTACTCCACCCTACGCGTACAAAGAAAATATCAAGGAAGCAAATCCCATGCCTCCAGTAGCAGCAGCTGCTGAACTGATGATAGTGTGATAGGTCAAAGCCCCTATGTTGATGGGATTTCCCTCCTGAATGTAATTATTCAATGTCGCTCTCTCTCTAGTCACTTTACTGAGATGATTGGTCGGAAGCAGACAAGCAAAAATGAAATAGTATCAGGACTTTGAAGGTGCACATAACTTTAAAGTTGGGAAATTTACTCTCCTCTCATTGGAAATCTTCCAAAGTCCTCTCCTAATTGTCAAGTATGAAATAATCTAATCTAACTACGCTTCAATGGGACTATAACTCTCATAAAAACATAAAGTTACCGATGGTAAATGGTAAAACAAGTTGATTACCTCTGGAGTAAAAGGTACCAACTTCCCTCGAACCATAACTCGATCGTTCTCAGCCTCTAAGAGATTTGCATAAAACTCCCTCACAACAAAAATTACAGTGACAACAGAGAAATAACAGAACTGTTCCCACTATCGGCGGACTATCGGGTCTTCCACTTCACCACTGGACTCTTAAAACATCGCTTTTGAATCAATTTTCATGACTGTAGAGTGTCACTATATCGATCCAGAGCTTTTGAACTAAAAAATTTGCTCGAATCAAATAAGCTCTTTCCTCTGCTCCTTTTCATTCTTGGTGTCATTCTACAAATTTGATAAAATCCAAAAATAACTTTAAAAATCAAGTTTAAATCACTAAACTAAACTTCCAAAAGCACTAATTAAACTTCTTAAGCAATTTCCATAGATTTTTCTCCACTTTTCACCAGGAATAGTAAATTTTTGAAATCTTCCCAATGTGCTTAAAATATATGGTGAATATCCAAAATTTTTGCATATCAGTAAAGCTCTTACCTCAAGAAACTTGGATCTAACAAATCTCACTTGATTCCACCATAAAATCTCTAAATTTCACTTACCCTAGCCCTCCAAATCTTGAACTTGAGTTGGGGAAGACGATAGCAGGTGTTAAAAATGGTATTTTTGAACTAACAATTCACATTTAACCCTTCGCAAACCAGTTTTCGTGAATCGATGCTTAAGCGCTGGTAAGTGGCGCTTAAGAATATGCCTCTCAGGTTGGCTCACGCTTAAGGGCGAGATGTGGCGCTTATGCGCCAGTGCACAATTTTTGAAATTTTTAATTCTAAGTAAAATGCACTATTATACTAAGTAAACCACCCTAAATGGTCTCATAACACTTAAATGACTATTTTTACTTCCTATAATTCCCTTCTCTCTCAAAATTCTCCATAATAATTAATTCAATTCGAGGCTAAAAATAATATAAATTTTCACAAAAAATAAACTTATATTAATTCACAAACAAGTATAAACACATTTAACATTTATTTATCTCTCGAAATAGTCTTGTCGGCGATATTTTGGGTTGGTTTGTGGGGCTGTCCGTAAGAAGCTGTCAGTCGCCGGAATCAAAATTCTGTCGCTTGTTTCGGAAGGACGTTGAAGTATGAAATCAAACTGACCACATAGTTTAAAATGAAAGAGCATTGTACCTCTGATCCTGTATCTATCCCGAAGGATAAACACAATACTTGAGGATGAGGCTCAATCAAATAAACTAAGGAAAGCATAACGTCCGTTTGGTCTGCAAAACCTTTGTATTTGCCGACAAGTTCTCCTATTTAATATAAAAGATTAAATAGGGTTTATATTAAGCTGGGTTCAGACATGCTTCCTATAAGGGCAAGCTTTTATAGGTAATTACATCATAAATTACCAAAGTCATTTAAGAAAACTCTCGATAAAAAATCAAGAAATATTATCTTCAAGGAATTTCAAAGGGTAGTACTCTTCAACGAAATCGAACGTAGAGGTGTGAAAGGGGATTGGTTCAAATTTGGAACATTTTATTATAGAATCCAAAGGAAGAAGAACTAGGGGATGTCATGGATCCGGAGGAGAACCTCGGTGACTTCCCAAGCTATCCTAATGTTTGGCTTCAGTTTTGAGGAGAAATATTTGGGTGTTTCATCCTGCCAATTTTATTAGTTATGGCTTACATTCATGTGAAATGATCACACAAATAACTTGGAAGATGTGAGGATTTAGGTCATGACAAACGACAACCTCGGAATCCTAAGACGAGTTAGGGCTTATATTGTATAACAAGGCTATGCAAAGGTCTATAGATAAGGTGAGGATTTACGTTGCATAAGCAAGCAACCTCAAAGTCCTATGGCTTTGTTGCTTAAGTCTAAGGAAGAAAGATTGGTACTGGGGAAGACATGTTTTGTTGTTGAAGATGGCAGTGCTGCCTACCATGCTAGCTCCAAGCTCCTTGCCGCGACAAGTTTGAGTTATCTAGTGTGTCAAGTTATAGCATCAAATCAGGTGGCCCTATGGTTGAAGTTCTTTAAATTTTATGAGGGCATATTAAAGTTGACTAGAGTGACACCGGTTAGGATCCTACGGTTCCCTCGTTCTGGCACAACTATTTTCTAATAGATTCACTTAGTCCAAATGAACTTACTAAACTCAACTTAATGAATTCTATAATTTCATTTTAAACCGTGGGAAGCCTCATTAGCAACCGTAGGTTACCTCCTCCGAGGGATTCCCGATCATCCGATAGCGACATCTTAATTTAGTTAAAGTTGTGGTTTTGTGTGATGTTTGTGATTAAATTTTGAGTTGTTTTATATTTTGAATGTTGTGGCGGTGAATTTTATCTTGGTTGATTTTAGTTTT
>NEWO01000047.1:595535-610588 GCA_003013225.1 Phalaenopsis aphrodite
TTCCACCACCTGAAACTTAAAATGCATGTTAAAGGAGTTTATGAAGGGCAGGAAAGGTAAAATTTTGGTAATTTTCCTAACCCTATGTCATATCATGGTGAGTCCTTAAAATTTTAATTAAGGATGATTCCATTGAGCAAAGAATATTAAGTTTAATAGGCCTCTGAGGTATCCAACAAGTTAGGAAGGGGAAGTAGGTTCATGCCTCCCTCTCACCAACTGGTGAAAAGCCTTGAGTCCATCTAAACTTATTATGTTACTTAATGGTTCATCCTATAAATATCCTTATTACTCAGTGAACATTGATGTCTTAATTATCCCTAAGAATAGGGTAACCTATCATTTAATTTGAAAATTATGTGGGTGAAGACCCTTAAAGAGGCAAGTTAGTGTAATTTGGACACTTAGCCAAATTTTTAATCCTAATTGGGCTTAGTGGTGTTTCAAGGATGTTTGATTTAATTATGTTTATTTCTCTATTCCTCATTTAGTCAATTTTGATTTAGCTTAAGTCACCACTAAGCCCTTAAAACCTAGGTGAGTGTCTTAATTAGTTTTGAAAAGGTTAAGCTTTAAGTGGTCATGATTCATGATTTGTATTCTATTTGAAAATCAACATAGGGGTTTTAAATTGATTAGTTTTTGGCTTCAAAAGTCATACCCCTAAGTCCAGGATCATTTAATTTTAATAAACTTCCAAAATTTAATAATTTAGAAATTTATAAATCTTAATTAAGAAAGTGAGATTGGTTTCTACCAATTAACCCCTTTGTGTTTCAAACATCAAATAAATTGATTAAGATTAGAGGTTACCCATTCCCCTCCTTGAATTAAGCCTAAATGTTAATTAAGGCAAGATTTCCAAAATTACACATTTGCCCCTAACGCTCTAACACTTCATAATTTTTCAAATTCAATTCAAATGACTTTCAAATTTTTATCCTACCTCATTCATGGGTCAGTTGAGACAGCAGAGGAGAAAATGTGATTTTTCAACGTTTAATTTAATTTAAATAATTATTTTAATGCAAAAATATGATTTTTCAAAGAAAATTCCTAACTTGACCAAGGTTAAATATAATCCCTTGAAATTTTTACTGGACGTAGACCTAGACTAGAGGAGCCTTCGAATCAAATTTCACAATTTTTTGAATTCTCTATGATTTATTAGAATTATTTTAAATTCTGGGTTATTTAAAAAAAATAAATATTTTAAGTGGTAAAAATTAAGTTTTGTATTTTTGAAAAATCTCTCTAAGGTCAAAGAACTCAGAGGAGCAAATTTTATATTTTTGATTTTTTCTTGATTTATGGGAATTATTTTAGTGAAAACTCATTTTTAGCCTTTTAAAAATTTTTTTTAAGCTTTGAAATTCAATATCTTTATTTAGAAAATCAAGAAAAATATTCTAATTGTTCTTAGGTGATTAGGAAACAATTTAGAACATTTTCCTTAGTTTTATTATTTTTATGATTTTTATGAATTTTTAATTATTTAAATATTTCGAATAGGCTAAAAATCAAGTTTTTATTTTAAATATCATTTTACTTTTAGAAAATACCCCTGATCATAGAGAGCTCAAAAAACTAAGTTTCATAATTTTTTTGAGTTATATTTTGATTTTTAAAAATCATTTAAATGTAAATAGTGGTGTTTATCTTTAAAAATCAATTTAAGTTGTCAAATGAACTCAAAATATTTTAAAATTTTTATGACGAGTTCTATGGGTTATAAACCACAATGGAGATAAAAAATCATGTTATTTAAGTGTTTATATTTTCTAAAATTAATTATTTTAGTGATTTAGTGTTTGTAATATTTAAGGGCATCTTAAATGACTTGACACATGAAATTATTTCCAAAATCTTTCCTAAACATGGTGGACCTTCTAAAATTTTCTTAGGATTTTCAAATCAATATGCTAATTTCCATGATTATTTTAAAGCAATAATGTGGAAAAACTTGAAAAATATAAATCTCTATATAGGAACCTCTTCTGACTTTAGAAAAATCAAAAAATATTTCCCTTTACAAAGGCTACAACATGTCAAAATTTCAAGCCAAGGTGATGGGTCAATATGCATGGAGAATCAAATGATTTCAAATAGTGTTTAATTAATTAAAAATATTTTATGCATCAAATGGACTTGAAAATTATTCTAATTTGTTCTCCTCTCTTCACCGAGCAAGAGGGTATTTTTATTTTTTTTTATATTTTTTTACGCAAAGTTATGTATTTTTGAAGTTTTTGGGAATTAAATATAAAAAAAAAATGCCCCTATTTTCCTACTTATCCATCTCAACCTAGTACGGACCGAACAGGCCATGTGTCGCAGTGTGATTGGCGCCGCCAGCCAGCTCATTCCCGCTCATGTCGGACCGCTGTCTGTCCGACGCGATCAGGACCACCCGATCAATACACGCTCGATCTGACGGTTATGGGTCATCATCCCAAATGAACTGGACCCGAAAACCATCCATTTTAAAACACTAATATGTCACTCGATTCTTAACGAAATTGAGTGAATTTTTTTTAAATGCTTGTATTGACTATTCGAACGCATCCACATGGTTAATAAACCCTTAAATGGACTTGATATTCATGAATAATTAAAAGAAGTTCGGTTTAGGGTTAACTTTGAATACCTTGGTCCAAGAGGGGTAGCCTCGATTGGATGCTTGTAGAAGATCTATGTGGGTGCCAGAAGCCTAGGGATGGAGCCTCTGGTTGTGGTGAAATGCCTAGACCCAAATTTTATCAAGGCCGATTTGTGGGTTTGGTCGAAGTCCACCTTAGGGTGGTCAGATGATGGGGTTGTTTTGGGGGATCTTCTTCTCTTGATGTTGGGATGGTTTGGGTGCAATTAATTTGAATTTGGTGGAGGTTTGGAGGATGTCCTGTTTCAGCCTTGCAATTGAGCACCAAAATTGAACTCAAGCAATAGATTTGAGTGGCTAAGGAAGGTTTAGTTAAGCTCAAGAGCTCTCTATGAAGCTCTTGAACAAGTTTTACAAAGTCTCCCCAAAGAATTTCAAGCTCTCTCTCTTTTTCCATGGAGGGGAGTTTAATTAAAATGGCCTAGGCTGGCTGCCAGGGCCAATTGAGGAGTGCATTTGGTTGCTTATGTGGAGGGCAGATATGCTCCAATGAGCCGCTGGGCTGATTTGGCCTTTGGGTTTGAATTAGGTAAAAATCCCTTGTCTTGGCCATGGTTTTGGCCATTTTCCAGCCACCAAGGTGGCTAGCCGGCAAGGCACTGGTCACCTCTAGGCTCAGGGAAGTCAGGGGGTGGCTAATGATGATTAGCTCTCAAGGGTAAGTGATGATGTTGGAGATATTTCAAGTTAGGTCCAAAAATGGGTAAAATCCCTTAATTTAGGGATCCATTGGTCCATATCTTGTCATGGTGATCTTAGGAGGGTTTAGCCTGGTCTTTAGGAAGTTATTTGTGCCTGTGAAATCATTACTTTGGTGGCTTAGACATGGTCAAGTCAATTTTTGGTGAAAGGGTCCAAGTGAGTGCAAATAACCAAAGCTTGAGTTTGGGCTAGGCTAGCCATGTAAATTGGCCTAATTAATTGTTGCATTTAGTGTAGATGATCATAAGGAATAACTTCGGTGAAGGATGGAAGTGGTTTTGAGTTCAATTGAAGGGTCAATTTGAGGAAATTTTGAACTTTAATCAATTTTGTCATGTTGGTCTAGGCTTGGGTTTAGCTAGGGTTAGCCTTGGGCTAAGTCCAAATTAATTATTGTAAATGTTCAGTAGGGACCTCATAAAGAGTTTTCAACATGAACTGGATGCCAATTTGGGGCTAAATTTAGGAATTTTGGATTTAGGCCAAAATCAAATAGATTTGAGAGTTCAAAAATTCCAATTGATGGTTGATTTTGATGTATATGAATGTTATAAAGATTTTTCAACATTAATTTAGGCCAATTGACTAGGCTATGGGTTCAATTTGGTGAGATTAGGTATTATGGTCAAAATTGGCCCAAATCAAAATTGGGCTCAAATCATGGACCAATTGAGCTTAGATTTCATTTAGTTTGGTCATATCAAAAATTAATTTGAGTTTAGGATTGAAATTAAGGTCAATTGAGGTCAAATTGATGGACATTTGAGTTGGATTTGAGGAATTTGGGTCTTTTAAGGGCAATTTGGGGATATTGGTTAAAGATGGTAAAATTGGCCAAATTGGATCATGTGGTAGTTAAAAGAATTAAATTAGGAATATTTGGAATTTAATGACATTTTCTCAGAATTTTTGGAATTTTTTGGATTTTGAGCTATGGAGGGGTAGTTTGGTAATTTGGGGGTGTTTTAGGGGTAAAAGGCCAAGATGGGTATTTTGGTAGATTTGAGGTACCAAACATCACCAATAAGATGTGTACCAATAGAAGTCCCATTTTGGGTCCTCTACATAGTGGTCTTAGCCAAACCATAGCCCTAGGGCTAGTAGGTTTAGAGGATCGTCTACATGAGTATCCCAAAAGATCAAGGGATTTAGGCTAGAAATTTGAGTTCAGGGTTGTGAGTGATTATGGGTGCAGATAAGTGTAGTGAGTGCCTTAGCTCCAGACCAACACCCAAGGTCAACCCTAAGGTCCAGCAATCCTAAGGGTGACTCATCTTGAGTTTCCCCCATAGTGACCCCACCTACTAAGTACTTAGAGGTTGAGACCAACATGTGGAACTTCAGGTTGAGTAAAGATGAGGATAGAATTTCTAATGGTGAGGGTGCCTTTTCTAGTTTTCTAGGAATAGTCAACAAGAAAAGACCTATGGCTAGATCCTAGGCTACTAAAGAGGAAAAACTAAACCTCAACACAAAATGAGGTCAACAAGTCTTGGATGAGAAAATTTTCCTAAGTAAAAAACACTTAACACACATTTACAATTACACACATAAGTGACACAAACACTAAACACAAGACATAAACACAAACAAACTTAAAAACATGACTCCAAACACACAATTCCTAACACTTAACGTAATGTCACACTTCATTAGAAGGAACAAATTCTTTTCTCTCAGAGGTCTCTCTAGGAATATAGAGTAGATAAAATGGACGGTGGTGACGAGCACTAATACTATCATCATTGATCCACTTTTGCTTACGAAACATCTCCTTATCCGATTCCTCTATATAACTGGTATGGTTGAATTGCATCCTAAGTTGCCACCTAATATGTTCTAGATGAGCATGCAATTCAAGCACCTTAGTCTCTAATACAAATATAGTATTCTCCATCTTGTTGATCTTCTCTGATTTTCAATCAATATCAACGGCTAAGAAACCGTTATACATCTCCTGTGCACTTTAACTAATGAACTTCTTCCTCATGGCTTCTTCTTACTTCTTCAAATCCATCTCCCATGAAGACATTTTCTCAAAATCTTTTCTTAGACTTTTAGGCCTAAAAATAATTTGGTGGTAAAATTCCTTCAAAAACCCCACCTATTTATAGGCTTAATTCCCCCTCATAACTTCTATGCACAACTAGAAACTACCAAGACACGTTTATTCCAAGTAAATTGCAGTTACACCTTATAGAAATTGAAATTTACACAAGTGATTAAATTGTCGCGCTTAAGCACCGGATCTGGTACATAAGCTCAAGTGCACATTTTTGCACCAGTCAACTTAACATCCAAATTCTCATTATAACATGTCTAGGTCAGAAAATAATATCTAAAAATCATTACTAGCACATAATGAACTCAAAAATACTACCATAAATTACTTAATCAGACTTAAAAAAACAATCAAAGCAAAAACACATTAATAACTATGGGTTGCCTCCCACAAAGTACTTGGTTTTACGTCATCAACTTGACGTAACCAGTGCTCATTCTGGTTGACACAACATCATTCCATAATTATAATTATGTTGATCCCCTATATAATAAAGTTTCAGTCTATGTCCATTCACTATAAAAATTTTCTCAGAATTAGAATCTTTAATATTCACAGCTCCACAAGAATAATCTTTTATCAGAACAAATGGGCCCATCCACTCGGACTTAAGTTTGCCTGGAAATAATCTTAGCCTTGTATTATATAGTAAAACTTGTTTCCTTGATTGAAAACTTTTAGTAAGAATCTTTCGATCATGCCACATTTTCATCTTTTCTTTATAAATCTTAACCCTCTGATAAGATTCATTCCTTATCTCTTCAAGCTCATTTAATTGTAACAATCTTTTCTCACCAGCGCCTTTTAAATTATAATTGAAATCTTTAATATAATTTACAAAATATATTCATTTTCAAAAGTTTTGCAACACTTTAAGCATCACAACAAGGCAAAGCAACAGCTTCTATCCATTTTGATACATTGTCCATTGCCAAAAAATATATAAATTTCAGAAAGATGGTATAAATGGTCCCATGAAATCTAATCCCCAAACATCAAATATTTCAACTTCTATTATATAATTGAAGGGCATCTCATTTCTTCTAGAAATATTGCCTACTTTTTGACATTTATCACAAGTTTTGATATAAGCATTAACATCTTTAAAAATTGTAGGGCAATAAAATCCAGATTGTAGAATTTTGTATGTTTTCTGTGGTATGCCGCCACTCATTCACTGTGAACAATTTTTCATCTAGAAAATGTTCATTAATTTCTTTCTCAAAACAGAGTGGTTTTTCTAATTCAAGCCTGGACAAATGTTCAGCAATTTGATTTTCAATTCCCTTCTGATCTACTATTTCAAAATCAAATTCTTGTAAAAGAAGAATCCATCTTATAAGTCTCAGTTTAGTATCCTTCTTTTTCATTAAGTACTTAATAGCAGAATAATATGTACGCACTATACAATGAGTTTCAATCAAATATGACATAAATTTATTAAGGGCATATACTATTGCTAATAACTCTTTTTTAGTTGTTCTATAATTAATCTGAGTTTCACTAAGAGTTTTACTAGCATAGTAAATAACTTTGAAAATTTTATCATAGCTTTGTCCTAAAACAGCTCCAATAGCATAATCACTTGCTTCACACATAAGTTCAAAAAGCCTTTTCCAAATTTGGTGAAACTATAATTGACGCACTGATTATATTTTCTTTTAATAATTTAAAAGCTTTTAGCCATTCCTCATATAAATTAAAAACTGCATCTTTCTCTAGTAAACGACATAAAGGCTTAACAATTTTAGAAAAGTGTTTAATATATCACTTGTAGAATCCAGCATGCCTAAAAAACTCCTAATTTCCCTTACATTTCTTGGATAAGATAAATTAGTGATCACTTGAATTTTAGTAGGATCTACTTCCATACATTTTTCTGATATTTGATGACCTAATACAATTCTTCTTGCTACCATAAATTGACATTTTTCCCTGTTAAGGACTAAATTTGTTTCTTCATAGCACTTAAGAACTTTAGATTAAAGTTCTAAACATGAGTCAAATGAAGTTCCAAACACTGAAAACTCATCCATAAAGACTTCAATCCCTTTTTCAATTAAATCATAAAAAATTGTCATCATACAACTTGGAAATATAGCAGGGGCATTACTTAAACCAAAGGAATCTCCTAAAAAGGCAAATTTTAAATGTTCATGGAGTAATTTCAACTCAAGTTCTCGAGGTTTTTCAATAGATGGACAAAATGATTTATCTTTGTCTATCGTGTCCAAAATTTAATTACTTTCTTAAACATAACTTGAATCTTCTTTAAAAAGGTTTACACATTGATCTAATTCCTTTTCTTGCTCGTGTTCCAAATCTTTTTCTTTATATTTTTTTTCATAAGTTTTCTTGAAATGACATTCGCTCAGATATCTTATAATATCCATTCTATAGCATTCATCATCTTTACCTTTTGCACGGTATTTCATTGATTTTGAAATGTTAAAAGTAATAGTTTGATCACTGACCCGCATTGTTAATTCCCCTTTCTGCACATCTATCATTACTCTTCCTGTGGCTAGGAAAGGTCTCCTCAAAATGATATGTATTTCTTTATCTTCCTCCATATCTAGCACAATGAAATCAACAGGAAAGATAAATTGACCCACTTTCACTAGGGCATCTTCTATAACTCCTTTAACATAGGTTATTGAATGATATGCTAACTGCAGAGTTACAGTAGTAGGGGTTATTTCTCCTAATCCCAATCTTTTAAATATTGATAATGGCATAAGGTTAATGCTTGCACCTAAATCACATAAAGCTTTCCCATAAAATTTCCTCCTATTGCACATGAAATTGTAAAGCTACCAGGATCGTCAAGCTTTTCAGGAAGTTTCTTTTGAATGATAGCACTGCACTTCTCACTAAGTACAAAAGTCTCAATATCTTCAAACTTCCTGTTTATGTTGAGAATATCCTTCATAAATTTTACATAGCTTGACATTGTTTCTAAGGCTTCTGCAAATGGAATATTGATTGTAAGCTTCTTAAATATTTATAGAAATTTTGAAAATTGCTTATCCAACTTCTATTGTCAAAGTCGTTGAGGAAAATGAGGTGGTGGTTTTTCTAAATCAAATTTCGGTGGAGAAATAAGTCTTTCAGAATCTTTTGGAGCAGCCTCTTTTGATTCTTCAATTTCTTCTCTCTTTACATCAATCTCTTTTTGAACCCTACCTTCCAACTCTCTTCCACTTCTAATTTGTACGGCTTTAACTTGCTCTTTATTCTGGTCTTTTGGATTTGATTTAGTATTACAAGGAAGTGTTCCTTGGGATTTATTACTTAATGAACTTGCGATTTGCCCAAGTTGATTCTCAATATTTCTAATTGTAGCTCCTTGACTTTGTAACTAATTACCCATTTATAACATCACTTCTTCAATAGACAACTTCTTATCCTTAAATTGTGCATTACAGTTGAAACCTGGAGGATAAGTATATCTATAATTATTATTCCCTTGGTTGTTCCAATTTCCTAATGGGTTCACTTGGTTGTTCCTCCATTGCTGATTATTACCACCAAAATTGTTATTCCAGTTAAAGTTGGGATGGTTCTTCCAACTTGAGTTATAATAATTGGAATATGGGTTATTTTTTTTATTTCTTATTGCATTCAAAGTTTCAAATGATTCTTAAGAGTCTACCATTTTGCCTAATGAATTCTCTTCAATCATGGAAATTCGTTGAGAAAAATTCATTCTGAGTTGGTCTAACTTCCTTGAAATTGCAGCAACTTGATATACTAACATAATAAATGCATCAGTTTCATGAATGTTGGCTACTTTTTTTGGATTTACCCTCTCAGAAGGCCATTGAAAATTATTTGTAGCCATCTCTTTAATTAAAGCATAAGCATAATTAAATTGTTTTGACATCAGTGAACCACCAGCAGTGGCATTGATAATAGATCTAAGAGAACTAATTAATCCATCATAAAAGGTTTAAATTATTAACCAATCTTATATAGCATGGTGTGGACACTTTCTTAAGAGTTCTCTAAATCATTTTCACGCTTCATAAATAGATTTCCCTTCAAACTGAATAAAAGATGTAATATCATTTCTAAGCTTTACAGTTTTTTATGGTGAAAATATTTAGCAAGGAATTTTTGTGCTAAATCACCCCAAGTTCTGATAGATCCAGGTACTTATGAATTCAACCACATCTTAACTTTATCCCTCAGTGAGAAAGGAAATCACCAAAGTCTTATGACATCATCTGAATCACCATCGTATTTAAATGTAGCACTCAATTCTAGAAAATTGGTAAGATGTAAATTTGGACCTTCAGTTGTTGATCCCCCAAACTGATTATTTGATACCATTTGGATAATAGCAGGTTTAAGCTCAAATGAATTAGCCACTACAGTAGGTTTTTGAATGCTACAATGAAGTCATCTATAGTAGGGTTGACATAATCTCTTAAAGGTCTAAACCCTTGATGAATTTCAGCATTATGATTATTTTAGTTTGTCATTTCTGTAATTATTTTGGATTTTTCAAGATTTTTAATTTTTTTTATTTTTCTGATTTATCTTATAGTTCTTTCTAGTTCAAAATCATAGGGCACTAGTCCTTCAGAACCTACACTACACATACACTAACATAAAATAAAATAAAATAAAATAAAACATACAAATTAATATACAGTATTTAAAGTTTAAATAAGACTTCCTAAAAATAGAAATTTACTTAGTTTTCTTCCCCGAAAATGGTGCCAAAAACTTGATTTCGTACTCAATGGCCTATGCACAGTATAACAATAGTTTTGAAGGTATTTTTCACTAATAATTCCTTATTTTGCAACAAAACCTAAAACTTGATCTTGAAGAAAAATAAGAATTTAACTTTTTAATTTATATATAATTATATTGGGATACTATACAAGTATATGTATCATTATCAAGTAATATAGGACTTTTTGATTAAGACCTGAATATCAAACCCACATGAAAGATTATGCAATATGCACTTTTTAGAAAGTTTTTCTATTTTTAAAAATATAATTACTTAAAATAAAAATGATTTTTGGAGGAATTTAAAATTTTAATTATTTTTGGTATTTTTGATATTTTAACAAAATGGTAACAACCTAAAAAGATAACTAAAGTTTTCGTAGTAGAAAAGTATTTAATATGAAAATATCTTTCTTCTTATCATGAAATAGTAATAAGTATAGGAATTCTGTTGTGGAAGTATGCAAATTGTGTTGTGCTAAAAAGGAGCAATAACATTCTTTACCCTTATTAGAGATGTTATAAAGAACATTGGCTATTTTAAAGTTTGAATAGTTCTAAAGACTGGCTAGGCAGGGAAGATACTAGCTGTCACTCTAGTGTTCACTTGATTCCCTCCACCTGGGGGATAACATTCTTATATCAAAACCTAAAACATTAAACCAAGTTGTGGGCTTTAACCTGTTACTTTAAATTCTTCAAACTCTACACCCATAAATGAATATTTCCCTATTTATTTAAACTCAATCATATGAACTACATTCTCATTCATATAATCTCATGTGGTTCTTTCTAATTATTGAATGATACAATACCAGCCCGGTTCTTACATGTTCTCATAATAAATTTTACAATCTAGATTGGCCAAATCAATAAGTAAATGAAGTGCATGGATTTAAATCATCACAACT
Organism: Phalaenopsis aphrodite; assembly: GCA_003013225.1. Lineage (NCBI taxonomy): Eukaryota > Viridiplantae > Streptophyta > Magnoliopsida > Asparagales > Orchidaceae > Phalaenopsis > Phalaenopsis aphrodite. The sequence continues at coordinate 606,616 of NEWO01000047.1, forward strand.
TCTTCCAACAATAAAGACCAATACTCTTCATAACTTCCAACCAAAACTTAATTACTTATCATTTTAAGAAGAAAGATAAAGAAAACTACTCAGAATCTATGAAGAAAATAATACCGTACTTTAGTTTAAAAGAACAAATCATTGTCAAACCAACAACAAGTCTCAATTAAAACCAAAATTAATCTAAAACAAAAAGATAAAAACTTATCTTAAGTCCTCCACCAAACTCTTAAAGTTCCTTTGAATCTCTTCTTTTTTACAATCACTCAAAACAAAATAAAAAAAAGGATAAAGTAAATAAAAAGTGATTCCTGAAAATCTCTTCAAAATAACTCTCTAGAGAAGAACTTTCAAAACTTGCCAATATTTTCAAGACACTTTTCTAAGTCCTCTCTTCTTTCTTTATAGTTTTCCAGGAGGTGCCTTGGGATCTCTTCAAAATGTGTCTTGATTCGATGTATTTTCCCATAAGACGCATTCTTTCATGATAATTTTTGTTCACGGTGGTTACAACCACCTATTAAGTCAATATGTGCCTCCAAAACTTCTTCAAAATTCTTGAAAATCAATTTTACTCATCTAGTAACTCCCACTGGCGCGTAAGCACGGGGTCTTGGCACTTAGGCACAGCCTTCTTTGTTTAACCGGTGCTTAGGCGCCAAAACTCTTTTGCATATTTTTTCACCTTTTTGCTCCAATTTTGATCCTTTTTCACTACTTTAAGCATTTTTTTCCATTTTTACTTGTATCTGCAAGAAAAATATAAAAATACCTTCTATTAAAGTGCAATATCTCAAAAATAGGTATAAAAATGTGTGTAAAAATACTATATATTTTAGGTGTATCAATGATCCATCCATGAAAGAGAAGATTTCATGTGAAGAAGTGATATCCACCATCATTTATGGTATTGGTAGTAGAAACACATCTTTCAGACTTGCTTTGTTTAGATCTCTGAAGTCGACGCAGAAATAGAATTGTCCATTTTTCTTCTTGACAGGTAAAATATTGGTTAACCATGTGGAATATTGCTCTTCTTTTATAGAGTTAGCATCTATTAATTTATTTACCTCGATGAAGATTTGTTGCTCTATTTCAAGGCGCATTCTTCTTGGAGCTTGTTTTACTGGGGTTATTTTTTTATCTACCCTGAGTTTATAAATTGTGACTTCTGCAGACAGTCCTGACATTTCATCATAACTGCAAGTGAAGCAACTCTGAATTTTGTTAACAATTTGCTCAACCGTAGAGATTTTTCATTATTAAGTAGAGAACTTATAAATGTAGGTCATGGTTGTTCTTCAGTCCTGAGGTTGATTTGTTTCAAATCATTAACCATTGATTTAATTTCCTCCTCAAATTCTAGCGGGGTGACTTCTATCATTTGATCAGTAGAGTCATCCTCTATCGAGTCAATCCTCTCCGGATTCACTAGTAACAACCATACAAAATTTTGAATCATTGACTGGTCCAACTGTACCAAATCTGAGACCCTCTTTTAAGTTGGGAGTTTGACTTTTAACACTCCATAATTTTTCAAAAATTTGTAACTTATCTTTTGGCATTTGTTTTGGCAGATGTCTTAATTGAATAACTTTTATACGTAAGGCGAAAAGTAGCCAAAAGGCAATTCTATTAATTCATAAGGAACCTCATCCAAATTGACATGATTTTTAATATTAATAGAGGTAGAAGCGCAGTAAAATTTGATCGGCTTTGAACCAGCACTATCGACATCTTTGACCTCTAAACTCTCAACCTTTTGAGGGAGAATCGGAGTAATGGTCATAGCATTCACATAGTGGTTTATCCAATCATACATCGTCTCATATTTGCTTTTCTCGGCATTTTCTTAGGATATCTCATATTTAAGTTTCTTCTTTTTTGTCATCATTATTTCATCTTTGAAACTGTCTCATCAATGTTGATGGTTGACCTAGTCCATTCAACGATTGAGTTATTTCTTGCTCGACTACGTCCCCGGCATCCCTGGCCTCAACCTCGAGTGCGCGAACTAAAAGAACCTTCATCAACTTGTTGTAAGAGAGTAGTGTAAGATCGCTGAAGCGGAGTTGAATGGCCCTATCATTGTAATTCTTCTGACTCTTTACTTTTGTTTGTTGCAATTTCACGAGAGAAGCTAGTTTTCTTTGGAGGCGCGTAGTAGGCAGCATCTTCATGAAGGCCAACTTCATGAACTGAAAACAGTTGTAGATCTCCTTTGATGCAATGTTCTTATCCTTCTTTGTAGAACTTGATGCACTGGTGTAGAGATTATAGAACCATGTTGTTTTCATGAATCCATGGTTGACCAAGTAGAGCATTGAAAAAGGTCTCGGCATCAATGATATGAAATTTGGCGATTTTTTCTAGTTCTCCAACCTTCATAAACAATGTAATGGATCCAAGGGATCTTGCTCCCTTTTGGTTGAATCCTCTTAGCATCATTTTTACCAGTTGTAAGCTCTTGAGCTTTGATGTTCAAATAGGTCAATGTTCATAGACTCATCAAGTTGAGTGATCCTCCAGGAACTACTAAAACTCTTGACAACACAAATCTGTCAATGTTAACAGAGATGTAGAGTGGGCGGTTGTGGTTGGTGGTACCGAGCAGCAAATCTTCATCGGTGAAGGTCACCCAGGTTGTTCTTTCAATGAGAAAACTTCATCTGAGGATGTGTTGGCCAACTGGGCTAAGCAAATCTCTACGTCGAGCAAAGTTGTAACCAGAGACTCTTTCATCTCCTTTGATAGGATCAGAGCGTCATAGATGCTTAATCGAGTCAGTAACTTCCTAAGATGAGCTAGCACGTTGTAATCCACTTTGTATGGTTCTCCAATTTTCTCTTGGTTATGTGTTTCTTCAACTGGTGGAGGTGGAGGTAGTTCTTTTCAGCTTAATATTTATTTTTCTTTATCCACTAGAGCTGTTCTCGGGGGTAACACTTTCCTGCTCCTCAAGTTTATTTCTGTAATTTCTTCTTCTTGAGGTACCTTTGTTGAATTTTTTTGTGTTTCTTCTTTGTCGGAAAGATCTAATTTGATGGCAAGCAGTGTACCGTGGTGCTCAAGGATTGGCTCCTCACTTCCAGTGTTGTCGTAGCTGTTATCGTTGATGTCTTCTTCGATATTGTTAATGAGTTCCTCAGACTCAAGTACGATTTGAGGATCATTTTGAGAATTGAGATCGAAGTTAGATCGGTCATAATTGATTACCTCATCACTAGAAATAGTTAAAAAGGTGCCAAAATCGTGATCATTTAATTCATAAGACCCCGGAGGGGTAAAAAGATAATCATACAAAATCAAGGGTTCAAGGATTTTCTTCCCCAAATCTGAGACAACTAATCTAGTAGAGGCAGCCTTTATCCTACCCTCAGTGATATCAATCTTCAAGATGGAATTCTTCTTTCTCTTTGTCTTTGACATTGATGGCTCTTGTGGTGAAATCTTCATCTCGGGCTTGATAGGCTGAAGACTTTGAACGGAAGTTTGTTTTGACGCATTCTGGATTTAGTTCAATATTTTCTAAGATGATTTGCTCCAGACCGCACTCCATCCATCTTTTCCAGTGTATGTGGAAGATTGTCTCGATGAATTATGGATTTGATTTAGGACACTCTTGAGTTTGTCTCAAGTCGTATTCCATCCCTTTTCTCCGATATATGGATCGGTCGGGGAAATCGGATCGTAATCATATTTATGGAACCTTTTTTAGGTTCTTTTAAATTTTTTTCGGGATTGTTATATTCCCTTCTTTTAGGTTCTTCTCGATCCAATCCTTAAAGATGAAACATTCTTCTATAGTGTGTCCCAGCAATTGGTGATACAGGGGATAATTTGGTTGATCTTTCTTTTCAACTTCCTTGGGCTTCTTTGGCTCTAGTAGTCTAAACTCGAGCGTCTTCATTAGACTTCTAAACATTTTGGATACGGTTTCATCTTTGAAATAATACACCATTTTCTGTCGTTC
>NEWO01000047.1:610967-675087 GCA_003013225.1 Phalaenopsis aphrodite
CTTTGTCCATAGTCACTACTGTTCTTGACTTCTTTTCAAATACTCCGGTTGCCTTAGAGTTTTTGTGTGAATCCATATGTTTGATTTCTTCTTGAAGACTGTTGCCTTTACTGAGTAGCTTCACAAAGGATTTGATGGTGAGTCCCTTGAGCATGCAAACTAGTGGCTCGTGAATGCTTTTGAGTAAGATCTCAATCGCATGATGTTCTTGTAGTTGAGGTTCACATTTCATGCTAAGGTTTCTTTATCTTAAAAAGTAGTCCACGAAAGTCTTGTTGGGCTCTTGGTTTTCCATCATGAGTTCTCTTATAGAGACATGGTGTTGCGCTCAGACAAATCTTTTCACAAATTGTTGTTCCAATTCGCTAAAGGTTTTCACTGATCTGTTGGGTAAATCTACATACCAATCAAAGGCGAGCACTGACAAGCTGCTGTTGAATTGTTGGAAGAGTAAAGCTTCATTATTTCTTGTGTTTCCACAACTGGCTCAAAAGTTTGCTATATGTTGTTTTGGATATCCAGTCCCATAAAATATTTTAAAGTTTGGGGCCACGAAACCCCTTGGAGAAGGGTATGGCATCGAATTCTTCTGGGTAAGGTCTACTCTTTAGAATTAATACACCATCCTTCGATTGGGTTAAGGCCTCCCAAACTTGTTCGACCATTTGCTTAAATTCTTTCTCTGGCATGGTGCCATATAGAGAATCCTTCTTTTTTTGCTCATCTCTGTTTGCCGAGTCAACTTCTCTTCTTTCATCTACAATGTGTATTATTTCCAGTTGGTTGACATATGGAGGTGCTAGTTGCAGTGCTTGTGATTTCCCTTAAATGGTGGCCATTGTGGTCATGGCTGTGGCCACTTCTTCTATCATTTTCTCCAGTTGACTGACTTTCTCATCCCTGAGGAGAACAACCCTACGTAGCTCATCTACGGCATTCACTTCGACGAGAGTTTGAGCCTCGTACACAGATGTAGCGGCTCTAGTTTCAATGACATGGACATCCATGAAATCCTCTTCGAAGTAATCATTATAGTCAAAATCTTCATCATTGTTGTCGATGAAAACTCTGTGTTCCCTAGCCAACTTAGAAATCTTGAACCTGAGCTTTTCAACTTTTTCTTCCATCATTGATTCATTGATTGTTCTAAGATCTCGAGGACCCTGCTGGACCTCCTCCTCTTGTTCTTCCATTTCACTGGCAATCACTGCGACGATGTTAGATACTTCGGACCCTGGCTTCATTCCATGATCATACCATGCAGGCTTACTAGACTCTATTGTTACATTGACCTTGGGTATCCATACCTTTTTCTTTGATGATGATGCCTCAGGACGGAGTTTCCTATTAGAAAGATTGATATGTCAAGGAAGAGTATGCTCCCCATGGTGCAGACCAGCTATAGTATTGGGTAATCTCTTTATCTTTTCCTTTGGAATTTTATGGATGTCTTTGTTGTGCGTGCTCAATAAAATTCTTGGACTCAGTCTTGACTTAACTGGTCGACGACCTACGGTCCTGGCGATGGCAGACTCGATGGTGACTATGATCGTATTAACCTTGCTCCCCAAGTGAAACCAGAAAGTAATACGAGTAGGAAAAGCCTAAGTTAACTTTTGAGATTGTTTGGCGGATCTGATATCCTTTAAAATTTCTTTATTCACGCGAGGGGATATTGCATGTCCCACTCGTTTAAGTAATTCACTGACTGAACAACCTTCTTCGGCGGCTAGCCTCTAAAAAACTAAACTAACTCGGGTGATAGGAGTAGACTTCTTTCTCTCCACACCCTATCCATGAAGGGATGGTACTGCAACGACAATCTTCTGGATACTTTTGTACCCATTGTTATCCATAAAAGAATGGAGTCTACTTCCCCGCAGAGGTGGATATGCTTCCAGTAATTCTAACTCATGTTGGTGAGGCTTTTCATCAGTAGGTACTTCTTTAGAAGCCTGAGCTTTAGTGGCCCTCCGAACTCTCCTGCTACGGTTTCTCCTTTGGGTTCGAGTTAGTGGTGTAGTCTTTAAACCCGACCCAATTTTAAATAATGATGGTGAGACAGCTAATCCCTTAGTTGTATCTTCAATGATCATAACTTCTTTCCTCTTAGCAACAGCGGGGATAGTAGGCCTGGTAGGTGTCACGACGGTAGTAGTCTTGGCTTTCTTGTATGAAGGGAAGTCCTAAATATAGTTCAAGTTGAACTCAGCAAACAGCTTTTGAACTTCTGGAGCGGTGACTTTCATCACAATGAACGGAGCCTTCCCGAGGATAATCTTGAGATCCTTAAATTCGGCTTCAAAATTAATGGTGGGAGCAACGTTGCGGGCCTCATGGCTTATCGTCAAATTGCAGGAAAAAGTCAGCGTTGGGTAGGCCAGTACGACAAATTTAAAACAGAAAGTTTTGGGGTTAGCTATATGGTTAAAACCTTATAATCTTTAGTGCAAGCAATGAAAATCAACAGAGGTTGATCTGTAGACCGGGTAAATTTTAGTTTGTGGGGATTTTAAAACTTTTAATTAAAAGGTAATTTGGAAGTAGAAAATTTAAATTAATATAAAAAAATTTTAATGCTCGTGCAGCATAACACAATTAGATTTAATTTGCAAAATAGTAAATCAAATTTAGAAGGGAGATGTAAAGTGTTTAGGAACTAGTGCGGGACCTATTTAGCGACACACAATGCCCATGTGGAACTAGTCCACCAACACACTTATTGGGGTTCGACCCCACATGAAGATTTAAAGAGTTCTTAATGGTCTTTCGAACCCCTCTATTCAAAGGTGATTGAACAGATAGTCATGAAATCCAAAGAGTTTGCCGTACTTTCCCAAGACAGAAATGGGTAAAGTATGTCAAAGGAAGAAGGGTAATTTGGTCCAAGAGGGACATGGACACATTACCGAGATATGAAGATAGTACTTTCTTGATTTAAATGGAAAGAGAAACTTTTCCCCAATAGAGTCGCTAGAAGATATCGACACTATTTTAGTTAGAGGAGTTGGTCGTAAGAAGTTGTCGGTCACCAAAATCAAAATCTCATCGTCTGCTTCAGAAGGACATTTTAATGTTTAGAAAAATATGAAATCAAACTGACCCCATATTTTTCATAGTTTAAATGAAAGAGTGTTATACCTCAGACCCTGTATCTATCTTAAAGGATAAACACAAGACTTGAGGGTGAGGCTCGATCAAATAAACGAAGAAATGTATGATGTCTATTTGGTCTGTGAAACCATTTTATTTGCCGACAATTTCCCCTATTTAATAAGAAGAATTAAATAGGGTTTATATTAAGTTGGGTTTGCAAAAGCTTCTTATAAGGGCAAGCCACTATAGTTAATTAAATCTTAGATGACCAAATTCACCTAAGAAAATCTTGATAAAAATCAAGAAATATTATCTTCAAGGATTTCAAAAGAATAGGACTTTTTACAAGATCCGATAGAGAGGTGTGAAATGGGATTGGCTCAAATTTGGAACATTTTCTTTTTTGTAATCTAAAGGAGGAAGAACTAGGGGATGTCATGGATCCAAAGGAGAACCTCAGTGACTACCTGGTCTATCCTGTTGCTTTTAGTTTTGAGGAGAAATATTTAGGTGTTCTTTCCTGCCAATTTTATTTAATTAATGCTTACATTTGTGTGGAACGATCACATAAATAGCCTGGAATATGTGAGGATTTAGTCACAACGGACGATAAACTCGGAGTCCTAAAATGATTTAGGGCTTATATTATACAACATGGTTGTACATAATCCTAAAGATGAGTTGAGGATTTATGTTACACTAGGAAGACAACCTCAAAATCCTATGGCTTTGTTGTTTAATTCTAAGGAAGGAATGGTTTAGTTGTTGTATACATATTCTGCTGTTGAAGATGGTCATGTTGCCGACCGTACTAGCTCCAAGATCTTTACCGTGAAGAGTTTAAGTTTTCTAGGGCATCAAGTTTTTATGTCAAATCAAACGGTCCTACGGTTGAAAATCTTTAAATGTTATGGGGGATGATAAAATTGATTAGAGCAACACTAGTTAAGATCCTACTGTTCCCTCGTTCTGATACCACTATTTTCTAATGGATTCACTTAGCCCGAATGAATTTACTAAACTCAACGTAATGAGTTCCATAATTTCATTTAGACTGTGGGAAGCCTCGTTAGCAACTGTAGGTCACCTCCTCCAAGGATTCCCGATCATTTGATAGAGACATCTTAATTTAATTTTAGTTGTTGTTTTTGTGATGTTTGTGATTGAATTTTGAGTTGGTTTATATTTTAAATGTTGTGGAGGTGATTTTTATCATTGTTGATTTTTAATTTTAGCTTTTGGGTTTTGGTTTTATGGCTATCCTGACAGTTTTAGTTTTCATACAGGGTGACATCGTTGTTTAGCATGCAAGTTTGTGTTTTGTTCATACATGCAGTTAAGTAAGCACAATGTGGAAAGCTTAAGAAAACACAATGTTGTAAAATATAAAAGCGTACCTGGTGAGTCTTCTCGTTCCACCACCTGAAACTCAAAATGCAAGTTAGAGCATTTTATCTAATGCAGAAAAAGTAAGGTTTTAGTGACCTACCTAAACCTAGGTCATATCTTGGTGGGTCCTTATTAGTTTGATTAAGGATGATTTTTGTCAAGCAAAATATATTAAGTTTAGTAGACCTCTGAGGTAACCAACAGGCCTAGACAAAGAAGGATGTCCATGCTTCCCTCTCACCGCCTGGTGAAAAGTCTCGAGCTTATTTAAACTTATTATGTTGCTTAATAACCCATCCTATAAATACCTTCAATGCTCAACGAATAATGATCTTTCAGTTGTCCCTAAGAGTAGAGTAATTATCATTTGTGATTTAATTTGTAAATTACATGGGTAAAGAGTCTTAAAAGGGGCAAGTTAATGTTAATAAGACAGTCAACCAACTTTTTAATTTGGGCTTTTAGTGTTTTAAAGATGTTCAATTTTAATTGTGTTCACTTTTCTAATCATCATTTAATCATATTTGATTTAGCCTAGGTTGCTACTAAGCCCTTAAGGTTTTGGTGGATGTCTTTGTATATATTTTGGAAGTGATTGAATTTTAAGTGATGATTCATTTTTGAAAGTCATTTGAACATCAAATAGGGGTATTTTATTAGTGAGTTGTTGACACCCAAAACTATACCCCTAAGTTTAGGATCATTTATTTGACTGGACTTCCAAATTTTAATAATTTGAGGAAATTATAAATTTATCCTTTAATTAACAAAAGTGAGATTAGTTTCTACCAATTAATCCCCTTGTGTTTCAATCATCCAAATATGTTAATTAGGATCAAAGGTTACCCATTTCCCTTTATGGAATTAAACCTAAATGTTAATTAGGGCTATATTTCCAAAATTACATTTTGCCCCTAAGGCTCTATTACTTCATAATTTTTTCAAATTTAATCCAAATGACTTTGGAATTTTCATCCCACCCACGCATGGGCCAAATCAGACATCAGAGGAGAAAATATAATTTTTCAAAATTTAATTTAATTTACATATTTATTTCAATGCAAAAATAGGTTTTTTTCAAATAAAATTCCATTACTTGACCAAGACAAAGCCTAATCCCTTGAAATTTTTACTGGAGGTAGAATTGACCAGAGAAGCATTGGGCCAAATTTCATGATTTATTGAATTATATTTGAATTTTAAGAATAATTTTAAGATCTGAAGTATTTATTAATTATAAAATATTTTAAGAGTGGAAAATTAAGTTTTGTAATTTTATTAAATCTCTCTGAAGTCAACGAACATAGAGAAACAAATTAAGTTTTGTATTTTTAGAATCATTTTAGTGAAAATCCATTTTTAGCGTTTAAAAATTATTTTAAGCTTCAAAATTCAATATCTTCACTTAGAAAATTAGGAAAAGTATTACAATTGTTCCTAAGTGCTTAGAAAATAATTTAGAACATTTCCATGAACTTTATTATTTTTGAGATTTTTATCATTTTTTGATTATTTAAATATTAAAAATAGCCTTGAAAATGGAATTTTTATTTTAATTTCAAATTTATTTTTAAAAAATTCCTCTGATCACAGAGAACTCCAAAAGTTAATTTTTATAATTATTTTAGTTACATTTTAGCTATTAAAAATCATTCAATTACTAAAAATATCATTTAGCTTAAAAAATCATTTTGAATTATTAAATGAGCTCCAAATATTTTGAAATTTTTATGGGGAGCTCTCTTAACTTTGAATCTTAGTAGAGATTAAAATTCAAGTCATTTTGATGTTTGTGTTACCCAAAATTAATTTTCTTTGTGTTTTAGGATTAGTGGAAATTAGGTGCATTCTTAATGACTTAACCCATGAAATATTTTCGAAAGGGTTATCTAGTCTTAACAAACCATTCATAATTTTCTTACAATTTTCTATACAACATGCTAATTATTATGATTAATTTATGCAAATAATAGACATGCACTAGAAAAATATGGATCCCTATCTAGAGATCTCAGCTGACCTTAGAAAAATCAGTGAATGTTCCCTAAGAAAGAAGCAACAACATGCTAAAATTTCAAGTCATGGTGAAATGTCTACATGCATGGAGAATTAAAATACTAAAAAAAGTATTTAATTAAAAATAAAACATGCATCAAATGGACTTAAAAGTATTTCCACATTGTTTCCTCTGTATATAAGCAAAAGATATTTTTATTTTATTTTTGTGATTTTTCTAGAGTAAGATATGAATTTTTGAAGTTAGAGATCATTTTCTAAATTATGTAAATTCCTATTTATCTATTTAAACGCGCAGCGCTGACTAGATCCTAGGCGGCTCTAAAAACACGCGTGGCGTATTCTAGTTGGACATCGCCATCCACGTAGCCACTGACTCGACCCGTGCTTTATGAACCGAAGTGCTGTCCAGCTTCATCTCGTCCGTTGATGAGATAAACGTGTGATCGAATGGCTCCCTGTCATCGTCCCCAAATAGGCTAACCTGAGAATCGTCCACGATAAAACTTAAGTCGTCCACACTAAAACCTTAAGATCTTCCTCTAGAATCAACCAAATCTCATGGGGTTTGCGCTTATGGACTCGTCTAAGTGAGACAAACACATACATATGGTAATCATGTAATTAAATTAAGCCTAATCAAATGAAGAATCAAAATAGGTTTAAGAGAGGGAGAAATTCAATACCTTTTCTCTGAAAAGGAAAACTTCAATCAGAGGTGCTCGACACCTTCATGGAGGTCCAAGGAGGCTAGGGATTAAGCCTCTTGCAGTGGTGAAAGGACTAGGTATGAATTTGACCAAGATCGATTTTAGGTGTTGGTATAGAGTTATGTTAGGGTCTCTGTGGAAGAGGGATTTGATGGGGCTTCTCCTTCTTTCACTGTGGTGAAGATGTGGGTGTATTTAATTTGAGTTTGATGAACTGTAGAGGTGTGGTGAGCTCTGTCCTAATTTTTGGCAGAAGTTTGAGCACAAAATTGAGCTTCCATAGTGGGAATCAGTGGGGGAAAGTGGTTGCCTTGAGTTGAGGAGGTCTCCAAGAGTCTCTAGCAGCAATTTGGAGTGGTCTTTCTGATAATATTTCAGCACATCCTCAATGGCTGTGGAGGTGAGTTTTTTATAAAAATGACTTAAAGCTTGCTGCCATGGCCAATGAGGACGTGAAGAGTGATTCTTTGATGGAGGGCAGAGAGGCTCTGACATTTATTTTGGATGAGGTGGCCTCTAGGTTTGAAATGGGTTTGTTTCCATGGGGGTGGCTTAGGGTTTTGGTGTTTTCCGTTCATTGGGCTGGTCGACCAGGCCAGGAGAGGTGGTCAGAGGGCTCAGGGACCTCAGAAGAATATGTCACAATAATTAAATGGGTTTGGGCTTTATTTTGGCAAAAAGATCTTAAGCTTAAACAAATATGGAATGAAATCCCGTATCCATGGCTTAGCTTAGGTGCTTTTATAGAGTTTAGACTGGTCACTAAGGTCCAACTAATGGATGTGGAGTTATTAATTTGTTGGCTTTGGGGTGGTTAGGCTAACATTAGTGCATGAGTCCAATGTTCAAATGATTGGGCTAGGCTAGCCATGATCTTAAGCCTAATTGATTGATCAACATTGTGTATATTATTGTAATGAAGATTTTTGGTGAAGGATTGAAATGATTTTGAGTTCAATTGGAGGGTAAATTAGGAGGATTTTTTAAATTTGGTCAATTTGGGCATGTTGGGGTAAACTTGGGTCTAGTTGGCTATGCTTGGAATTTGGCTCAATTGAATTGTCCACAGGATCAAAGGAAATGTTAAAAATATTTTTCATGAAGGAATAGAATGGAAATTTTGGGGCTAAGGCAATCAATTTGGTGGAATTTTGAGACATCGCCAATTTGGGGCATATTTGGGAATTTTGGATTTGGGTTAAAATTAAATGAAATTGAAGCTTCACTAAGGACAATTGAAGATCAAGTTTGATTTTTAGGAATGTTATGAAGAGTTTATGGTCCAAATTGAGACCAATGGAGTAGGCCATGGGGTTCAATTTGGTGGAACCAAGTCGTAGGGCCAAAATTGGGGGTTTTGATTTAGATCAAACTTGGGGTCAAATCATAGGCCAATTGAGCTTGGATTTTGTTTATATTTGTCATATGAAATGTGAATTTGAGTTTAAGATTTAAATTTTGGGAAATTGGGACAAATTTGATGGACATTTGAGGTGGATTCGGGGAGATTGCGCCTTTAAAGGCAATTTTAATGGCTTTGGTCAAAATGGTCAAAATGGTCAAAATGGCCAAATTGGGTCATGTGGTAGTTGAGAAAAGTGAAATTAAGACTATTTGGAGTATTTTGGGAACTTTTGAGATTTTTGGAATTTTTGGAATTTTGGGCTGAGGGGTATTTTGGTAATTTGGCAATGTTCGTGATTTTGCGTAATTTGGGTGTTTTGAGAAGGTTCGAAATGATTTTTGATCAAATTTGGGTATTTTGGGTAAATTTAGGAATTTTGGCCAAATTTAGGGTTCCAAAGGTATCTAGGTAATTTGGAGGAGTTTAGAAGCAAAAGGATAAGTTGGGCATTTTGGTAGAGTTGGGGAGCCAAACACCATAAATAAGCCATGGACCAATGGAAATCCCATTTTGGGTCCTCTATGTACTGGTCTTAACTAAACCCTAGCCTAGGGCCAGTTGGTTTAGGGGACCATCTACATGAGTATCCCAAAAGTATCAAGGGATCAATGTCAAGAAATTTTGGTTTGTGCTTGTGAGTGGTTATGATTGAGGTGATTGTTGGTGAGTGCCTCAGCTCTAAACCAACACCTAGGGCCAACCCTAAGGTCCAACAGTCCTATAGGAACTCTTCTTGAGCTCCCCCATAGTGACCTCACCTACTAAGTTCTAGAAGTTCAAGTTGAGTAAAGAGGGTTTTAGAATTTCTAATGATGAGAGTTCCTTTTCTAGTTTTCTAGGAATAGTCAACAAGAAGTCCTATGGATAGACTTTAGGCTACTAAAGAGGAACATTAGACCTCAACCAAAAGTGAGGTCAACATCATCTTATAAGTCTAGGTTTAGCATTGATCTTTTTCATTAAATACTTAATAGCAGAATGATCTGTATGCACTACACAATGAATTTCAATTAAATATGATCTAAATTTATCAAAAGCATATACTATTGCTAATAAATCTTTTTTAGTTGTTGCATAATTAATTTGAGTTTCATTAATAGTTTTACTAGCATAGTAAATAACCTTGAAAATTTTATCATATCTTTGTCCTAAAAGAGCTCTAATAGCATAATCATTATCATCACACATTAATTCAAAAGGTTTTTCAGAGTTTGGTGAAACAATAATTGGTGCAGTGATTAGTTTATTTTTTATTAACCTAAAATGTTTTAGGCATTCCTCATCAAAATTAAAATTTGCATCTTTCTCCAGAAAATGGCATAAAGGCTTGGCAATCTTTGAGAAGTTTTTCATATATCGCCTGTAGAATCCAGCATGTCCTAAAAACTTCTAGTTTTTCTTACATTTGTCGAATAAGATAAATTAACGAACACTTAAATTTTAGCAGAATCTACTTCCATACCATTTTCTGATATTTGATGTCCTAACACAATTCCTCATGCTACCATAAATTGGCATTTTTCCCAGTTAAGGACTAAATTTGTTTCTTCACAGCGCTTAAGAACTTTGGATAAATATTCTAAACATGTGTGAAATGAAGATCCAAACACTGAAAAGTCATCCAGGAATACTTCAATCCCTTTTTCAATTAAATAAAAAAAAATTGCCATCATACATCTTTGAAATGTAGCAGGGGCATTACATAAACCAAAGTGCATTCTTCTAAAAGCAAAAGTACCATAAGGACTGGTAAGCATTGTTTTCTCTTGATCCTCAAGAGTTATTTGAATTTGGTGATAACCAGTAGATCCATCCAGAAAACAAAAGTATTTATTCCCAGCTAGTTTATCTAGCAATTGATCTAGAAAGGATAATGGAAAATGATCTTTCTTAGTGACGAGATTTATTTTCCTATTATCAATGCATATTCACAACACCGTAACTTGTCTAGTAGGTATTAACTCATTATGTTCATTTACAGTTACAATTACTCCTATTTTCTTAGGAACACAATGATTTGGACTAACCCATGCACTATCTAAAATAAGGTAGATAATTTCAGCATCTAACCACTTTAAAATCTCTTTCTGTACAACTTCTTTCATAATAGGATTCAATCTCCTTTGCAGATCAGCCCTGGGTTTGTAGTTCTCTTCCATATGAATTCTATGCATACAAATTGAAGGACTGGTTTCCTTAATATCAGCAATTGTCCATCCAAAGTCTTTCTTAAAATTTTTCAGAATTTTCATCAACCTTTCTTCTTCTTCCATTATTAATTTTGAGGAAATTATAACTGGTAAAGTAGAGGAATCTCCTAAAATGACATATTTTAAATGATCAGAAAGTAACTTCAACTCTAGTTCTGGAGGTTTTTTTAATAGATGAATAAAATGATTTATTTTTGTTTATCATATCCAAAACTTCAAAACTTTCCCTAACATAGTTTGAATTTTCCTTAAAAAAATCTTCACAATAATTTATATTCAGTTTTTGCTCATGTTCCAAATCTTGTACTTTAGATTTTTCTTCAAAAGTAGTTATAAAATGGCATTCACTTAGATATCTTATACATCCATCATATAGCATTAATTATCTTTACCTTTTGCAGGGTATTTCATTGATTTTGAAATGTTAAAGGTAACAGTTTGATCATTGACGCACATTGTTAATTCCCCTTTCTGTACATCTATTATTGCTCTTCCTGTGGTTAGGAAATGTCTCCCCAAAATGATAGGTATCACTTTATCTTCCTCCATATCTAGCACAATGAAATCAACAGGAAAGATAAATTGATCCACTTTCACTACGACATCTTCTATCTCCTTTAAGGTATGTTATTAAACGATTTGCTAAATGCAGAGTTACAGTAGTAGGGGTTATTTCTCCTAATCCCAATGTTTTAAATATTTATAATGGCATAAGGTTAATGCTTGCACCTAAATCACATAAAAATTTTCCATAATATATGTCTCTTAATGCACATGGAATTGTAAAGCTACCTGGATCTTTAAGCTTTTCAGAAAGCTTCTTCTGAATTAGCGCACTGAACTCCTCACTAAGTGAAAAAATCTCATTATCTTCAAACTTCCTTTTCTTATTGAGAATATCCTTCATTAACTTTACATAGCTCGGCATTTCTTGTAAGGCTTCGGTAAATGGAATATTAATTGTAAGCTTCTTAAATATTTTCAAAAATTTTGAAAAATGTTTATCTAACTTTTTCTGACAAAGTCTCCAAGGAAATAGAGGTGGTGGTTTTTCCAAATAAATTTTTAGTGGATAATTAGGTCGCTCAGAATCTTTTGGAGCGTTCTCCTTTCATTCTTCAATTTCTTCTCTCTCTACTTCAATTTCTTTTTGAACCCAACCTTCCAACTCTCTTCTGCTTCTAAGTTGAACGGCTTTTACTTGTTCTTTACTCTGGTCTTTTGGATTTGATTCAGTATTACTAGAAAGTGTTCCTTGGGATCTATTACTTAATGAATTTGTTATTTGCCTAAGTTGAATCTAAATATTACTAATTGTAGCTCCTTGACTTTGGAATTTATTTCTCATTTCTAACACCACTTCTTCTATAAGAAATTTTTCCCCTTAAACTGTGTATTACTATTGAAACTTGGAGGATAGTAAATCTATAATTATTATTCCCTTGGTTGTTCCAGTTCTTTAATGGGTTTCCCTGGTTGCTCCCCCATTGCTGATTATTACCACCAGAATTATTATTTCAGTTAAAGTTGTGATGGTTCTTCCAACCTGGGTTATAATAATTTGACTATGGGTTATTCTGCTTATTATTTATGGCATTCAAAGTTTTTAATGATACTTGAGAATCTACCATTTGGCATAATGAATTCTCTTCAACCATGGAAATTGTTTGAGAAAAATTCATTCCAAATTGGTCAACTTTCTTGAAATTGCAGCAACTTTATTTGCAAACATAGTAAATGCATCAATTTCATGAATATTGGCTACTTTGTTAGGATTTACCCTCTCAGAAGGCCATTAAAAATTATTGGCAGTCATTTCTTCAATTAAAGCATAAGCATTATGAAATGGTTTTGACATCAATGAACCACCAGCAGCGGCATCGATAATTGATCTAAGAGATCCAATTAATCCATTATAAAAAGTTTGAATTATTAATCAATCTGGTATAGCATGGTGTACACACTTCTTAAGAGTTCTTCAAATCTCTCCCATGCTTCATAAGTACATTCCCCTTCAAACTGATAAAAAGATGTAATATCATTTCTAAACTTTACAGTTTTTTTGGTAGAAAATATTTAGCAAGGAATTTTTGTGCTAAATCACTCTAAGTTCTGATAGATCTAGGTGCTAATGAATTCAACAACATCTTAGCTTTATCGCTTAGTGAGAAAGGAAATAACCTAAATCTTATGGCATCAGACGATATACCATCATATTTAAATGTAGCACACAATTCTAGAAAATTTGCAAGATGTAAATTCGGATCTTTAGTTGGTGATCCCCCAAACTGATTATTTGATATCATTTGGATAATAGTAGGTTTAAGCTCAAATGAATTAGCCACTACAATAAGCTTTTGAATACTATAATGAAGTTCATCTACAGTAGGGTTGGCATAATCTCTTAAAGGTCTAAACTCTTGATGAATTTTAGCATTTTGATTATTTTAATACGTCATTTATGTATTTTTTTTTAATATTTCAAAATTTATAATTTTTTTGGTTTTTTTGATTTTTCTAATAGTTCTTTCTAATTCAGAATCATAGGGCACTAGTCCTTCAAAACCTGAATTATGCATACACTAGCATATAATAAAATAAATTAAAACAAAATAAAATAAGATAAGATAACTTAAAGTTTAAATAAGACTTTCTAAAAATAGAAAATTGCTTTTAAAGTCAATTTCTCCCCGACACCTATGTCAAAAACTTGATCCTTGGATACCGTTAATATGCAAAGTACAACAATAATTCAGATTATATTTCACTTTTATTTCCTTACTTTGCAATAAAACCAAAAACTTGATCCTGAAAAAAAATAAAAATTTAACTTCTAATTTATATATATTGGGATACTACGCAAGTATACGTATAGTTATCAAGAAATTTAGGACTTTTTGATTAAGACCTAGATATTGAACCCATAGGGAGAATACATAATATGCACTATTGAACAGCAAACTTTCTATTTATAATAAAAAGATAATTATCTAAACTAAAGATGATTTTTGTAGTAATGAAAATTTAGATATTTTTGGTATTTTCAATATTTTAATAGAACAATAACAATTTAAAAAGATAACTAGAGTCTTTGTATAGGAAAAGAACTAAATATGAAAATATCTATCTTTTTGTTACGAATAAGTAATAAGTATAGGAATTTTGTTGTGGAAGTATGCAAATTTTGTTATGTCAAATAGGAGCAATAATATTCTTTACCCTTACAAAGGATGCTATAAAGAACATTGGCTATATTAAACTTTGAATAATTCTAAAGACCGGGGGGTAACATTCTTGTATTAGAACCTAAAATAATAAACCAAGTTGGGAATTTAACCTGTCACTTTAAAGTACTCTAACTCTACACCCTTCAATGAATATTTTCCTATTTATTTGCACTCAATCATACGAACTACGTTATAATTCATACAACCTCATGTGAATCTTTCCAATTGTTGACTAAGACAATTTTAGCCCAGTTCTTACATGTTCTCACAACAAATTTTAACATATGGATTGGCTAAATTTAGAAGTAAATTAAGTGCATGGATTTAAATCATCATAACTTCTTCCATCATTGAAGATCAATACTTTCTACAACTTCCATCCAAAACTTAATTACTTAACATTTTAAGAAGCAAGATAAAGAAAACTACTCAGAATCCATGGAGAAAATAAAACTATACTTTAGTTTAAAAGAAGAAATCATTGTCAAACCAACAACAAGTCTCAATTAAAACCAAAAGTGGTCTCAAAACAAAATGATAAAAACTTATCTCAAGTCCTCCACCAAACTCTTCAATTTCCTTTGATTCTCTTCTCTTTACAATCACTCAAAATAAAATAACAAAAAGGATAAAATAAAAGTTAAAGTGGTGCCAAAAAATTTCTCCAAATTAACTCCCCAAATGAGAACTTTCAAAACTTTCAAATACTTTTAGGACCTCTTTCAAAGTCCCAATCTTCTTTCTTTTATAATTTTCCAAAAGGTGTCTTGGTTTCTCTTCAAAATCTGTCTAGATTTGATGTATTTTCCCCAAGAGATGCATCCTTTCATGATAATTTTCATCCATGGTGGTTATAACCACCTAATAAGCCAATGGGTGCCTCAAAAACCTCTTCAAAATTCATAGAAATCAAATTTACTTGCTCAATAACTGCCACTAGTGCTTAAGAGCGGGTCCTCTGGCGCTTAGGCACGACCTTCTCTATTTAACCGGCGCGTAAGCGCCGGATTTAGCGCTTAGGCGCCATAACTCTTGCACATTTTTCAAATTTTTTCTCCAAATTTGATCCTTTTTTACTATTTTAAAAATTTTTCACCCTTTTTACCTATATCTACAAGAAAAACACAAAAATACCTTCCATTAAGGTGCAATATCTCAAAAATAGGTATAAAAATGTATCTAAAAACACTATATATTTTAGGTGTATCGAATAGCCATGACTTTGAGCCCAATTGATTGATAAACATTATGTAGATGATTGTCATGACAATTTTTTGGTGAAGGATTGAAGTAATTTTAAGTTCAATTGGAAGCTCAATTTGAAGGATTTTAGGATTTTGATCATTTTGGGCATAATGGACTCGACTTGGGTCTAGGTTGGGCTAAGGTTGGGCTAAGTCCAAATTTATGGTTGAAAATGGTCTATAAAAATATCATGAAGAGTTTTCAACATAAATTGTGTCTCAATTTTGCAGTTAAGGCATTCAATTTGCTGGAATTTGGAGTTATGGCCAATTTGGGGATTTCCGGACTTAAGTTAAAATTAATCAAAATTGAGGCTTTACCAAGTCCAGTTGAAGGTCAAATTTGGTGTGTAAGATTGTTATAAAGAGTTTTTTATTCATGTTGGGGAAAATTTATTGGGATATGAGGTTCAATTAGGTGAGATTAGGCCATAGGGTCAAAATTGGGGGTTTTGAATTAGTTCAAATTTGATCTCAATGCATGGGCCAATTGGGCTTGGATTTGGTTTTGATTGGTCAAATGAAATATTAATTTGATTTTAGGATTGAAATTGAGGGGAATTAGACCCAATTTGATGGACATTTGAGGTGAATTTGGGAATATTAGGCCTTTAAAGGCAATTTGGGGGTTTTGGTCAAAATAGTCAAATTGGTCAAATTACGTTCAATTGAAGGGCCAAATTACTTTTGGAGATATTTGAAGTGATTTTTGAGGTTTTGAGAAAGTTTGGAGTGCCAAGGGTATTTTTGTAATTTTTGCAATTTTGGGGGTATTTTGGTAGTTTTGGAAATTTTGGGTGGTTTTGGGTAATTTGAGTATTCTGAAATTGGTTGAGATGATTTTTGAATCAATTTGGGTATTTAAAGTGAATTTGAGGATTTTGACCAAATGTAGGGTTTCGATGACATTTAGGTATATTGGGTGGATTTTTGGGCAAAAGGCCAAGTTGGACATTTTGGTAGAAATGGGGTTCCAACCACCCTGTATGAGCCATGGACCAATGAAATCCCCATTTGAGTCCTTTATATACTGGTCTTAGCTAAACCCTAGTCTAGAGCTAGTGGGTTTAGGGGACCATCTACATGAGTCTCCCAAAAGGGATCAAAGTCAACAAATTTTGGTTTGGGGTTGCAAGTGGGTGTAGATGTTAGTACGTGTAAGTGAGTGAACTAGCTCCACACCATTACCCAGAGTCAACCCCAAGGTCAAATAGTACTATGAGGATCCTCCATACTTACCCCACCTATTAAGTGCTAGAGGTTAGGACCAGTATGTGGAACTTCAAGTTGAGCAAGGAAGTGTTTAGGGTTTCTAATGGTGAGGGTTCCTTTCTATTTTTCTAGGAATAGTAAAAAAGAAAGTCCTATGGAAAAACCCTAGGCTACTAAAGAAGAAAACTAAACCTCAATCAAAAGTGAGGTCAAAAAGACTAGAAAAGGAATCCTCACCATTAGAACCTCTAAACACTTTTTTGCTCAATTTGAAGTTTCACATATTAGTCCTAACCTCTAGCACTTAGTAGGTGTGGTCAATATGAGGGAGCTTAAGGGGAGCCCCTGGTGGTGTGGTCTTGGTTGATCTCACACACACACTTGCACATTACACTACCACTCACTACCCTAAGCCTAAACCTATTCAAATTTAATCCCCTAGCCCTTTGGGAAACTCATGTAAATGGTCTCCTAGACCCACTAGCCTTAGGCTAGGGTTTAGCTAAGACCAGTATATGGAGGACCCAAATTACGAAATTCTATTGGTCCATGGCTCAAGTAGGGTGATTGCCACCCCAATTTTACCAAAATACCTAACTTAGCCTTTTGCCCCCAAATCTGCACAAATTACCAAACTACCCTTCAAACCCCAAAATTAACCAAAATTACATAAATTTGTTCAAGAATCATTTGAAAACATTTGAAACCACCCAAATCCCCAAAATTTTCAAAATTACCAAAATACCCCTCATTTTGCCAAAATTACCAAAACACCGCCAGTGACCCAAATTGTACCAAGACATTCAAAATTATTTCAAACGTCCCCAAAATAAATTTTAACAAGTCCATTGAGCTCAATTTGATCAATTTGACATATTTTGCCCAAAAGCCCCAAATTGCATTTAAAGGCCCAATTACCCCAATTCACCCCCAATGTCCACCAATTTGATCCCAATCTTCTCCAATTTCAATTCTAAGCTCAAATTAATTATGTCCAAGCTTGATTGAAACCAAACACAAGCCATATTGACATTCATCTAAATATAATTTCAACCCAAATCAAAATGTCCCAATTTGACCTAAAACCAAAATCTCACTCAATTGAACACACAAATCTACCCAATTGCCCCATCTTTACATCGTAAAGTCTTCAAAACATTTCCCCACATCAAATTGAACCTTAAATTGGCCTTGATTAAGCCTTAATTTCAATCAAAATTAACTTGGACCAAAATCCCCAACTTAGCCCCAAATTGACCATGTCCCCAGATTCAATCAAATTCAACGCAATAACCCCAAAACTTCCACTCAATTTCTATACAAAAATCTACATGGAAACCACCCAGATCAAATTGAACCATCAATTGGGTCATAGCCAAACTCTACCCTAACTCAAAACCAAGTCCAAACCAACATCCCTCATAGCCAAACTCTAGCCTAACTCAAAACCAAGTCTAAACCAACTTCCAAAAAATTGACCAAATGTCCAAATTTCACCAAATTGAACCTCCAAATCCATTCAAAATCACTCCAATTTTTTTCTAAACTCCTTGTGAAAATCATCCACATAATCATAATCAATCAATTGAGCTCAATATCATGGATAGCCCAATCCAAACCCAACATCAAGCTAAAATGACCAAAATTGAACCCATGCACCAAAGTTGGCCAAGCCAAGCCAAATTGGTCAAACCAAAGCCACTATAGCCACCACTTGGAGTCTAGTGACCAAGATATACCAACCTAGTGCACCCTACATGAGCTATGGACCAATGGTCCATTGATTTAGGGGATTTCACCCCTTATTGAGCCTAAACCAAAATACCTTTGCCATCATCACTAACCATTAGTGGTTAAGCATCATTAACCCTCCCACTGTCTCACCTGGCTGCTTAACCACCTCCTATGCCTTGGCTGGCCAGCCTAGTGGCAAAAAAAATCACAAAAGTGAGAGCCAATCCCCTCAAATCTACCCAATGAACCCATCCAAGCTGTCCAACCCTGATTGTCCTTTAGCACTCTTCAACCCTCCCCTCGGCTCCACATTGCACCTGAATTGAAGCCTTGAGCTCCACCCATTCCCCTTTATTTAAGACACCTCCTCCATGGACAAAATAAGATTTAACTAATTTTTTTTGCTAAACTTTGTCAAATTGTTCCCAGAGCTCCTCCAAGTCTTCCAAAGCTCATTGCAACCATCTCTTAGCCATTTCTCCACTGCCTAGGCTCAAATTTTGAGCACAAAATCAGGACAAATTTTAGCCATCCTCCAAAATACTCCAAACTTCAAATTGAACTGATCTTAAGCTTCCCAATAGCAAGAGAGGAAGTTCCCCATCAAAATCCCCCTCATTTGAGCTCTCTACACCACTCCTAGACCAAATTCACACCCCATTTCAGAGAACTTATACTTGGAGCTTTCACAAGAGAAAACCAACAAATCCAAGAGGTTTGTGGGACTCCACTAAAGCTTCCAAAAGCATCTGATTGAGACGTTCCCTCTCAGACAAAGGTATAGTCTATTAATCCTAATCTTGAGCTCGGTTTTCACCAATTGTGAAGTAAAGTTTAATTTCATAGCATTCTAACCATATGGATGTATTCATCTTTAGTAGATAAAGGTGTAGGAACAAACCTCATGTTATTTGGTTGATTTTTGAGTGAGATCTTAGGTCTATAACTCATGCAGTTCACGAGCTCTAGCAAATGGGGACGATAACAAAGAGCCGTCCGATTGTGTGTGTAACAGACACAGGGACACGATCGCATCGAACGAGCTTTTGGTGCATGAACAGGGGGTCGAGTCAGCACTGACTCTTAAAGTAATGCCAAATAAGAAGACGCTCCATGGAGGCTTCAAAGATGTCGAGGATTGCATGGTGCCGCATGGTTTAAATAGAAAAATAGGGATTTATTGAATTATCTAAATACCAAAACTTTGAAAATCCATATCCTTTTCACAGAAAAATCATAAAAATAAGATAAAATACCCACTTGCACAATTAACAGAGGAGAATAAAAATAAAAATTATTTGTTGACTCTTTGATTTTTAATTAATTAAATAGCCTCCATGGTATTTTAATTCATTATGATTAAATATTGCTCATAATAGCTTAAAATTTTTAGGGTTTAGCATCTGATTTTTTCAAGGTCAGAGAGCATCTTTGTGTTCTTAACCCTAATTTTCAAGGTTGGATGGCTATTTTGGATTAAATTAAATCATGGTATTTTACCCAAGTGTTTCTCTAACCTAAGAGAACCTCTAATATTTTTTCCATAAAGAAAAAAATTTATTTTAATTAATTAAATAAATTAATGTTGAAAAGCTTATTTTCTAAGATATTTATTTTGAAGTAAATTAAAATTTCAAAACCCACATTTACTCCTCTGATGTTTTAGTTGCCCCTTGGATAATGTACTCTAAAATTTTCAAGGTCATTTAAATTATGCCTAATAAGTTATGAAGTGGAGAGCCCTAAGGGAAGAATGGTTATTTTTTAGACTTTAGCACCTTAATCAAAATTTAGGATTAAACAAAGTGAACATGGGTAATTTTGATATTAATGGATACTCTTGGAAGATTGAAACATAATGGGATAAAAGATAAATGCCAATTTGCCACCTCTTCTAGATAAGAGAAAAGTTATAATTTTATAAGTTATCATGATTTATATGTTAATAAAAAATCAAATGATTCTAAAGTGATTGGCTTAGGCTAGGAGGATGATAGTTCACTTATTTTTAAGCCCACAATTGGATATGATGATATGATCTTTTAATAAGGATACACACCACTTAAGAGTGAATTTTTATTATTGGTAATATTCTCTCATTGAGATTGTTAAGAGCTTGGTCTATATAAGCTTGATATTTAAACATAATTGATGGGATTTAGAAAAGACAATATGATTAATGATAAGCACTTCTAAACACTACAAGCCCAAATTTAGTGGTGGGTACAAAATATTTAATGATTAAAACTTGCCTCAAGGGCATTCACCTACATAACTCTTAAGTTAAATATCAACCGATCAACTGAATAGCCTACCTTCGGGATGATCAGAATGTCAAAGTTCACCGAGTAGCAGGGTATCCCTTTTTAATTTGACCTGGATGATTATAATAAGTGCAAAATGAACTCAAAATGTTTCAAGAAATTTTTAAAGCAGTTCAGGGTCATTCACCAAAGACTTTGGAATCTCTTAGACATTTTGAAGGATAAATTGAACTTATTATATTTTGTTCTAAAATCATCCACTAAGATCTTTTGGGACTTAATAAGTCATAGTTGAGAGTCTGTTAGATACACCTTCATCTACTCTTGCAATTTATTTATTTTGTGCAGAATTATATTCATGTTGTAAAAGCTAATCTTTTAGGTGGAATGTCGAGAAGATGGCAGGTATGCTTTTACAATGTTATTTAATTTATGACATTTTACTTCCTGCAATTTACTTTTGTTTCAAAAATATTATAGTTGCTTGAGTGCACACTTTACTTGTGAAAAAAATTTCAAAACCATTTCAAACAACTAATCAAAATTTTCAAAAAATATAAAATAAATTGTTTCGAAGGTAAACATAAATCCTTTGAAATGTCACTAAACATAAAACGTCCGTTTGAATTTACGGAAGTCCCTTGTAGGAGGTAACCCACGATTGCTAACGAGATCTCTCCAGTTTAAATGGGTTTCAATACTCATTTAATCTAAGTAAATTTAAAAGAAAATGGTGATACCAGAACGAAGGAACCATCGGATCATAAACGGTGTCGCTCTAACCAACTTTAACACCCTCCCCCCCATGATGTCATTTAAAACTTTAAACCTTAGAATTTAGGACTGCTACTTCACCAAGGAGCTTGGTCCTAACTTTGTGGGCGGTCTTCTACAATAGCGATCTACAACAGCGTGAGAATTAATCCCTGGATACTGCTAATATGCAAAGTACAACAATAATTCAAATTATATTTCACTTATATTTCCTTACTTTGCAACAAAACCAAAAACTTGATCTTGAAGAAAAAAAAAATTTAAGTTTTAATTTATATATAATGGGATACTACATAAGTATGTGTATCGTTTTCAAGTAATACAAGACTTTTTGATTAAGACCTGAATATCGAACTCATAGGGAGAATAGGCAATATGCACTATTGAACAACAAACTTTCTATTTTTAATAAAAAGATAATTATCTAAACTAAAGATGATTTTTTCAGTAATGAAAATTTAAATATTTTTGTTATTTTCAATATTTTGATAGAATAATAACAATTTAAAAAGATAACTAGAGTTTTTGTAGAAGAAAAGCACTAAATATGAAAATTTATTTCTTCTTGTTATGAATCAGTAATAAGTATAGGAATTCTATTGTGGAAGTATGCAAATTGTGTTATGCCAAATTGGAGCAATAATATTCTTTACCAATACTAGAGATGCTATAAAGAACATTGGCTAATTTAAAGTTTGAGTAGTTCTGAAGACCGGCTAGGTAGGGAAGATACTAGCTCTCACTCTAGAGTTCCCTCAATTCCCTCCACCTGAGGGCTAACATCTCATATAAAAACCTAAAACTAAAAACCAATTTGGGGCCTTCAACCTGTCACTTTAAAGTCCTCTAACTCTACATCCTTCAATGAATATTTCCCTGTTTTTTTGCACTCAATCATATGAACTACATTCCCATTCATACAATCTCATGTGATTCTTTCCAATTTTTGACTGAGACAAAACCAGCCCGGTTCTTTCATGTTCTCACAACAAATTTCAACATATGGATTGACCAAATAATAAAGTAAATGAAGTGCATGGATTTAAATCATCACAGCTTCTTCCACCTTTGAAGGTCAATACTTTCCACAACTTCCGTCCAAATCTTAATTACTTATCATTTTTATGAAAAAAGATAAAGAAAACCACTCAGAATCCATGGAGAAAACAAAACCACACTTTAATTTAAAAGAAGAAATCATTGTCAAACTAACAACAAGTTTAAATTTAAACCAAAAGTAGTCTTAAAACAAAAACATAACAACTTATCTCAACCCAACAACAAGTCTCTCTGAACTAACTCCCCAAATGAGAACTGTCAAAACTTTCCAATACTTTCAGAACCTTTTTCAAAATTTCAATCTTCTTTCTTTTATAATTTTTCAAAAGGTTCCTTGGTTTCTCTTCAAAAAATGTTTGGGTTTGATGTATTTCCCTAAGAGATGCATCATTTTGTGATAATTTTTGTCCATGGTGGTTATAACCCCCTATTAAGCCAATGGGTGCCTCAAAAACCTCTTCAAAATTCATAGAAACTGAATTTACTCTTTCAATAACTGCCACTGGCGCTTAAGCACGGGGCCTCTGGCTCTTAGGTGTGGCCTTCTCTGTTTAACTAGTGCTTAAGCACCGGATCTAGCGCTTAGACACAAAAACTCTTGTGCACATTTTTCACCTTTTTGCTCCAAATTTGTTCCTTTTCCACTCCTTTAAGCAATTTTCACCCTTTTTACTTGTATCTGCAAGAAAAACACAAAAACACCTTCCATTAAAGCGCAATATCTCAAAAATAGGTATAAAATGTGACTAAAAATACTATATATTTTTGGTGTATCAAAATCCCCCAAACTTAAAATGTTACTTATCCTTAAGTGACACTTCAATCTTTAAAACCTAAATATGTATGATATGTATATGAGTTTCTTTAAGAGTTACTAAAATTTTTATTTAGAAATATAGTAGTCTAATTTTGAAAAATATATTCAGTAAATGAGACAAACTTAAAGTATAGAAATTCTTAAAGTTAAGAAAGATGAAAAAATGAGTTTCTATCTAATTCAGAAATGTATTGAAGATTTTCCAAATTTAGAATTTAATTCTTTTATTATCTTTACTTAAAAATTTTCATTAAAAATAATTTTACTTACTATATTATATCTATAAGCTTAAGAGTTTCTCAAGTCTTACACTTTAAAAACATCAAATGTAGAACCAATTTTTGATTTGGCAGTAATCCTCAAGCTTCTCCTTCCTAATTTTTTTCATCTTTTTCTTTTATTTCTCTTTTTCTTTTCTTTTTCTTTTCTTTCTTTTTTTCTTTTCTTTTTTAGGCAAAGATTACTATATCTGGATAGGCCTTTAATGATTTTGAATTCCACTTCTCCTTTCCTAAAGCAAAGTCTTGATATAAATCTTTTACTTATAAATATATTAATAGTTTTGAAAATTATTTAAATAAAAGAAATTTAAGTATTAAAATAAAAGTCTAAATTATCTAAATTTTTCAAAAATATAATTTTTCTTACTAAAGATAGTTACTTATATTAATCATTTTCTCATCTAAAAACTTTTTAACTTAATGTTTTTCTTCATTACTAAAAATTTTAACCAAAATTTTTACTCATTTCTAAAATCAAATTTTACTTCCCTAATATAACTTCATATACATAATCAATTTTTTTTTTCAAATCAAATTCACTTGTAGCACATTTAAGAACTGTCAGCGCTATTTCAGGGGTTTATGGGGAGTTGCCCGTAAGAAGCTGTCGACTGTCGGAATCGAAATCACGTCGCCTACTTCGGAAGGACGTTTTAATTTACATATATATTTAGTTTTAGAAAAATATGAAATCAAACTGACCCCATATTTTTCATAGTTTAAAATGAAAGAGCATTGTATCTCAAATATTGTATCTATCTCGAAGGACAAACACAAGACTTGAGGATGAGGCTCGATCAAATATACTAAGGAAAGTAGGACGTCTGTTTGGTCTGCAAAACCTTGGTATTTGCCGACAAATTCCCCTATTTAATATAAAGGATTAAATAGGGTTTATATTAAGTTGGGTTTGAACATGCTTCCTATAAGGGCAAGCCCCTATAGTTAATTACATCTTAAATGACCAAAGTCACTTAAGAAAACTCTCGATAAAAATCAAGAAATATTATCTTCAAGGAGTTTCAAAGGGTAGGACTCCTCAATGAGATTTGACGTAGAGGTGTGAAAGGAGATTGGTTCAAATTTGGAACATTTTATTGTAGAATCCAAAGGAGGAAGAACTAGGGGATGTCACGGATCTATAGGAGAACCTCGGTGACTTCCTAAGCTATCCTAATGTTTGGCTTAAATTTAAATGAAAAAAATTTAAGTGTTCAATTCTGCCAATTTTATTAGTTAGGGTTTACATTCGTGTGAAACGATCACACAAATAGCTTGGAATAAGTGAGGATTTAGGTCGCGACAAACAACAACCTTTGAATCCTAAGACGAGTTAGGGCTTATATTGTATAGCAGGGCTATGCAAAGGCCTAAAAATAAGGTGAGGATTTACGTTGCATAAGCAAGCAACCTTGAAGTCTTGTGGCTTTGTTGTTTAGGTCTAAGGAAGGAAGATTGGTTTAGCTGGGGAAGACAGGTTTTGCTGTTGAAGATGGTCGTGCTGCTCACCATGCTAGCTTCAAGTTCCTCACCGCGACGAGTTTGAGTATTCTAGTATGTCAAGTTATAATGTCAAATCAGGTGGCCCTATGATTGAAGTTCTTTAAATTTTATGAGGGCATATTAAAGTTGATTAGAGCAACACCGGTTAGGATCTTACGTTCCATCATTCTAGTACCACTATTTTTTATTGGATTCACTTGATCTAAATGAACTTACTAAACTCAACTTAATGAGTTCCATAATTTCATTTAGACCGTGGGAAGCCTCATTAGCAGCCGTAGGCTACCTCCTCCGAGGAATTTCCGATCAGCTGATAGAGATGTCTTAATTTAGTTGCAATTATAGTTTTGTGTGATGTTTGTGATTAATTTTTGAGTTGTTTTATAGTTTGAATGTTGTGGGGGTGAATTTTATCTTGGTTGCTTTTAGTTTTTGTTTTTATTTTGGTATTGGTTAACATGCAAGTTTATATTATTTTCACACATTTAGGTAAATACAAATATAAAAAGAAATAACAAAAGCATAAAGCATGTAAGGAAAAGGGCACAAGAGAGACGGTACTTATAAAATGTAAAAGCGTACCTGGCGAGTCTTCTCGTTCCACCACCTGAAACTTAAAACTGCATGTGTGGGCATTTATGAAGAGCAGGAAAAGTAAAGTTTTGGTGGTTTTCCTAACTTTATGTTGTATTTTGGTGAGTCCTTAAAAGTTTAATTAAAGATTATTTCATTGAGCAAAGTATATTAAGTATAATAGACCTCTGAGGTATCCAACAAGTTAGGAGGAGGAAGCAGGTCCATGCATCCCTCTCACCAACTGGTGAAAAGCCTTAAGTTCATTTAAACCTATTATGTTGCTTAATGGTTCATCCTGTAAATACTTCTAATGCTCAGTGAACATTGATGTCTTAATTATCCCTAAGAAAGGGGTAATTATTATTTATTATTTAATTTGAAAATTATATGAGTGAATTTCCTTAAAGGGCAAGTTGGTGTAACCTGAACACTTAGCCCTTTTTTTTATTAGGCTTAACAATGTTTCAAGGATGTTTGATTATGTTATATTTATTTCTCTAATCCTCATTTAGTCAATTTTGATTTAGCCTAAGTCACCACTAAGCCCTTATGACCTATGTGAGTGACTTAATTAGTTTTAAAAAGGTTAAGCTTTAAGTGGTCATGATTCATGATTTGTATTTTATTTGAAAATCAAGATAGGGGTAATAAATTGATTAATTATTGACTTCAAAAGTCATACCCTTAAGTCCAGGATCATTTAATTTTAATAAACTTCCAAATTTTAATAATTTTGAAATTTATTAACTTAATTAAGAAAGTGAGATTGGTTTCTACCAATTAACCCCTTGTGTTCCAAACATCAAATAAACTGATTAAGATCTGAGGTTACCCATTTCCCTTCTTAAATTAAGCCTAAATGTTAATTAAGGCTAAATTTCCAAAATTACACATTTGCCCCTAAGGCCCTAACACTTCATAATTTATCAAATTCAATTCAAATGACTTTAAAATTTTAATCTTACCTCATTCATGGGTCAATTAAGACATCAGAGGAGAAAATGTGATTTTCTAGAATTTATTTTATTTTATATAATTATTTTCATGTAAAAATAGGATTTTTTAAAGAAAAATTCCCAACTTGACCAAGGTAAATTCTAATCCTTTGAAATTTTTACTGGAGGATACCTAGACTAGAGAAGATTTTGGACCAAATTTCATGATTTTTTGAATTCTCTGTGATTTATCAGAATTATTTTAAGTTGTGGTTTATTTAATAAAAATAAAATATTTTAAATGATGAAAATTAAGTTTTGTATTTCTGAAAAATCTCTTTGAGGTTAGAGAAGCCAGAGGAGTAAATTTCATATTTTTCTGATTTTTCTTTGATTTATTGAAATTATTTTAGTGAAAACTCATTTTTAGCCTTTAAAAAGTATGTTTAAGCTTTGAAATTCAATATCTTTATTTAGAAAATCAGGAAAAATATTCTAATTATTACTAAGTGATTAGGAAGCAATTTAAAACATTTCCATGAATTTTATTATTTTTGTTTTTTTGTGAATTTTTAATTATTTTAAATATTTAAAATAGGTTAAAAAAAATCAAGTTTTTATTCTAAATATTATTTTATTTTTATAAAATATCTTTAATCATAGAGAACTCAAGACAATAAGTTTCATAATTTTTTGATTTTTATTTTGATTTTTTAAAAATCATTTAAGTGTCAAAAGTGACATTTATCTTTAAAACTCAACTTATGTTATCAAATGAACTCAAAATATTTTTAACTTTTTATAGTGAGTTCTCTAGATCATAAACCACAATGGAGATCAAAAATCAAGTCATTTAAATGTTTATTTTTTCCAAAATTAATTATTTTAGTGATTTAGTGTTTGTAAAATTTAACTACATGGCTAACTAACTTGACTCATGGAATTATTTCCAAAAGCTCCTCTAGTCATAGTGGACATTTCAAAATTTTCTTAGAATTTTCTAATCAATATGCTAATTTTCCTAATTATTTTAAGGAAACATTGTGCAAGATCTTGAGAAATATGGATCTTTGTATAGGAACCTCCTCTGACTTTGGAAAAATTAGAGGATGTTTCCCTTGATAGAGGCTACAACATGCTAAAATTTCAAGTTAAGTTGATGTATCAATATGCATGGAGAATTAAATGATCCCAAAAAAGTGTTTAATTAATTAAAAAAAATTTATAAATCAAATGGACTTAAAATTTATTCCACATTATTCTCCTCTGTTCATTGAGTAAGAGGGTATTTTTGTTTTATTTTTGTGATTTTTCTACACAAAGTTAAGGATTTTCTAAGTTAGTGATATTTAAATAAATCGAAAAAGCTCTATTTTTTTATTTAAACCGCGCGTGCCACCTTAACCTACAACGGCTCCGAAGGCATGCGTGGCACGCTCTGGTTGGACACCGTCGTCCACATAGCTGCTAACTCGGCCCACTGTTCATGTCCCTAAGCGTTGTCTGACTCGATCTCCTTCATGCATTTGATACACGCTTGATCAAACAGCTCCCCATCATCGTCCCTGATAAAATGATCTCGTCACCATCCACACTAAAACCCTAAGATCTCAGCCTAGACTCAACTAATTCACCTCGGATTTGATTTTATGGACTCATCTAAGTGAGATGAACATAGTCATATGGTAATTAAGCAATCAAATTAACTCTAAGTAAATGGAGAATCGAAATAGGCTTGAGATGAGGTGAGGTTTTATACCTTTGTTCTCAGAAGTGAAGCTTTGATTAGAGGGTCTTGGTACGTTCGTTATGAACCAAAGAGGCTAGGGATTGAGTCCCTGGTCTTGGTGTAAGGCCTACATATGAATTCGATCATGGCAGGATTTGGGTGTTGGTTTAGAGCTATGGTAGAGGCTCTGTGGAAGGGAGATTTTTTGGGGCTTTGGTTTCTTTCACTATTTTGAAGGTGTGGGTAGAGTTAATTTGAGTTTGGGTGGACTATGGAGGTGTATTGGGTTCTGTCCTGGTTTCTGCCAAGGTTTCAAGCTCAAAATTGAGCTCCAGCAATGGGAATGGTGAGGGAAAATGGTTGGAATGCACTAAAGAGATCTTAGGGAAGCTCTATGTTAAGTTTGGAGAGGTCTCACAAATAAAATTTCAGCACTTAGTTTAATGGCCATGGAGGTGGCCTTTTATAAAAATGGGGTTATGGTGGTTGTCATGGCCAATTAGAAGGTGTAATGTGGTGCTTAGTTGGAGGGCAGAGGAGCTCCATAGTTTAATTTGGATGAGCTAGCCTCTAGGTTTGATTTCGGTAAAGCACCATGGGGGTGGCTCTTAGTTTTGAGCTTTTTTGCCCACTAGACTGGCCGGCCGGCCAAAGGGAGGTGGCTAGGAGCTCACGGAACCCAGGGGGATATGTCACAGCAATTTAGTGCAATAATACCTAATTCTGGTAAAGATATCTTAAGCACATGCATTTTTGGAAATAATATCCCTTGATTTGGGGGACCTTTGGTCCATGGCTTGATTTAGGTGATTTCATGGTGTTTGGACTGGTCACTAAGTCCAACTAATGGCTGTGATGGAGTTAATTTGGTGACTTTAGGGTGGTTAGGTCACATTTAGTGCAAGGGTCCAAGTGGGTGCAAATGACCAAAAATTGGGCTTTAGCTAGGTTAGCCATGTCAATTGGCCCAAATAAATGCTGCATTTAGTGTAGATCATCATAAGGAACAACTTTGATGAGAAATGGAAGTGGTTTTGAGCTCAATTGAAAGGTCAAGTTGAGGGAATTTTGAGCTTTACTCAATTTGGTCATGTTGGGCTAGGCTTGGGTCTAGCTTGGGTTAGCCTTGGGCTAAGTCCAAATTGATAATTTTGAATGCTCAATAGGGACCTCATGAGGAGTTTTCAACAAGAATTGGATGTCTGTTTGGGGGTTAAGGCAATCAATTGAATGAAATTTGGGGACTTAGCCAATTTGGGGATAAATTTGGGAATTTTGAATTTAGGCCAAAATAAAATGGATTTGACACTTCAACAAGGCTAATTAATGGTTTATTTTGATGTATAAGAATGTTATAAAGATTTTTCAACATTAATTGAGGCAAATTGACTAGGCTATGGGTTCAATTTGGTGAGATTAGGTCATGTGGTAAAAATTGGGGTTTTGACCCACATCAAAATTGGGCTCAAATAATGATCCAATTAGGCTTCAATTTGGTTTAGTTTGGTCATACAAAAAGTGAATTTGAGTTTAGGAATGGAATTGGGGCCAATTAAGTTCCAATTGAAGGAAATTTGGGTTGAATTAGGGGAAATTTGGGTCTTTAAAGGCAAATTTGGAGATTTTGCTTAAAGATGGTCAAATTGGCCAAATTGGGTCATGTGGTAGTTGAGAGAAATGAAATTAGGAATATTTGGGATCTATTGAGATTTTTTGAGAATTTTTTGGATTCTGGATTATGGAGGGGTATTTTGGTAATTTGGGGGTGTTTTAGGGGTAAAAGGCCAAGATGGGTATTTTAGTAGAGTTGAGGTACCAACAATCATCAACAAGCCATGGACCAGTGGAAACCTTATCTTGGGTCCTCTACATAGTGGTCTTAGTCAAACCATAACCCTATGGCTGGTAGGTTTAGTGGACCATCTACATGAGTAACCAAAAAAGATCCAAGGGATCTAGACTGGAAATTTGAGTTTAGGGTTGTGAGTGATTGTGAGTGTAGATGAGTGTGGTGAGTGCCTTAGCTCCAAACCAACACCGAGGGTCAACCTTAAGGTCCAGCAGTCCTAAGGGTGACTCATCTTTAAGTTTCCTTCATAATGACCCCATCTACTAAGTATTTAGAGGTTGAGACAAATATGTGGAACTTCAAGTTGAGTAGAGAAGAGTTTGGGATTTCTAATGGTGAGGGTTCCTTTTCTTGTTTCCTAATAATAGTCAATA
The DNA here is from genome assembly GCA_003013225.1 of Phalaenopsis aphrodite. Taxonomy (NCBI): domain Eukaryota; kingdom Viridiplantae; phylum Streptophyta; class Magnoliopsida; order Asparagales; family Orchidaceae; genus Phalaenopsis; species Phalaenopsis aphrodite. The sequence goes on from NEWO01000047.1 coordinate 641,372, forward strand.
GGAAAGTCCTATGGCTAGACCTTAGGTTACTAAAGAGGAAAAAACTATACCTGTACGAAAAGTGAGGTCAACAAGAACAAATAAAATTCTAGTTTTGAAAATATTTTTCATTCCCCAAACTTAAATTTTTAACAGATTAAACAATTTAGCATGAGATAGATATAAGCAGGAATGAAAATTTAAAATAACATAATAACAGGTTTTTTTAAACCCTAATGATACAAGTATAAAACTAAAAATATGAGTAAAATTAATTTTTGATCAAATTTTCTATATTTTCCTTTCAATTTAACTTGTAGAGATTCGATAGACCTTTAAGCAGTGAGTATAAACATAAAAGTAAACTAAAACACTAACTTTATTTCACGTTCTCAGCATAAAAACAAACACACTAACATGATAAAAGAAAAATACAGGATAGCAGTTTCAGAAATTTAAATTTAACATCTAAGTTAGCTAGATTTTCAATTTTACAACAGATATATAATTAAGTTAAGTTCTAAACAAACTAAATCACAAAACTCACAACAGTTACTACCCTCAAATTTTAAAACAAACTACTTACTAACACAAACATTACAATAAAATTAAAAATAAAAGTCTCACACATCACAATATCTAAACATGTAAATATGCATACATGTCTCAAGTCCAAAACATGAAAACAGGTCACATCACAATTCTCACTTAAACATGCAAGTACAAACCACATCACATAGTTCAAACCAACAAACAGATGCAAGTGTAGCAAGCCCAGGCCACATAGTTCATATCATATTATAATCATAAAATAAATCTCTCAGCTCTACTCTTCATCCTATGAATCACTGCTATCCCAAACTTTTGTAGGCTCATAATCAGGGTATCTAGGATATGGAGGAAATTGCACTCATTGGTTACCCCCAACGAGGCTCTCTATAGATGAGTGAAATTTCTATTCAGAATCACTTTTTCTCCTATTATACCTATCAGTATGCTATGCAAAATACTCTAAATTTTGTACCCTGTCGGTGGTAAAGTTAATATTATCCATCATCCTCTACAATAATTGATCTCGGGTCTTAGTAGACTCACCTCGAGATGTAGAAGCACGTGAGGTAGATGGTTTAGATGTAGAACCAACAGAGGTAGAAGCAGTTGACGTCTCCTTTCCATAGCTCCGAGAAAATCCTCCTCTCCAGTCAAAAATTCAATGCTCAGAATAAGTCTTCACATTCATCTTAGTGATGGGCTTTAGAGGTATTAACACTTCCTCCCAGCTATCATATTTAGCTCCAGCCTGCTCACACAAAGAAAAGATCAAGGAAGCAAATCCCAGACCTGCAGTTGTAATAGCTGTAGCAAAACTGATGATAGTCTGACAGATTAAAGCCCCAATGTTGATGAGCTTTCCTTCTTGAATACAATAGTTCAATGTTGCTCTTTCTCTGGTCACTTCACTGAGATGATTTTTTGGAAGTAGACGAGCAGAAATGAAATAGGGTCAGGCCTTTGAAGGTGCACAAAACTTTGAAGTTGGGAAATTTACTCTCCTCTCATTAGTGATCTTCAAAAGTCCTCTCCTAATAGTCAAGTAAGAGATAATCTTGTCTAACTCGGCTTCAGTAGGGCTATAATTTGCATAAAAACATAACATATCTGATGGTAAAAGGTAAAACAAGTTGATTACCTCAGGTGAAAAAGGTACCAACTTTCCTCGAACCATAACTCGATTGTCTTCAGCTTCAGGTAGATTTGCATAGAACTCCATAACAGCAGATATAACTGCCATAGTAGAAAAACAACAGAATTATTCCCACTGTCCACGAACAATTAAATCTTCCACATCTCCACCCACTAAAACATCGCCACTGAATCAGTTTGTGTGATTGCAACACATCACTATACCAATCTTGAGCTTTTAAACTAACAAATTTACTCAAATCGAAAGGGGCTTTGCCTTTGCTTCTCTCCATTCTTGGTGTCATTCATCAAATTTCATAAATTCCAACAATAACTTCAAAATTCAAGTCTAAACCACTAAACTAAACTTCCAAAAGCTTAAACTGCACTTCCTATGCAATTTCCATAGATTTTTCCTCATTTTTCACCATGAATAGTGAATTTTTGAATTCTTCCAAATGTACACAAAATGCATGGTGAACATCTAATTTTTTTGCGTAGAAGTAAAGCTCTTACCTTAAGAAATCTGAATCTAGCAATTTTTTCTTGATTCCACCAAGAAATCTCCACTTAATGGTGTTCCCTAGCTCTCCAAAATCACATTTTTTGAGAGGATGAAGGTGACGGGAGGATAAAAATGGCAATTTTTTGCTCAGATTTCACTTTTAACAGTTCGCAAACCAATTTTCTTGAACCGGCGCTTAAGCGCAGGTAAGTGACGCTTAGGTGCCTGCCTCTCAGGTTTGCTCGCGCTTAAGTGCGAGATGTGGCGCTTCAGCGCCAATGTACGCTTTTCAAAAATTTTAAATTACAGTAAATGTACTATTTGCCTAATTAAACCACCCCTAAATGGTCTCATAACACTTAAATGACTATTTTCATCATCATGTAACTCTCCTTTGTCTCAAAATTTTATTTAATAATTATTTCAATTCGAGGCTAAAACAACACAAAATTTCACACAAACAAACTTATATTAATTCAAAAACAAGTACAAATACATTTAAACTATTAGTTCTCATTCCAAATAGTCTTGGATGAAAAAAATTTCCTAAATACAAACACTTAATAATTTTTCACAATTAAACACCTAAGTAACACAAACATTAAAAGCAAGTCTTAAACACTAAAACACTTAAAGAAAATGTCTTTAAACACACAAAAACATAAATTTAAACATAGAAATTAATTCCATTCTTCATTAGAAGGAAAAGATTCAGGTCTTTCATTAGTCTCTCCTGGGGCAACTGGAATATAAAGTTGATAAAATGGATGGTGGTGACGTGCTCTGATGCAATCTTCTTCAATCCACTTTTGCTTAAGAAACATCTCCTTATTCGCTTTATATATATAACTAGTGTGGCTAAATTGCATTTTTAATTGCCATTCAATATGCTCAAGATGTGCATGAATCTCCAAACCTTAGTCTCCAGTACAGACATGGTGTTTTCAATTTTGTTGATCTTCTCTGATATTCCTTCAAAACAAACTGCTAAGAAATTGTTATACATATCTTGTGCACTTTGACTAATGAATTTTTTACCTCATGGTCTCCTCTGTCTTATTCAAATTCATCTCCCATGAAGACATCTTCTTAAAATTTACATCTCTCTTAGACTTTAGGGCTAGAAATGATCTGGGGTAAAATTCCTTCACTAAACCGTTTTATTTTTAAGCCTAAATCCTTCCAATAACTTCTAGACATGTTTATAAACTACCTTGGCAAGCTTTTACAAACTTTTAGGCTGTTTTTCCTTCTAGAATATTAATCTTACACATGTTTCTAAACTGTCGCGCTTAAGCGCTGGATTTAGCGCTTAAGTGTCAATGCAAATTTTTGCACTAGTCAACTTAACATTAAAATTATCATTTTAACATGTCTAGACCACTAAAGAAAGTCTTAAGATCAGTACTAACACATAATAGTCTCAAAAACACTACCCTAAATTTTCTTAATCACACATAAAAAAACAATCAAAATAAAAACACACTGTTAACTATTTGTTGCCTCCCACAAAGCGGTTGATTTTACATCGTCAACCCGACATAACCAGTGCTTACTCTGGTTGAACCAACATCATTTCATCATTAAACATACGATGATCCCCTATAAAATAAGGATTTAGTTTATGTCCATTAACTTTAAATATTTTCTCAGACTTAGGATCTTTAATATCCACAACTCCATAAGGATAAACTTTAATCAACATAAATGGGCACATCTACCTAGACTTAAGTTTACCTGGAAATAATCTTAATCTTCAATTATATAGCAAAACTTGTTGCCTTGGCTGAAAATTTTTAGTAAGAATCCTTCGATCATGCCACATCTTCATCTTTTCTTTATAAATTTTAGCACTTTTGTAAAATTCATTCCATTTATCTTCATGCCGAATTAATTGTAACAATCTTTTCTCACCAGCATCTTTCAAATTATAATTGAACTCTTTAATCGCCCAATATGTCTTATGCTCATGTTCAACTGGTAAGTAATAAGTTTTTCCAAAATATTAGCCTATGTGGGGACATTCCTATAGGAGTTTTGTATGCAGTCCTATAAGCCCACAAAGCATAGTCAAGTTTGACTGATCAATCCATTTTTGTTGGATTCACAAATTTTTCCATAATTATTTTAATTTCTCGTTTGGATAATTCAGCCAAACCACTTGTCTGAGGTTGATAAATAGTAGCAATCCTATGATTTATATGATATTTCTTTAATAATTTCTTCATTATGGCATTTCTAAAATGACTTCCATCATCAGTAATGATAACTCTTGGCATCCCAAATCTACAAAATATATTTGTTTTCAAAAATTTTGCAACACTTTGAGCATCACTTCGAGGTAAAGAAATAGCTTCTATCTATTTGGATACATAGTCCAATGCTAATAGATATAAAAATTTTTGAAAGATTGTATAAATCATCCAATGAAATCTAATCCCCAAATATCTAATAATTCAACTTCTAGCATATAATTGAGGGGCATCTCATTTCTTCTAGAAGTATTGCCTACTCTTTGACATCTATCATAAGTTTTCATATAAGCATTAACATCTTTAAAAATTGTAGGCCAATAAAATCCAGATTGTAAAAATTTTTATGCTATTTTATCAACACCAAAGTGTCCCCTAAAATCAGAATTATGAAATTTTTGAATAGTCTCATAAGTTTTTTCTAATGGTACACATCTTCAAATAATCAGATCATTTCCTTGTTTATATAAAAATGGGTCATCCTAAAAATAAGTCTTAGCTTCAGAAATAAATTTCCTCTTCTATTGGTATGTCATTTCATAGGGTATAGTAACACTAACAATAAAGTTTACAATGTCGACATACCACGGAACACGCTACTCATTATTAATGAACAATTTTTCATCCAGAAAATGTTCATTAATATCATTTTCAAAATAGAGTAGATTTTCTAATTCAAGCTTAGACAAATGATCAGCAATTTGATTTTCAATCCCCTTCTAATCTACTATTACAAAATCAAATTCTTGCAAAAAAAGAATCCATCATATAAGTCTAGGTTTAGCATCCTTCTTTTTCATTAAATACATAATAACATAATGATCTGTATGCACTATACAATGAGTTCCAATTAAAAATGATCTAAATTTATCAAAAGCATATACTATTGCTAAAAACTCTTTTTTATTTGTTGTATAATTAATTTGAGTTTCATTAAGAGTTTTACTGACATAGTAAATAACTTCGAAATTTTTTTCATATCTTTGTCCAAAAAATATCTCCAATAGCATAATCACTAGTATCACACATTAATTCAAAAGGTTTTTCCCAGTGTGGTGAAACTATAATTGGTGCAGTGATTAGTTTTTCTTTTAATGAATTAAAATCTTTTAGGCATTCCTCATCAAAATTAAAAATTGTATCTTTTTCCAGTAAATGGCATAAAGGCTTAGGAATCTTTGAAAAGTCTTTAATATATCGCCTGTAGAATCCAGCATGTCCTAAAAAACTCCTAATTTCCCTTACATTTGTTGGATAAGGTAAATTAGCAATTGACAGCGACTTTATATATGTTTAAAAATATAAGTATTTAATACTGTTGCTAAAAGAATTAATTCCTCAGCAACTGCACCAAAACTTAATAACAGTTATAGATTTGATAAAGATGTATGTATAAAATTTTCAATGACTGTAAAGTCACACTTATCAATGCAAAAATACATATCGCTCAAGTAATATAGGGCTCTAATGGAGCCTTAGATATCAATCCCACAGGGAGTTATAATAGAACTTACGAACTAAGATTTTAAAAAAGGTAATACTTAATCACAACAATGGAATTAAATTTGCTTATTTGTCACTAATAGGCAATTGAAATAAATATTTAATTTTAATCACTCTTAAATGACTAATTATACTAATGAAGATTGTAATTTGATATTCAATATATAAGAAAGCATCCTTCTCCTTTTCAAGAAATTATAGTGAATGGATAAAGTGAATCAGTTTAAATTGTAGTGTGCCAAATGGAGCATACTTATTCTTTACTCTTTGGTCAAAGCATAAAGAACATTGACTAATCTTACGCTTGTTTACTAAATCTGTGGCTAGGCTAGGATGATTTCGGCTCACACTTTGGAGCTCCCACGTTCCCCTCGTCTGAGGGCTAACATCTACACTTCAACACCCAAACGATATGACCGATTTGGGGATTTTAGTCTGTCACTCTAAAATTTCCAATTATACGCCCTATAATTTTATCTTACTACTTTTTTGCACCCAACTTTCAAGGGCTTTGACCTCCCTGAATCTTGGATTTAATCTTCACTTTAGTTATAAAACTCAACATATTTTAACAAATTAATTGGCCAGATTTAAAGTAAATTAAGATCGAAGTGAAAAGATTATCACAATTTCTTTAACATTTTCATGGCTCAACCAATTCAATTACCATTTCACAAATCTCAAGATAAGGAGAAAGACAGAGAAAACTACTCAGATCTCGTGGGGAAAACACAACAAAACTTGGAATTCATATATAAAAGCAAATTCATACAACAACAACAACAAGTAAATAAACTTATCTCTAATTTCTCTCAAAGCAAAATCCTCGAAGTTCCTTTGAATCTCTTCCTTTCTTTACAGCACACAGAATTCCTCTTCAAAGCGGCAAGGAGGAAGAAATCTCTCACTTTCCCTCCACTCTTACAATCTCTCGAAGAATTCCTCACAATTTAGACTCTTAAGAAAACACCAATGGAACCTCTCTAACCTAGATAACCTTTCTAACATCAGGACCTCCTCAATTTTTAGCCAAATTCTTCTTTTAAAGCTGTGGATGAGTTTTCCCAAGAGTTGCCTAAGGTCCCCTCTAAAATTCGTCCTCATCCAATGCATTATTGGACATAACCGCCGAGCTCACCGTTGGTGGCCTCGAGGGAGCCGTCGGCGGCCTAGAGGGATTCGTAAGCGGCCTCGAGAGCATTATCGGTGGGCCTTCTAAGTGAATTAATTCTGGAGTCTCAGGAGAAGTCCGTTGTCAGCGCCATTGGGCTCGCAGTCGGCGGCCTAGTTCAAATTATCACATTTTGGTCCTTTTCGCTCCAAATTTGCTCCTTTTTGCATCTTTTTGCTCCAATGACCCTATTTCATCATTCCTGCAAAAAAACATCAAAATTACATTATTTAAAGTGCAATATAATCAAAAATAGTGGAAAATAGGTATGAAAATCTTAACATATTTTCCTTCGGTTAAAATCCCCAAACTTAACTATCACTTGTCCTCAAGTAATTTTAGTACTATATCAAAGTTATAATCTATTGTAATAAAGTTTTAATTCAGAAATAATATAAGTTTGATTTAGATAAATATCATAGTGAGATTTTTAGAAAAAATTCAAGTAATTAAATTAACTCTGTAACTACAAGATTATCTAGTCATCAAGTTTAAGAGTTATAATGCTCTATTCATTTCAAGAATGACTATATGTTGGAATTTTAAGTCACTTAGAATATTCAAAGGATAGGAATTTCATGAGAACACTACTAGTAAAAGATCTATTTCATAAATATAAGTTCAGGAATGTATTTAAGTTTTCCTTTTAGGTAGGTCCATTGATGCCAATTTTTGATTAGGCATATCCTCAAGCTTCTTCTCACCTTCATATTTTTTTTTCTTTCTTTTCTATTTTTCATTTGGATTGCTTTCAATCTTATATATTTTTCTTTTCTTTTCAGGGATTGTTGTCAATCCTTTCATTTTCTTTTTTCAAGTGAGGATTACTATATCTGGATAGCCTTTAATGATTTTAAACATCACCTTTCTTTCCCTAAATTTGAAACTCAAAGCATTCCTTTACCTTATAAATATTACATAGCCTTTAGATCATTGAGCCCCAATCTTTTCTTCTCAAATGAATTTCCTGATTCTTAATAGTTCAAAATATAGTTTCTTATACTTTATATAGTTAACTATAGTCTTATTCATTTATACTAAATATCTTAAGTTACAAAATTAATTTTCATTACAAAAATATTTTATTAAATCTACCATAATATTTAAATAGCTACAAAATAGAGTTATCTGAATTAAATTCACTACATAAAATCATATTAATAATTTTTGAAAATATTGAAATAGAGGAAATCTAATAGTTAATCTTTTTCTTCCCTCCCCAAAACTTAAATATTTCAATACGAAATGATACATTTGGAAAGAAAATCTCTAAATATAAATCATACCTCAGTATTTTAGGCTTTTCATCATTCTAAAATTTTTGCAGTCCTTCACAAAATTTCTACTTCACCTAGTCTGTAACATTAGGAGGTTTCTACACATATAAATCATTAGAGAAATTGTTGGGTAAAGAAATTTTGAAATAATTACAAAACTAAAACATTAAACAAACACAATGATTCACTAACATATCCAAAATACTAAACAAAACAATTACAATTAAAATGCAAAATAAAAATCACATTACAATTCACAAAGTACTAATCAACATCCATTATACTACACATGTAAACTTTAACTACCACATTAACTTTATAACAAAATTAAAAATCGTCTAAGTACAACATAACGATAAACATGAAAGTTCAAATACACACAAACATCCATTTTTATTACAAAAGATTACAAAAATTAAAGTACAAGTACATCAATAATATTTAGATTTTAAAATCCAAAAATATGTCTTTGTCTCCTTGATCAACAGGTGGATTGGGTTGATACTGAGTATATCATTGGCACTTAGGGAAAGTAACATCTGGCTCACCTCTATAGTGTCGGGCCCGAGCTTCGTAATAAGCTACCTCAAAATTTGAATGCCTCAGAAGGTACTCACTATCATAATCATGTCGACATTCTAAACCTCCAATCCTTTCATTTATTAATTCTATTCTCTTTCACTGCAAGGTCAACTCATTCATCAAATCAGTCAGAGTAGGGGAGCTAGAAGGTGGAAGGTCATAAGTTATAGAGGGGACATCTCTACTAGTAGAAGATTCTTAACTCCTACTTCCAGTTCTCTATTTTCATGGGATTCATAAGTTTTCAAATTAGCTTTACTAATGGGTTTCATAGGGTAAACCCATTCCTCATCACCTCCAGCTTCCACTCCAGAAAGTTGGCAAAGTGCATAAATAAGGCCAGGATGTCCTAAACCTCCACTTGTTTCACTTTTTGTCGTAGTCAATATATTATTAAAAATGATTCTTCCCACATTTATTTTTTTATTATTATGAATACAAAAATTCAGAATAGCTCTATCTCTTGTTAACTCACTATGGTGATTGGTTGTAACATAGTAGATGAAATAAAATATTGTCACACTTAGAGGTGACATTTAACATGGAAGCAGAAAAATTTACCCCTTCACGTTGTTTAATCTCCCACGTTCCTTTTCCATGAGTGAGAAAGTTGATCACATCATTCAGAGGGCCCTTCATAGTACTGAAGGATTCATAATGGCAGCCATAGAGTCTGGTACTTTGTAAAAGATGTTAATGTGGGCGGCATTAAATTCAACAAAAAATCCCTGCACTTGAACGATTCCGTCTTCAAAATAGAACACGTTGGCATAGAATTCATTCACAATATTAGTAGAAGCCTTATTATTGGTGTAACAGAAGTTTTCCCACGTCCACTTCATTCAAGTTCTCCTACCGGTCTCTCAAAAACTCTATCTTGTATACATTTCTTTCCTTCAAATACTGAAGTAAACCTTGATTGAGCCTTCACATTGATGAAGCGAGACTCTTCGAACTCAAGTCGTCTCTTTTTTTGTGGAGTCATTTCAATCTAATCACAATTATTGAAAAATTCTAAAATATACTTCAAATATGCAAGTAATGGCTTCCAAGAGTTGTTCTAAGAGTTCAACACTAAGTTCCATGAATTTCATCCCAATATTTTCTTCACATTCTCAATTTTTTTGGATCTCCTCAATGTGGAAGAAATCCATGGCGAAAATCAAATATTTTTAGTTCAGAGTGAAGCTCTTACCTAGAGATGATCAAATCTAGTGTCTAAATGCCTTGAAATGGCCTCCCAATCAAAGATCTCCCAATCCCTAGGTCAAAAATCATGTTTTCCAGAGGAAGAGGATGATGAATAGTGGGGTTGACTGGTCAAAATCATGGTTAAAGGTGTTTTTTTTGGGATCTCACCATCGACGGGGTATTTGGCATCATCAGCACAATCTATTGAAATTATATCCTAAGTCTCAGGAAAACTCCATAGTTGGCGGTGTCGATGGCGCCGTCGGCGGGCTCTATTGATTTGGTTCAAATTTTGGATTTTTTCAATTTCAATCAATTTCAAGCCTCAACGACATTCGTTCAATAATTATAGGCATAATTTTAAGTGATTAAATGATGTACTTATCACAAATAAACTTTCACAACACAAAACATCACAATTATATATAAATTCCAAGATTTACAATATATGTTACATAACACACCTAAGTTTGGTATTTTCTCAACCTCAATACATTAATTCAGTGTCGCAATCCAAGCCACAACACTCAAAAAACTCAAAACAAAACATCCAATGCTTAGCTCAACTATACAGAGATCTAAAAGCATAATTCTAAAGTGAAGCAAATGCAAAGTTCAAATCAAATTACATACATAGAAAGACAGGTAGCAATGTAAATCTACTATTCTTCAGATTCAATACTAGATTCTTCTTTGAGATCACCAATTGATTGCACATGAACGAAGAGGTTATAGAAGGGTCGGTATGGAAATTCTTCAGTAGAATCCTCTTCTATCAATTTCATTCTCCTCATCAGTCGTATCAAACTATCTTCTATATGTCCAGAGTGAGAAAAATGTTCTTTCATCCTCCAGTCTAGATGATCGAAGAAATCAGAGATATTATTAATTGCATTCATGAAATTTTGTACCTCCTTCACCAATTTCTTGATTCTACGCAGGATCACCAGAGTTTTTTTCGGAACTAAAGGTTGGATCGGTAGTGAATTCTGAGATGCTTAATCTATCAAAATAGTCATGTCATTTTCATCTTCAAAAGCTGGGAATCTCTCAGTTGGGTCCAAAGGCTTCCAAGGTAGAAGTACTTTTTCCCAATTTTTATAGGATACTTATAACTGACTACAAAGTGAGAAAATTGTGGAAGGGTGTCTAAGCTCATAAGATGATCCATGAACAATCAGGCCCAAAACCGACTTCACAAATATTGATTCAATATCGATCAGTAGTCTCATTTGGATGCAGTAATTCAGAATAACACTTTCCTTCGAAACTTTACCAATCTTCATTGTTGGCAATAATTTTGTAGAAATGAAGAAGTGTCAGTGTTTAGAAATGGGGTTTAGAAGTGTCGTAGAAAAACAAACATACCCGTTTTCTCTTATTTCCAAGTCTTCACTTTCGTCTATTAAATATTGGTAAATTTCATTCATCTAGTTTTTTATCAGGATGAAGTTGAAATAATGGCAGATAGTAACGTTCTCGATCATATATAACTCATTGATCCGTGCAGGAGTAAAAGTTATCCATCTACCTCGCACATAAACGACTCTCTGGTTGATTCCATGTAAATTTGCATAAAATTCCTTCACCACAGGAACAACCACGGCGACCGTAGTATAGCACAACACTTCCCATCTTCACCGCACTATCATCTCTTCAATTATCATAGATGGATTATTCAATCTGCGATTTAGGAATCCTTGTTCCTTGATTAATCTTCTCTTTGTCAGTACCTTCTTGAAGATTCGCTGCGCTTCCGCACTAATAAACTTTCTCCGGTTGAACACTTACATTCTGGGATTATCAAGGAAATTGAACGCCATAGGAATGAATTTGGTGGAGTTTCACTTCTTTTTTGGGGGAAATATGAACTTAAGAATCGAATTTGAGAGTTTAAAAAGGATAACTCTCGCCCAAAACTTGCAGCCATTCAAACTATAGAAACTGCCATCCCGTCGGTCTCGCCATCGGTGGGGTCGATGGCACCGTCGGCGAGCCTTCTCTACTAAATTTTCTTGGACTCTCGGGAAAAACCCGTTGTTAGCTGCATTGATGGCACCATCGGCGCCCGAACAGTTTTGCTCTGGCCCAAATGCGTTCCACTTTTTCTCTATGGATCCAATTTTTATGATGATTCAAGAGAAAATATGAGTAGTAGAGCTAAATACTGCCACAAACTAACAATAACTTCAAATAAAAACTACTATAATCACAATAAAAGTAAAGATAACTATGGGTTGCCTCCCATAAAGTGCTTGGTATAACGTCGTCAGCCCAACCTATTCAGGTATTATTCAAGTTGATTGATCATTAAAACCTCTTTAAAATTTAGTCTTTTACCCTCAAAATAAGGTTTTGATCTGTGTCCATTAACTTTAAATCTATTTCCAGTCTTCTGATCTTCAACTTCAACAGCTTCGTAAGTATAAACTTGAGTAACAGTGAAGGGTCCTAACCAACGAGACTTCAATTTCCTAGGGAATAACTTCAGCCTAGTATTGTAAAGCAAAACTTCTTGTCCTGGTTCAAAGTTCTTCTGGTTAATCTTCCGATCAAGCCATAACTTTAATTTCTCCTTATAAATTCTGTCATTATCATAAGATTCTTTTCTTAATTCTTCCAATTCATTTAATTGTAACAATCTCTTCTTACCATAATCTTTCAAATTATAATTCAATTCTTTAATATCCTAATATGCTTTATGCTCCAATTCTACTAGTAAGTGACAATTCTTTCCAAAAATCAAACTGTAAGGAGTCATTCCAATAGGAGTTTTATAAGCAGTCTTGTAAGCCTATAATGTGGTATTCAGTTTAGTGAACCAATCTATTCTACTAGGGTTTACAGTCTTTTTAAGTATTTTTTTAATCTCTCTATTATAAACTTCAGCTAAACCCTTAGCTTGAGGATGATAAGTAGTAGAGATTCTATGAATAATATTAAATTTTTCTTTCAATCTTTGAATGTGTTTATTCCTAAAATGGGATCCTCCCTCAGTGATAATCATTCCAGGCATTCTGTAACTAGTGAAAATATTTTTCATTAAAAATCTTGAAACACTTTTAGCGTCACAACGAGGTAAAACTTTTGCTTCAATCCACTTAGAAATGTAGTCTACTACAATTAATAAGTATAGGTTCCCAAATGAAGAAATAAATGGTGCCATGAAATCTAATCCCCAAACATCAAAGATTTCAATTTCTAACATGAAATTCAGAGGCATTTCATTTCTTCTGGATATATTGCCTATTCGTTTACATCGATAACAAGTTTTTATTTATCTATAAACATCTCTAAAGAGAGTGGGCCAATAAAATCCAGCTTTTAAAATTTTATAAACAGTTTTATCAATCCTAAAATGTCCTCCAAATTTAGAATCATGACATTTCTGAATGATTAGATTAGTTTCTCCATAAGATACACATCTCCTCATAATAAGATCCTTACATTGTTTATATAAATAAGGTTAATCCCAAAAATATGTTTTCGCATCATGAATGAATTTTCTTTGTTGTTGTAGTGTCAGCATAGGTGGCAAAGTATTACTTACAATATACTTAAAAATATCAGCACACCATGGTATTTTCCACTCATTATTATTATAAAGTTGTTCATCAGGGAAACTTTTTGTAATTTCATTGTCAATGTCAGATAATTAATGATTGTCTAGTCTCAACAAATGATTAGCAAATTGATTATCAGTTCCCTTTCTATCAATAACCACAAGGTCAAATTCTTGCATCTAAAGTATCCATCTAATTAACCTTGGTTTGACATCCTTCTTTTGCATCAAATATTTAATAATAGAGTGATCAGTGTGCACAACACATTTAGCTCCAATGAAATAAGATCTAAATTTGTCTAAAGCATATACAATGGCCAGTAACTCTTTATCAATAACATTATAGTTAATTTGAGCATCATTAAGAGTTTTACTAGCGCAGTTTATAACTTTAAAAATCTTTTCATATCTTTGTCCAAGGACAGCACCAATAACATAATCACTAGCATCACACATCAATTCAAATGGTTTCTCCCAGTTAGGTGAAACTATAATAGGGGTTGTGATTAATTTTTTATTTAATAACTAAAAGGCATTTAAACAGCTTTTAGTAAATTCAATTTTCTTGTCCTTCTCTAAAAGTTGGCATAGAGGTTTAGTAATTTTTGAAAAATCTTTAATAAAATGGCTGTAAAATCCAACATGTCAAAGAAAACTCCTATCCTCTCTTACATTAGGCGTTAGTTTAGATATAACTTGAATTTTTTCACGGTCTACTTCCATACCATCTTCCAAAATTTTATGTCAAAAAACAATTCCTCCTGCAATCATAAATTGACATTTCTCCCAATTTAGAACCAAATTAGTTCTTTCGCATAACTCCAAAACTTTTTCAAGATGATTTAAACATGCGTCAAATGATGTCCCAAATACAGAGAAATCATCCATAAATACTTCCAATCCATCATCAAATAACTTACTAAATATAGACATCATACATCTCTAGAATGTTCCAGGTGCATTACATAATCTGAAAGGCATTCTTTGAAAACAAAAGTTCCAAAAGAGCTAGAATGTTGCAGGTGCATTAGATAATCTGAAAGTAGAGTGTTGCAGGTGCATTACACCTCGTGGTTAGTATTTACATACTGACTCTCATCCTTTGAAAATCTTTAAAATTTCATAACTTAAAGTCCACTCTCCAATCCCCAGCACCTGCCAATTCCACAGCAGAAACAAATCACACACGACCCTACACAGATTTTTGGGTCTGTTGAATTGGTTTTTCTTGATCTCATCGGTCAACGCCAATACACGCAGTGTGCTTGCCCGACACACCCCACCTTCTGGGAGTCCATTTATTGACCTCACTTTTGGTTGAGTTTAGTTTTTCCTCTTAGAAAACTAGAGAAGGTACCCTCACCACTAGAAATTCCAAACTCTTCTCTACTCAACTTGAAGTTCCACATGTTGGTCTCAACCTCTAAATACTTAGTAGGTGGGGTCACTATAGGGAGAGTCAAGATGAGTCACCCTTAGGACTGCTGGACCTTAGGTTTAACCCTGGGTATTGATCTGGAGCTAAGGCACTCACTACACTTATCTGCACTCACAATCACTCACAACCCTAAACTCAAATTTCTAGCCTTGATCCCTTGATATTTCTGAGATACTCATGTAGATGGTCCCCTAAACCTACTAGCCCTATGGCTATGGTTTGGCTAAGACCACTATGTAGAGGACCCAAAATGGGGTTTCCATTGGTCCATGGCTTGTTGATGATGGTTGGTACCTCAAATCTGCCAAAATACCAATCTTGGCCTTTTACCCCTAAAACACCCCCAAATTACAAAAATACCCCTCCTTAATCCAAAATCCCAAAAATTCCCAAAAAAATTCCAATAAATCCCAAATATTCTCAATTTCATTTCTCTCAACTACCACATCACATAATTTGCCCAATTTGACCATCATTATCAAAAATCCCAAAATTTACCTTTAAAGACCCAAATTCCCTAAATTCAACTCAAATGTTCATCAATTTGATCTCAATTGACCCCAATTCCAATCCTAAACTCAAATTCACTTTTCATATGACAAAAATAAACCAAATTTAAGTCTAATTAGCTCATGATATGAGCCCAATTTTGATTTGGGTCAAAACCACAATTTTGACCATATGACCAAATCTCACCAAATGGAACACATAGCCTAGTCAATTGGCCTCAATTAAGTTTTAATAATCTTTATAACACTTCTATACATCAAAATCAACCATCAATTGTCCTTGGTGAAGCCTCAAATCCATTTGATTTTGACATAAATCCAAAATTCCCAAATTTAGCCCCAAATTGACTAAGTCCTAAATTTTCACCCAATTGATATCCTTAACCTCCAAATTGGCATCCAATTCATGCTGAACAATCTTAATGAGGTCCTTATTGACCATTTACAACAATAAATTTGGACTTAGCCCAAGGCTAACCCAATCTAGACCCAAGCCTAGCCCAACATGACCAAATTGACTAAATTTCAAAATTCCCTCAAATTGACCCTTCAATTGAACTCAAAACCATTTCCATTCTTCACCAAAGTTGTTCATTATGATCATATACACCAAATTTAACATATATTTTTTTTCCAATTGACTTGGCTAACCTAGCCTAATCCTAAGTTTTGGTCATTTGCACCCATTTGGACCAATGCACTAAATGTGACCTAACCACCCTAAAGTCACCAAATTAACTCCATCACAACCATTAGTTGGACTTAGGAACCAGTCCAAACACCACAAAACCACCTAAATCATGCCATGGACAAAAGGTCCCCCAAATCAATGGATATTATTTCCAAAAATGCATGTGCTTAAGATATCCTTACAAAAATTAGGTATTATTGCACTAAATTGCTATGACATATTCCCCTGGGTTCCCTGAGCCCTTAGCCACTTCCACCTGGCCGGCAGGCCAGCCTAGTGGCTAGAAAAGCTCAAAACTAAGAGCCACACGCAAGAAGCTTCACCCAAATCAAACTTAGAGGCAAGTTCATCCAAATCAAACTATGGAGCTCCTCTACCCTCCACCTAAGCACCACATTCCACCCCCCAATTGGCCATAACAATAAGCTTAAGGCCATTTTTATAAAATGCTCCCCTCCATGGCCATGGAGGGAGAGCTGAAAATTATTCTAAGAGGCTTCCCCAAATTGACCCCAAAGCCTCTTTGAGACCTCCTCAGTGCAACCCAACCACCACATTGCCTTAAATCCCCTTATCGGAGCCCAATTTTTAAGTTCAAAACCTTGTCGGAGACAGGACAAAACTCTCCACACCTCTAAGGTCCACCAAATCCAAATTAACTCTACCCACACCTTCACAATAGTGAAAGAAGACAAAGCCCCATCAAATTACCCTCTTAAATAGCCTCCACCATAGCTCTAGACCAACACCTGAAATTGAGCTTGATCAAATTCATACCTAGGCCTTACGCCACAGCAAGAGGCTTAATCCCTAGCCTCCTTGGATCCCAACAAATGTGCCGAGCACCTCTGATTGAAGCCTCACTTCTCAGAGCAAAGGTATAAAACTTCTACTCCTTTTGAGCCTATTTTGATTCTCCATTTACTTAGGCTTAATTTCATGACACATTAACCATATGGATGTGTTTGTCTCACTGAGACGAGCATTTAAAAAAAATTTCACTTAATTTGGTTGAGAAACGAGAGAGATCATAGAACGATATAAAAATTCTCCTCCTTGAAGGTGGACAGCTCTCGGCCTAAGCCATTGGGGACGATGACCACGCGTCATCCGATCGCACGTGTATTAAATGGATGGCCAAGATGAAGCCAGACAACGCTTCTTTACATAAACAATGGGACACGTGACTGCTGGAGTGGACGGTGACGTCAAATAGGAGTGCGCCGCGTGGATTTTTGGAGCTGCCTAGGATCTACATGGCACCGCGTGGATAAGTAGAAAAATACGGCTTTTTCTATTTCTTTAAACTCCCCTAACTTAAAAAATCAATAACTTTGTGTAGAAAAATCACAAAAATAAAATAAAAATACCCTCTTGCTCAGTGAACAAAGGAGAATAATGTTGAATAAACTTCAAGTCCATTTGATTCATAAAATATTTTTAATTAATTAAAAACTATTTGGGAATATTTAATTCTCCATGCATATTGATACATCACCTTGGCTTGAAATTTTGGCATGTTGTAGCCTCTGTCAAGAGAAACATCCTCTGATTTTTCCAAAGTCAGAAGAGGTTCCTATACATAGATCAATATTTTTCAAGATCTTGCACATTATTTCATTAAGATAATCATGGAAATTAGCATATTGATTAGAAAATTCTAAGAAAATTTTGGAAGGTCCACTATGACTATAGGAGCTTTTGGAAATAATTCCATGGGTCAAGTCATTTAAATGCACTTAAATTTTACAAACACTAAATCATTAAAATAATTAATTTTGGGAAATTTAAACATTTAAATTACTTGATTTTTGCTCTCCACTGTGGTTTATGATCCAGAGAACATGTTATAAAAAGTTCAAAATATTTTGAGTTCATTTGATAACTTAAGTTGATTTTTTAAAGATAAATATCACTTTTGACACTTAAATAATTTTTAAAAATAAAAATATAACTCAAAAACTTATGAAACTTAGTTTCTTGAGTTCTCTATGATCAGGGATTTCTTATAAAAATAAAATAATATTTAGAGTAAAAACTTGATTTTTAACCTATTTTAAATATTTAAAATAATTAAAAATTCATAAAAACACAAAAATAATAAAATTCATGGAAATGTCCTAATATACTTCCTAATCACTTAGGAACAACTAAAATATTTTTTCTGAATTTCTAAATAAAGTTATTAGATTTCAAAGCTTAAAAATAAATTTTAAACTCTAAAAATGAGTTTTTCACTAAAATAATTCCATAAAATCAAAGAAAAATCAGAAAAATATGATATTTGCTCCCCTGGGTTCTCTAACCTTAGAGAGATTTTTAAAAAATACAAAACTTAATTTTTATCTTTTGTAATATTTTACTTTTTATTAAATAACCCAGAACTTAAAATAATTCTGATAAATCACAAACACTTCAAAAAATCATGAAATTTGGTCCATAGGCTTCTCTAGTTTAGGTCTACCTCGAGTAAAAATTTCAAAGGATTAGAATTTACCTTGATCAAGTTAGGAATTTTCTTTGAAAAATCTTATTTTTGCATGAAAATAATTATATAAAATAAAATAAATTTTGAAAAATCATATTTTCTCTGCTGATGTCTCAATTGACCCATGAATGAGGTATGATATAAATTTTAAAGTTATTTGAATTGAATTTGACAAATTATGAAGTGTTAGAGCCTTAAGGGCAAATGTGTAATTTTGGAAATTTAGCTTTAATTAACATTTAGGCTTAAGTCAAGGAGGGAAATGGGTAACCTCTGATCTTAATCAATTTATTTGATGCTTGAAACACAAGGGGTTAATTTGTAGATACCGATATCTCTTTCCTCATTAAAAAGATAAGTTAATAAATTTCTAAATTATAAAAAATTTGGAAGTTTATTAAAATTAAATGATCCTGGACTTAGGGGTATGAATTTTGAAGTCAATAATTAATCAATTTAATACCCCTAGCTTGATTTTCAAATAAAATCCAAATCATGAATCATGACCACTTAAAGCTTAACGTTTTCAAAATTAATTAAGACACTCATCTAGGTCTTAAGGGCTTAGTGGTGACTTAGGCCAAATCAAAATTGACTAAATGAGGATTAGAGAAATAAACATAACATAATCAAACATCCTTGAAACACCACTAAGCCCAATTAGGGATAAAATTTGACTAAATGTTCCAACAACACTAACTTGTCTCTTTAAGGGTCTTCACCCAGATAATTCTTAAATTGATTCACAAGTGATAATTACCCTATTCTTAAGGATAATTGAGACATCAGTGTTCACTGAGTAATAAGGGTATTTATAGGATGACTTATTAAGCAACATAATAAGTTAAAAAAAACTCAGGATTTTCTACCAGGCAGCAAGAGAGTAGCACGAACCTGTTTCTTTCTCTAGATCTATTGGATGTCTTGAAGATCACTGAACTTAATTTGTTTTGCTTGACAAAATCATCACATAAGGCTAGGAAAACTACCGAAATTTTACTTCCCTGTTTCATATAAACTGCCTTAACATGCATTTTAAGTTTCAGGTGGTGGAACGAGAAGACTCGCCAGGTACGCTTTATAGTTTTCAGCGTTTTCTTTCTTGTACTTTCATACTGTGTTTTTCATACTGTGCTTTCATACTTACAAATTTGCATGCTAAACAACAATACCACCCTGCATGGAAAACTAAGACTATTAGGATAACCACAAAACTAAGACCAAAACCNTTTCTTTCTTGTACTTTCATACTGTGTTTTTCATACTGTGCTTTCATACTTACAAATTTGCATGCTAAACAACAATGCCACCCTGCATGGAAAACTAAGACTATTAGGATAACCACAAAACTAAGACCAAAACCAAAGCTAAAATCAACCAAGATAAAATTCACCGCCAATACATTCAAAATATAAAACAACTCAAAATTTAATCACAAACATCACACTAAACTACAACTTCAACTAAATTAAGACGTCTCTATTAAATGATCGGGAATCCCTCGGAGGAGGTAACCTACGGTTGCTAACGAGGCATCCAACGGTTTAAATGAAATTATAGAACTCATTAAGTTGCGTTTAGTAAGTTCATTTGGACTAAGTGAATCCAATAGAAAATTGTGATGCCGGAATGAGGGAACAGTAGGATCCTAACAGGTGTCGCTCTAATTGGCTTTAATATGCCCTCTATAAAATTTAAAGAACTTCAACCATAGGGCAACCTGATTTGACATTATAACTTAACACACTAGAAACTTAAACTCGTCACGGCAGGGGTTTGGAGCTAGCATGGTAGACAGCACGACCATCTTCAACAGCAAAACATGTCTTCCCCAGCTAAATCAATCTTCCTTCCTTAAACATAAACAATAAAGCCATATGAATTCAAGGTTTCTTGCTTATGCAACGTAAATCCTCACCTTTTCTTTAGGCCTTCGTATATCCCTGTTATACAATATAAGCCCTAACTCGTCTTAGGATTTTGAGGTTGTCGTTTGTCACGACCTAAATCCTCAGATCTTCCAGGCTATTTTTGTGATCATTTCACTTGAATGTAAGCCCTAACAAATAAAATTGGCAGGACAAAACTCTTAAATTTTTCTCCTCTAAATTTAAGCCAAACATTAGGATAGCTTGGGAAGTCACTGAGGTTCTCCACTAGGATCCATGACATCCCTTAGTTCTTCCTCCTTTGGATTCTACAATAAAATGTTTCAAATTTGAACCAATCCCCTTTCACACCTCGACGTCTGATTTCATTGAAGAGTCCTACCCTTTGAAATTCCTTGACAAAAATATTTCCTAATTTTTATCAACAGTCTTCTTACGTGACTTTGGTAAATTAAGATGTAATTAACTATAGGGGCTTGCCCTTATAGAAAGCATTTCTAAACCGAGCTTATTATAAACCCTATTTAATCCTTTATATTAAATAGGGGAACTTGTCGACAAATACAAAGGTTTCGCAGACCAAACAAACGTCATACTTTCCTTAGTTTATTTGATCGAGCCTCATCCTTAAGTCTTGTGGTTATCCTTCTGGATAGATACAAGATTTGGGGTACAGTGCTCTTTTATTTTAAACTATCAAAAATATGGGGTCAGTTTGATTTCATACTTCAACGTCCTTCTGAAGCGGGCAACTGGATTTTGATTCTGGCGACCGACAGCTTCTTACGGGCAACTCCCCTCTAACCAAAAATAACGCCGACAGTTTCTGGCGACTCCGCTGGGGACAAGCTTTTCTCTCCACTCAAATCAAGAAATATTATTTTTACTCATCGGTAATGTGTCCATGCCCCTCTTGGACCAAATTACTGTTATTCCGTTGACATACTTCACCCATTTCTGTCTTGGGAAGGTATGGTCAAATCCTTGGACTTCAGGACTAGCTGTTCAACCATCTTTGAACAGAGGGGTTCAGAAGGCCATTAAGGACTCTTTAATTTTTTTTATATGGGGTTGGATCCCCAATAGGTGTGTCGGTGGACTAATTCTGTCTGGGCAGTTTCTGCCACTAATTGGGTCCCACACTGGGTCCTATAATTTTTCATCTCCCTTCAAAATTTGATTTGCTATTTTGCAAATTAAACCAAATCGTGTTGTGCTGCGCGCACCTTGAAATATTTCTATATTAATTAAATTTTACACCTTTTTAAACAAAGATATTAAAAATACCCATAAATTAAGACCCGCCCGGTCTACATATCAACCTCTATTTTTAGTGCTTGCACTAAATATTATGAGGTTTTTGGCCATATAGCTAACCCTAAAACTTTCTATTTTGAAGCCCGATGCAATGGCCTACCCAACGCTGGCCTTTTCCTGCAACCTGCCAACGGACCGCAGCGCCCGTAACGTCGCTCCCACCATTAAGTTCAGAGTTGGATTTGAAGATCTCGAGGTTATCCTCGGAAAATCCCCATTAATGGTAATGAAGATCGCTGCTCCAAAAATGCAAGAACCGCCTGCAGAATTCAACCNATGTTAAAAATACCCATAAATTAAGACTCGCCCGGTCTACAGATCAACCTCTATTTTCAGTGGTTACACTAAAGATTACGAGATTTTTGGCTATATAGCTAACCCTAAAACTTTCTATTTTGAAGCCCGATGCAATGGCCTACCCAACGCTAGCCTTTTCCTGCAACCTGCCAACGGACCGCAGCGCCCGTAACGTCGCTCCCACCATTAAGTTCAGAGTTGAATTTGAAGATCTCGAGGTTATCCTCGGAAAATCCCCATTAATGGTAATGAAGATCGCTGCTCCAAAAATGCAAGAACCGCCTGCAGAATTCAACCTAAACTGCCTTCAAGACTTCTCTGCCTGCAAGAAGGCTAAAGCTACTGTCGTCACGACACCCGCCAAACTTGTTATCCCTGCTGCTGCCAAGAAGAAAAAAGTGATGATTGTTGAAGAGCCGACTGAAGGATTAACTATCCCACCACCTGTGTTTGAAATTAGGTCAAGCTCAAGGACTATACCACTGACCCGAACTCAAAAGAGGAACCGCAATAGAAGAGTTCAAACGACTATCAAAGCTCAGGCTCCTAAAAAGACACCCGTTGAGGAGAATCCTGATCAAGTTGAAGAAGTGTTACTAGATATTTATCCACTGCTATGAGGGAGTAGATTTCATCCTCTGACAAATACTGATGGATATGAGAGTATCCAGAGAATGACTGCCGCATTACCATCACTTCATGGACATGGTGAGGAGGAAAAGAAGTTCACTCCTATCACTCGAGTTAGTGCAGTTTTCAGAAGGCTTGCTACCAAAGAAGGATGTTCGGTTACGAGTTACTTAAACGAGGGGGAGATGTAATTTCCCCTCCCGTGAAGAAGGAAATTTTGAAAGGCGTCAAATCTGCCACACAATCTCGTAAGACAATTGGAGCACCGCCTACTCGCATTCCCATTTGGCTCTGCTTGCGGAACAGATTTGATACCGTATTGATTACTACTGATCATATTGCCACCAGGACCACAGGCTGTCGACCGGTTAAGTCGAGACTGGGTCCAAAGATCTTACCCGTCATTCTTGAAATCCCAGAGATAAAGACAAAGTGATTACCTGACACTGTAGTCGGTATACACCACCAGGAGCATACCTTCCCTCGACATACCGATGTCTCTACTAAGACATCCCGTCCTGAGACATCATCGCCGAAGAAGAAGAAGAGGGTATGGGTAACCAAGGTCGCTGCACTGATACAGTTCAGTGAGCCTATAGAATAAAAAATAAAAGCAATGCCTGAATTATCTTATATCATCGTGACAATAGCCAGCGAGATGGAGGAATAAGTAGAAAATATCCACCAAGGTCCTCCAGACC
Organism: Phalaenopsis aphrodite; assembly: GCA_003013225.1. NCBI lineage: Eukaryota > Viridiplantae > Streptophyta > Magnoliopsida > Asparagales > Orchidaceae > Phalaenopsis > Phalaenopsis aphrodite. The sequence goes on from NEWO01000047.1 coordinate 665,037, forward strand.
TTAAAGCAATCAAGGAATCAATAATTGAGGAGAAAGTTAAGAAAATCATGATTGAGATTTTCGAGTTAGCTCGAGAGCACGGAGTTTCCATCTATAGTGACAATGAAGATTTTGATTACAATGATTACTTGGAGGAGGATTTCATGGATGTCCATGTAATCAAAACCAGAGCTAACACATCTGCGCGCGAGGATCAACCTCACATAAAAGAGAACGTTGTAGATGAGCTGTGTAGGGTTATCCTCCTAAGCAATGAGCAAGTTAGTCTGCTGGAGAAAAGAATAGAAGAGATGACTGCAGCTATGACCGCCATGATCGTCATTCAGGGGCAATCACAAGCACCAAGACTGGCTTCTCCAGAGATTAATCAGCCAGAAATCATACACATCACATATGAAAGAAGAGAGGCTACTTCAGCAGAAAAAGATGAACAACCAAAGAAAGATTCTCCATCAGGTGCCATGCCAGAAAAGGAATTCAAGCAAATGGTTGAACAAGTGCGAGATGCCTTAGCCCAATCCAAAGCCGTTCATCAATTTTGAAGGGTAGACCTTACCCGGAGGAGTTTGATGTCGTGCCTTTCCCCAAGGGTTTTGTGACCCCAAATTTTAAGATATTCGATCGGACTGGAAATCCAAGACAACATATAGCATATTTCCGAGCCAGTTGTGGAAACACAAGGAATAACGAGGCTCTACTCTGCCAACAACTTGTCAAGGATTACTTTCGACTGGTACGCTGACTTGCCCAACAGGTCAGTTAAAACATTTTTTGAGTTGGAACAGTTATTTGTGAAAAGATTTATCGGGGCGCAGCATCATGTGTCTATTGGAGAGCTCATGATGGAGAAGCAAAAGCCCAGCGAAACTTTGACAGACAATAGTTTGAGGTGGAGAAACCTTAGCATGAAATGTGAACCTTAGCTACAGGAACATCAAGCAAATGAGATTTTACTTAAAAGCATTCATGGTCCAGTATCTTTCATGCTTAAGGGACTCACCATCAAATCCTTCGAGAAGCTACTAAGTAAAACCAATAGTCTTCAAAAAAAATGAAGCACATGGAGCCACATGAAAAGGCTAAGGTGACCAGAGTGTTCGAAAAGAAATCAGAAGTAGTCGCAACTGTCGACAAAGGAAAGCAACCGATAAAGATATATGCAGAAGAACATCACCAATCTTCATCGCAGTACTCTCAGAAACAGAGCAGTCAATCCAACCAATGGCCACTTTAGGAGGGATCACCTCGAACAGTGGGTAAAAGAATATCCTTAAGAGCAATAGAAAGTTGTGTATTCCTTCAAGGATGAAGCTGTACCTAAAATATTCAAAAGCCTGATGAAGAAACCAGAATTCAAACTACCTGATCCAAAGAAACCCGAAGAGGTGGATAAGAAGAATGAACTAAATTATTGCCCATACCACCGGTTGCTTGAGCACACTATAGAGAAGTGTTTCGTCTTTAAGGACTCGCTCGAGAAGAACCTTAAGGAAGAGAATATAACAATCCCGAAGGAGTATTTGAGAGAACATGAAAAAGGTTTCATAAACATGATTTCCGCTGAGTCAATCTCCCCAATTGATCTGTATGCTAGAGTAGATGGATGGAGTGCAACTTGGGATGAACTCAAGAGGGTCCTTAATCAAAGATAGGATTCATCGAAACAAACTTCAACGAACACTGAAGAAGAATGGAATGAGGTCTGGAGAAGATCATTCAAGAAGATATTGAACAAGATACAGTCTGCAACAAAACAAGCCTCCATTCAGAGTCCGCAACATACTGAGCCCGAGATGAAGGTTTCACCAGAAGATCCGTCATCGTCAAGGATAAATAACAAGAAAAAGAAAAGCATCACTGCCAAGATTGATAGCACGGGGGCTAGGATAGGGGCTACCTCTACTAGATTGGTTGTCTCAGATTTGGGGAAGAAAATCCTCGAACCCTTGACTTTGTATGATTATCTTTTTGTCCCTCTCGGGTCTTATGAATATAATGCTTGTGTTTTCAGCTACGTTTTGACTATTTCTGTTGATAACGTGAGTGATTATGATCAATCTAGTTGCGATCTTGATTTCCAAAATGATCGTCAAATCGTACTCAAGCCTAATGAACTCGTTTTCAAGGCCAAAGAAGAACTGAATGATATCGTTTACGACAGCACCGATAACGAATAGCCAACTCTCGAGCGTCATGGTACACCACACGTCATCAACTTAGATTTTTCTGACAAAGAGGAAAAGACACAGGAGGATTCAACAATGATATCTCAACAAGAATAAGTCACAGAAGTTAACTTAAGGAGCGGAAACGGGTTACGACCAAGAACAACTCCAACTGACAAAGGAAAACAGATAATGCTCGAGAAGAGATACCCCCACCTTTGCCAGTGTAAAAACCACATAACCAAGATAAAATTGGAGGATCATGCAAAGTAGACTACAATGTGCTAGCTCATCTTAAGAAGTTGTCTGCCCAACTAAGCATCTACAATGCTCTGATCCTGTCAAAGGAGATGAAAGAATCTCTAGGTACAGCTTTTCTTGATCCAGAAATTTTCTTAGCTTAGTTGGCTAGCACATCCTCAGATGAAGTTTGCTTGTTGAGAGAACAGTCAGGGGTAACCTTCACAGGTGAGGACTTGCTTCTCGGTACCGCCGACCACAGCGGTTCGCTCTACATCTCCGTCACATTGGCAGATTTGTGTTATCTAGATTTTTAGTGGATCCTGGAGCATCTCTTAACTTGATGAGCCTACGGACATTGGCCTATTTGGATATTGAAGCTCAAGAGCTTACGATCGATAAAATGATGTTAAGAGGTTTCAACCAAAAGGGAGAAAGAGCTCTTGGATCAATTACATTACTTATGAAGGTTGGAGAACTCGTAACAACCATTAAATTTCATATCATCGACGTCGAGTCCTATTTTAACGCTCTATTTGGTCCACCATGGATTCATGAGCACAATATAGTTCCATCATCCCTACACCAGTGCATCAAATACAGCAAAGATGGTTAAGAAAATTACATCAAGGGAGACCTACATCCATTTTTAGTGCATGAAGTTGGTATCCATGAAGATGCTGCCTACTACGCGCCTCCAAAGAAGACTGTCTTCTCGCGCGAGATTTTGATAAATAAAAATGAAGATTTAGAAGAATCACAAAAAGGAAGCCAAATAACTCCGCTTCAACAACCTTCTACCACTCCCTTACAACGAGTTGGTGGAGGTTCTTCTAGTTCACGCACCTGAGGTCGAGGCCGGGGACGCAGACGAGAAAGATCAATTTAATTTTCGAACAGACTAGGCCAACCATCAACATTGGTGATGAAGATAGCTTTGAAGATGAAGTAATGTAAATAAAGTAGAAGAAACCTCAGTACAAGATATCCCTAGAAGATACAAAGAGGAATGAATATGAAACAATGTATGATCAGATAAACTATTATGTGAATACTATGACCCTTGCTCTTATTCTCCCGCAAAAGGTCGAGAGTTTAAAGGTCGAGGAAGTTCGTAGTGTTGGTTCAAAGCTGATCAAATTTCACCGTGCTTCTACCTCTAATGAGCTTGAAAAACATGTAAATTTGGATGTTTATTCTAATGAATTAATGGAATTGCCTTTTGGTTACCTCTCGTCTGTGTTCAAAAGTTAATTCAACAAGGACGCTTACCAAAACAAATGCTAAAACATAAATTTCAATATTCTGAACAACTATGGAATGCTAAGAGTCAAACTCTCAATTCAAATGAAGGTCTCAAATGTTGTATAGTTAGACCAATCGATGATTCTGAATTTTGTATGGTTGTTACTAGTGAGTCAGAAGAGGATTGCCTCAATGTAGAGGATGACTCTACTGATCAACCAATAGAAGATGCTCCGCCAGAATTTGAGGAGGATATTAAATCTACTATCGATGAATTGAAAGAGATTAACCTCAGGACTGAAGAACAACCCCAGCCTACGTTTATAAGTTCTCTACTTGATGACAAAGTATCTGCAGAACTGGTTAAACTATTAACAGAATTCAAAGATTGCTTCATATGGAGCTACAATGAAATGTCAGGACTGTCAGCAGAAGTCGCGGTCCATAAACTTGGGGTGGACAAGAATATAACCCCAGTAAAACAAGCTCCCAGGAGAATGCGCCTTGAAATAGAACAACAAGTCATCGTCGAGGTAAAGAAATTGATAGATGCCAACTTTGTTAAAGAAGAGCAATACCCCATGTGGTTAGCCAATATTGTACCTGTTAAGAAGAAAAATGGACAGATCTGCGTCTGTGTGGACTTCAGATATTTGGACAAGGCAGGTCCAAAAGATGAGTTTCCACTACCTATACTAGAGATGATAGAGGATATCGCTTCAACACTTGAGATTTTCACCTTCATAGACAGATCATCGGGATATAACCAAATCAAAATAGCTATCGAGGATGCAGTGCTTACAGCTTTCAGAACACTGATTGGAATTTTCTGCTACACAGTGATGTCGTTCGGCCTAAAGAACGTCGGAGCAACATATCAGCATGCAATGACGAAGATTTTTTATGACCTCATTCACAATCAAGTAGAATGCTACATGGATGATTTGGTCATCAAAAGTAAACGAAAATAGACCATTTGTACAATTTGAGGATCGTGTTTGATCGGTTACGATGATATAACCTTAAAATGAATCCATTAAAGTGTGTCTTTAGCGTTACCTTTGAGAAATTTCTAAGATTCGTTGTCTGTCATCTGGGAATCGAGATCGACCCGGATAAGATTAAAGCTATCTTGGAAAAGCCTCTCCCTAAAACTTTGAAATAGCTACGTTCCTTCTAGGGGAAGTTGGCATATCTGAGATGCTTTATTTCTAATCTCTCAGGTAGGTGTCAATCCTGTTTGGCATTAATTAAAAAGGACGCCAAATTTATTTGGGAAAAGAAATGCTAGCGGGCCTTTGAGGACATCAAACATTATTTAATGACACCTCCTGTCTTAGCAGCCTCTATCCCAAGAAAACCTCTGATACTTTATACCGCGGCCTTAGATGACTTTCTTGGAGCCCTCTTAGCCCAAGTCAATGAGGAGGGTAAAGAAAATGCGCTTTACTACTTGAGTCGTCGTCTAATGCCGACAGAGATAATCTATCCACCTATTGAGAAGCATTGTCTGGCGTTAATTTTCGTCGCTCAAAAGCTGAGACATTACGTGCTTTCTCATAAGATTAACCTAATTTTGAAATTTAATCCATTGCAATATCTGATGACCCGACCAACACTCTCCGCACGTTTAGCAAGATGATCAATGATCTTACTGCAATTTGATATAACTTTTGTTCCCCACCATGCTTTCAAGGGACAGATACTAGCAGACTTTCTTGCTGCACACCCACTGCCAGCTGAGTCCTCTCTCAACGACGATTTACTAGACGAGCAAATACTACAAATGAAGTTTTCTAGTGCGCAGTGCTGGGAAATGTACTTTGATGGCGCTTCGTCAGCCACGAAAGACAAAGGATCAGGCACAGTTATACCAGGCAAAGCAAGGATCGGTTTGATTTTTATCACGCCAGATAAGGGTATGTTGAGATTCTCCTACCACTTGATAGAGCCGTGCAACAACAATGAAGCAGAATATGAAGCTTTAATCACCAAATTGGATTTGGCAATCTCAATGGATATAATAAACATTGTCATTTATGGTGACTCTCAACTTGTCATCTAGCAGGTCACCGGACAATACAAAATTTTGAAACCAAGATTAGCATAATAGCATCAGTACACAATGAAGCACCTGGAGTAGATTCCTGAGGTGACTTTCTACTGGATTCCTTGAAGAAATAATGCTCATGCCGACGCTCTAGCAAAACTCGCTAAGGAAATGGCATGTCTCCCGGAGGATTCCATCGAAGTTACAGTGCAAGGAATACTAGTTTTGTCTCGAAATGACTTCAAAACTCTACACAAGCTTGGAAAAGAAGAAACAATAAATACAGTTGCGGACATCAATGAAGAATGGTGCAAGCCATTAATAGAATATTTGCATACTGGAAAACTGCCAGAAGACAAGTCTGAGGCACACCACGTTACAAGAAGAGATATGCCTTACGCCTTGTTAGGAAAGGTTCTCTACAGAAGATCATTCGACCAAATGTGGCTACGGTGTTTGAGCAGAGTCGAGGCACAGAATATTGTCAAAGTGGTACATGCCGGATTGTGTAACGCTCACCAGTCAGGGCCAAAAATGAAAATCAAAATCAAAAGACTCGGGTATTATTGGCTAGCAATTATGTCCGATTGCATGGATACAGCCAAAAGATGTCACCAATGCCAAGTGTATGGGGTGGTCTTACACCAGCCTCCGAATGTGCTACAATTAACTGTTTCCTCGTGGCCTTTCGAGTGTTGGGGTACGAACATAATAGGTTTCATAGACCCTCCATCTTCCAAGGGACACATGTTTATACTTGCCGCTACAGATTACTTCTCAAAATGTGTAGAGGCAGTACCGTTACGTGAGGTTATGGCACTGTATGTCCTTTAATTTTTCAAAAGCAAAATCATCTACCGTTTCGGAGTACCGCAAAATTAATCTCTGGTAATGGGACAGCTTTCAAAAGTACAAAGATCAACAATTTTGTCAGAAGACATGGGATAGATTGGAGATACTCTACAATTTACTATCCTAAAGAAAATGGTCTGACTGAAGCTTTCAACAAGACAGTGGTATAAATTTTGAAAAAAAAACTGGATGAAAACAAAAGGGATCGGTATAACAAACTGTTAGAAGCCTTCTGGGCCTACCAGACAACTTTCAGGACTCCCACTCAGTGTACACCCTATATGCTCGTATATGGGGCCGAGGTCGTACTACCACTAGAAATCCAGAAACCATCTCTTAGAGTCGTCGTTGCCAACCAACTCACAACGGAAGAAAGCACGAAACTTAGACTTGAAGAACTGGAGAGTCTCGAGGGATAATGAAGAGAAGCCTAACAACATTTGGAGCTTTACCATGCGAAGATGGTACAAGCTCATGACAAATTGGTTAGCTTAAGGACATTCAAAGTTGGTGACCTCGTGCTTCTGGTCAAAAGTCCTATTCTTGCACGCCGCAAAATAGGTGTAAAATTTGAGCCAACTTGGGAGGGAACATTTGTCGTTGAGAAGGTCTATACAAAAGAATCCTACAAGTTGGTGGACTTCTAAGGTGAAAGACCCATGTTACCAATAAATGGACGTACCTGAAAAATTATTACTCAACCTCATGCCGCTCAATGCAGCTTGCCTCTGCCTTCTTTGAAACTTTGAAACTTTGATTATTTTAGGGTTATCTATCTGGCCAAATGTCTATGACCGAGTCCAAATTTTGCAATTAACCTCATTATAATGAAAATTTTGAGAAAATTTTTGAACTTCACATGTTCTCTTTTCTACTTTTGACTTTAAATACCATACTAAATTAAACGAAACTCACACATAAAATGAATAATCCTCTTCACCAAAACAAACTAAAATTTACTTTAATAAATACTTTGTTTTGTTCTTGTTCATGCCAAGCTTCAGCCCACTGATGTTTTTTTTTATCGTCTACAGAAAAATGTCAGGACAGAGGCTGATCTTTGCCTTCCAGGATAGCTTGAACCTCGCACTGAATGAGGAGATGGCGCTGCAAGGAGGTGTCATAGATTTCAATGTGGATTTCAACCATGTTGATATAAACTACGAGGGTCCTTTAAGGAACGTAGTCAACAATAAAGAGAAGGAGGGATTGCCTTTACTGTTGAGGGTAACTACTCAAGATAATGTCTCACGCAAAGGTAAAGATGTGATAGCGGAACAAGATTCAATGGAGGGGCCCAGCTGCCTGTCCTCAATGGTAGCTACTCTAGCAAGGGACTAGATAGCCGCCCGTAATGAATGATTACCGAATACTCCGCTCCGTAGGACGCAGCTCAGAAATGCCAGCTAAAAGAAACAGAGAGCCTTTCTGCGACAGAAATTCAAACGCCAGAGAGAAATGAGTAGTTTTCTTACCCCCATTCCTGAGAGACACATTTACGACCCAGATCTGATAGAAACATCTGCCACCCTTCCCACTACAAATATAGTCAGAATTTATGACAGAATCAAACGTGCACCCATTTCCAGATATCTTCTGCAGGGGTTGCCCAACATGCATTGTCGAGGTACCAGTTTGGATATCAGTCACGGGCACATTTGTAGAATGTCTGGATTGCAATGTTATGCATCTCTAGCGTTTCAGTACATTAGAAGAATACACTTCAAGCACCAATGAGTCTCAGACTCCAGAATTTGCAACAAATGAACCATATGTCCCACTGAGGACGGATCAGCACACACCATGGAGCCTAGGATCATACATCACACTAAAGGTCAAATCTCATGTTTCGGATCGACCAACACTAGTTTGGGTTCCCGCCGAGGCCCGATGGAAGGAACGCCTGCGGCAGCTACCAACTCCTGGTATGGTAGAATACTACAAGATAAGCAGAGTAAATAAAAGAGAATTCGAGTTCTATGAAGAGGTTCAGGGAAAGTTCATCAATATATTGGAAGGCCTAGAGCTGTACACCAAGGTTTTCTCTTAGACTGATGAAAAGAGTGTTTTGGACTGCATTTTTTATTTAAGAGACAGAGGTCGAGCGGGCCTTCTCATGGAGAGGACATATTCCGAGCCAAAGAAATGGATGAGGGGAAAGGGAAGAATCACCATCCAATGCGGCTGTTGCTACAACTTCACAAATGACAGACAGGGGAATCCTCCTGGGATCCTCAGATACGACCAAGTGGATCCGTTGCCACCAATGAAAAAATGGATGATCAAGAGAATGGTCAAGTGGAATATTCTACCCGCTACTTGCATTCCCAACAGTTGCATCATTAACATTTATGAAGAAGGTGACTGCATTCCCCCACACATTGATCATCATGATTTTGTGAGGCCTTTATGTACGGTCGCGTTCATGAGTAAAAGAAATATTCTATTTGGAAAAGAAATCAATATAGTCTGCCCTGGTAAATTCAGAGGAGCTGTGGAGATTCCTCTTCTAGTTGGTTCAGTACTTGTCCTAAAGGGCAATGGTGCAGACATTTCCAAGCACTGCATTCCAGGAGTGCGACACCGTAGGGTGTCTGTAACTTTCCACATAATGGATGATAGAAAAATACCATATGGATTCCAGCAGGACCCAGAAATGGAGGATTTATTTCCATATGAGTTGTCAAAAGGTTGTACCTCTAAGTACATGCGAAGGGAACTCTTATCCTGGAGCATGACTTAGAAGGTCTGCTTGATCAGGAGCTCAACATAACTGGTACAGAGGGTTTACTTTCTTTCTTTTAACAACATGAAATGTATCTGATTTTATTCAGTCTACAATGTACTCATAACATGAGATGATTCTTAATGTATTTCGACAGGGACTAAATGATGTACCTTTTGAGGAATTAGCCTATGTTTGATTTATGACATCCCTTTTTTGGAGCAAATTAATGGAAATGTTACTCAAACTATGCCTTTTTGGTCAGTTGCCTTTTTGTGCGATGGATGGAAGCTGCGAACCATGTGATGGTTCAGTATTTCAATGAACAAAGAACGAAACAACAAATCTTCAACAATAAATAAAACATAAATAAAAAATAATCACGAAAAAATAAACAATAAAACAAATTTCTTTTGAAAATCAAACAATTAAAATTAAAACTTTAAAAACATATTTTTTAAAAAAAATTAAATGTGATAAAAACAAGAAGAAGATAAAACAAAGTTGTTGAGTGGATGCTTCCGTTTTCAGAATTTCCTACTCTGTGTACGCGCAGCAAAACCATCGTTATCTACACTAACTCTCTGCACATCCCCGTAGAATTTCACATTCTGCACAAAAACTCACAAAGCTTTACAAATCTCCTTCAACAACATCAACCTTTTTCATATGATACATTTCTATAAATTCAACGCTACTAACCCTCTTTTAAGAATTGACACACATTTCAATTCTCATTTCCGAATCAGTCCTACATTTCTGATTCATTGCATT
>NEWO01000047.1:675969-717229 GCA_003013225.1 Phalaenopsis aphrodite
GACACTCTCTTTTGAGAATTGACCTACATTTCAATTCTCACTTCTGAATCAGTCCTACACTTCTGATTCATTACATTTGAGGTCAGTCCTTACATTCCGGCACTCTCTTTTGAAAATTGACCAACATGTCAATTCTCAATTCCAAATTAGTCCTACATTTCTAATTCATTACATTTGAGGTCGGTCCTTCCATTCTGACATTCTCTTTTGAGAATTGATATACATTTTAATTCTCAGTCCTATATTTCTGATTCATTACATTCGAGGTCGGTCCTTACATTCTGACTCTCTTTCTATCTTTTTGAATTGATATCTTAATTTCAATTCCCACCTCAAGGTCAGCACTTACATACTGACTCCCATCCTTTAGAAATCTTTGAAATTTCATAACTCAAAGTCCACTCTCCAATCCGTAGCGAGAGTCCTTACTTCTCGACTTGACTAAACACACGCCTGCTAATTCCCAAGCCGAAACAAATCACACACGACTCTAAACATATTTTTTGGCCTGTTGACTTAGAAGTTGTATTGGTTTTCGTTGATCTCATCGGTCAACGCCAATATGCACGGTGTGCTTGCCCAGCACACCACACCTATTAGGGGTCCATTGTTGACCTCACTTTTGGTTCAGGTTTAGTTTTTTCTCTTTAGTAGCCTAAACACTAGCCATAGGACTTTTCTATTAACAATTCTTAGAAAACTAGAGAAGACACCCTCACCACTAGAAATTTCAAACTCTTCTCTACTCAACTTGAAGTTCCATATGTTGGTCTCAACCTCTAAATACTTAGTAGGTGGGGTCACTATGGGGAAACTCAAGATGAGTCACCCTTAAGACTACTGGACCTTAGGGTTAACCCTGGGTGTTGATCTAGAGCTAAGGCACTTACTACACTTATCTACACTCAATATCACTCACAACCCTAAACTCAAATTTCTAGCATTAATCCCTTGATCTTTTTGGGATACTCACATAGATGGTCCCCTAAACCTACTAGCCCTAGGGCTATGGTTTGGCTAAGTACACTATGTAGAGGACCCAAAATGGGGTTTCCATTGGTCCATGACTTATTGATGATGGTTGGTACCTCAACTCTGCCAAAATACCCATTTGGTCTTTTACACCTAAAACACCCCCAAATTACCAAAATACCCCTCCATAATCCAAAATCTCAAAAATTCCAAATATTCTCAAAAAATTCCAATAAATCCTAAATATTATCAATTTAATTTCTCTTAACTACCACATGACCCAATTTGGCAAATTTGAACATCATTATCAAAAATCCCCAAAATTGCTTTTAAAGACCCAAATTTCCCCAAATTCAACTCAAATGTTCATCAATTTGATCTCAATTGACCCCAATTCCAATTCTAAACTCAAATTAACTTTCTATATGACCAAACTAAACCAAATTCAAGCCTAATTTGCCCATGATTTGAGCCCAATTTTGATTTGGATCAAAAAATTAATTTTGACCATATGAACTAATCTCACAAAATTGAACCCATAGCCTAGTAAATTGGCCTCAATTAATGCTACAAAATCTTTATAACATTCCTATACATAAAAATGAACCATAAATTGGCCATGGTAAATCCTTAAATCCATTTGATTTTGGCCTAAATCCAAAATTCCCAAATTTAAACCCAAATTGGCTAAGTCACAAAATTTCACCCAATTGATATCCTTAACCTCCAAATTGGCATCCAACTCATGTTGAAAACTCTTCATTAGGTCCCTATTGACCATTTACCAAAATCAATTTGGACTTAGCCCAAGGCTAACCAAAGCTAGACCCAAGCCTAGCCCAACATGACCAAATTGACTAACATTTAAAATTCCCTCAAATTGACCCTTCAATTGAACTCAAAACCATTACCACTATTCACCAAAGTTGTTCCTTATGATCATATACACAGAATGCAACAATTATTAGGGCCAATTGACATGTCTAACCTAGCCCAAACCCAACTTTTGGTCATTTGCACCCATTTGGACGCATGCACTAAATGTGACCTAACCACCCTAAAGTCACCTAATTAACTCCATCACGGCCATTAATTGGACTTAATGACCAGTCCAAACACCATGAAACCACCTAAAGCAAGCCATGGACCAAAGGTCCCACAAATCAAGGGATATTATTTCCAAAAATGCATGTGCTTAAGATATTCTTACCAAAATTAGGTATTATTGAACTAAATTGCTGTGACATATTCCCCTGGGTTCCCTAAGCTCCTAGACACCTCCACCTCGGCGACTGGCCAGTGTTATGGCCGAAAAAGCTCAAAACCAAGAGCTGACCCCATGAAGCTTCACCCAAATCAAACCTAGAGGCCAGCTCATTTAAATCAAACTATGGAGCTCCTCTGACCTCCACCTAAGCACCACATTCCACCCCCCAATTGGCCATGACAGCAAGCCTAAGGCCATTTTTATAAAATGCTTCCCTCTACGGCCATGGAGGGAGAGCTGAAAATTACTCTAAGAGATTTCCCTAAATTGATCCCAAAGCCTCTTTGAGACCTCCTCAGTGCAACCCAACCACCACATTACCCTGAATCCCCTTACCGGAGCCCAATTTTTTAGCTCAAAATCTTACCGGAGATAGAACAAAACTCTCCACACCTCTAGGCTCCACCAAAATCAAATTAACTCTACCCACACCTCTGAGCTCTTAAGCACCATCAAATTACCATCTGAAATAGCATCCACCACAGCTCTAGACCAACACTTGAAATCGAGCTTGGTCGAATTCATACTTTGGCCTTACATCATAGCAAGAGGCTTAATCCCTAGCCTCCTTAGACCCCAACAAACGTGCCAAGCACCTTTGATTGAAGCATCCATTCTCAGAGCAAAGGTATAAAACTTCTTCTCTTCCCGAGCCTATTTTGATTCTCCATTTACTTGAGCTTAATTTCATGACACATTAACTATATGGATGTGTTTGTCTCACTAAGACGAGCATTTTAAAAAAAAATTCACTTAATTTGGTTGAGAAATGAGAGAGATCATAAGCCTTGAAGATTGACGACTCTCAGCCTAAGCCATTAGAGATGATGACCACGCACCGTCTGATCGCGCGTGTATCAAATGGATGGCCAAGATGAAGCCAGACAATGCTTCTTTACATGAACAATGGGACGTGTGGCTGCTGGCGTGGATGGAGGTATCAAATAAGAGCACGCCGCGTGGAGTTTCGGAGCTGCCTAGGATCTACATGGCGCCGCGTGGATAAGTAGAAAAATAGGGCTTTTTCTAATTATTTAAACTCCCCTAACTTAGAAAATCCAAAATTTTGTGAAGAAAAATCACAAAAATAAAATAAAAATACCCTCTTGCTCAATAAACGGAGAAGAATAATGTTGAACAAACTTCAATTCCATTTGATGCATAAAATATTTTTAATTAATTAAACATTTTTTGGGATCATTTAATTTTCCATGCATATTGATACATCACCTTGGCTTGAAATTTTGGCATGTTGCAGCCTCTGTCAAGGGAAACATCCTCTCATTTTTCCAAAGTCAAACAAGGTTCCTATATAGAGATCCATATTTTTCAAGATATTTCACATTATTTCCTTAAAATAATCATGAAAATTAGCATATTGATTAGAAAATTCTAAGAAAATTTTGGAAGGTCCATTATGACTAGAGGAGCTTTTGAAAATAATTCCATGGGTCAAGTCAATTAAAATACACGTAAATTTTACAAACACTAATTCATTAAAATAATTAATTTTGGAAAATATAAACATTTAAATGACTTGATTTTTTATCTCCACTGTGGTTTATGATTGAGAGAACTCATTATAAAAAATTTAAAATATTTTGAGTTCATTTAATAACTTAAGTTGATTTTTTAAAGATAAATATCACTTTTGAAACTTAAATGATTTTTAAAAATCAAAATATAACTCAAAAAATTATGAAACTTAGTGGCTTGAGTTCTCTGTGATCAGCGATATTTTATAAAAATAAAATAAAATTTAGAATAAAAACTTGATTTTTAACATATTTTAAATATTTAAAATAATTAAAAATTCATAAGAAACACAAAATTAATAAAATTCATGGAAATATTCTAATTTGCTTCCCAATCACATAGAAATAATTAGAACCTTTTTCCTGATTTTCTAAATAAAGATATTGAATTTCAAAGCTTAAAAATAATTTTTAAAGGCTAAAAATGAGTTTTTCACTAAAATAATTCCAATAAATCTAAGAAAAATAAAAAAAAATATGAAATTTACTCCTCTGGGTTCTATAACCTTAGAGAGATTTTTCAAAAATACAAAACTTAATTTTCAACGTTTAAAATATTTAATTTTGTTTAAATAACCCAAAATTTAAAATAATTCTGATAAATCATAGAGAATACAAAAAATCATGAAATTTGGTCCAAAGGCTTCCTTAGTCTAGTTCTACCTCTAGTAAAAATTTCTAAGGATTAGAATTTACCTTGGTCAAGTTAGGAATTTTCTTTGAAAAATTCTATTTTTGTATGAAAATAATTATATAAAATAAATTAAATTTTGAAAAATTACATTTTCTCCTCTAATGTCTCAATTGACCTATGAATGAGGTATGATAAAAATTTCAAAGTCATTTGAATTGAATTTGACAAATTATGAAGTGTTAGAGCCTTAGGGGCAAATGTGTAATATTGGAAATTGAGCCTTAATTAACATTTAGGCTTTAGTCAAGGAGGGAAATGGTAACCTCTGATCCTAATCAATTTATTTGATGCTTGAAACACAAGGGGTGAATTGGTAGGAACCAATTTCACTTTCCTCATTAAAAAGATAAGTTAATAAATTTCTAAATCATTAAAAATTTGGAAGTTTATTAAAATTAAATAATCCTCGACTTAGGGGTATGAATTTTGAAGTCAATAATTAATCAATTTAATACCCCAATCTTGATTTTCAAATAAAATCCAAATCATGAATCATGACTACTTAAAGCTTAACCTTTTCAAAACTAATTAAGACACTCACCTAGGTTTTAAGGGCTTAGTGGTGACTTAGACCAAATCAAAATTGACTAATGAGGATTAGAGAAAAAATATAACATAATCAAACATCCTTGAAAAACCACTGAGCCCAATTAGGGTTAAAATTTGGCTAAGTGTTCCAACAACACTAACTTGTCTCTTTAAGGGGTCTTCACCCACATAATTCTTAAATTGAATTACAGGTGATAATTACCCTATTCTTAGGGATAATTGAGACATCAATGTTCAATGAGTAGTAAGGGTATTTACAGGATGACTAATTAAGCAACATACTAAGTTTAAAAGAGCTTGGGATTTTCCACCAGGCAGCGAGAGAGTAGCATGGACCTGTTTCTTTCTCTAGATCTGTTGGATGTCTTGAAGATCTACTAAACTTAATATGTTTTGCTTAACAAAATCATCCTTAAATAAAAGAACCCACCAAAATAAGACATAAGGCTAGAAAAACTACCAAAATTTTACTTTCTTGTTTCATATAAACTGTCTTAAGATGCATTTTAAGTTTCAGGTGGTGGAACGTGAAGACTCGCTAGGTACGCTTTGCAGTTTTCAGTGTTGTCTTTCTTGTACTTTAATACTGTGTTTTTCATACCGTGCTTTCATACCTTCAAATCTGCATGCTAAAAACGACAACACCTGCATGGAAAACTAAAACTATTAGGATAGCCATAAAATCAAGACCAAAACCAAAACTAGAATCAACCAATATAAAATTCAACGCCACCACAATCAAAATATAAAATAACTCAAAATTTAATCACAAACATCACACAAAACTACAACTTTAACTAAATTAAGATGTATATATTGGATGATCGGGAATCCCTCGGAGGATGTAACCTACGGTTGCTAACGAGGCTTCCCACGGTTTAAATGAAATTATGGAACTCATTAAGTTGGGTTTAGTAAGTTTATTTGGACTAAGTGAATCCAATAGAAATAAGTGATGCTGGAATGAGGGAACCACAAGATCATAACTGGCGTCGCTCTAATCAACATTAATATGCCCTTTATAAAATTTAAAGAACTTCAACCATAGGGCCACTTGATTTGACATTATAACCTGACTCACTAGAAAACTTAAACTCGTCGCTGCAGGGGCTTGGAGTGCACATGGTGGGCAGCACAACCATCTTCAATAGCAAAACATGTCTTCCCTAGCTAAACCAATCTTCCTTCCTTAGACATAAGCAACAAAACCATAGGAATTCGAGGTTTATTGCTTATGCAACGTAAATCCTCACCTTATTTTTAGGCCTTTGTATAACTCTGTTATACAATATAAGCCCTAACTCGTTTTATGATTCTAAGGTTACCGTTTGTAATGAACTAAATCTTCACATCTTCCAAGCTATTTGTGTGATCATTTCACACGAATGTAAGCCTGGTCTAATAAAATTGGCAGGATGAAACACTTAAATTTTTATCCTCTAAATTTAAGCCAAACATTAGGATAGCTTGGGAAGTCACTGAGGTTCTCCTCTAGGATCCATGACATCCCCTAGTTCTTCCTCCTTTGGATTCTACAGTAAAATGTTCCAATTTTGAACCAATCCTCTTTCAAACCTCTACGTCTGATTTCATTGAAGAGTCATGCCCTTTGAAATTCCTTGAAGATAATATTTCCTGATTTTTATCGAGAGTCTTCTTAAGTGACTTTGGTCATTTAAGATGTAATTAACTATAGGGGCTTGCCCTTATAAGAGGCATGTCTGAACCCAACTTAATATAAACTCTATTTAATCCTTTATAATAAATAGGGTAACTTGTCGGCAAATACAAAGGTTTCGCAGACCAAACGGACGTCATACTTTCCTTATTTTATTTCATCGAGCCTCATTCTCAAGTCTTGTGTTTATCCTCTGGATAGATACAGGATTTGAGGTACGATGCTCATTCATTTTAAACTATGAAAAATATGGGATCAGTTTCATTTCATACTTCAACATCCTTCCAAAGTGGGCAACGAGATTTTGATTCCCACAACCGACAGCTTCTTACGGGCAACTCCCCTCCAACCAAAAATAACACCAACACCTAAGTGCAACAGTTTTGTTATGAGTGAACTTTCATTTCTTGTTCAAAATAGCTTTCATAAATTTCACATAATTAGGCATTTGCTCTAAAGCTTCTATGAAGAGAATATTTATCGTTAATTTCTTAAGAATTTCTTAAAACATGGAAAATTATTTATTTTGTTTGTGTTGCTTCAATCTTTGAGGAAACAGTGGTGGAGATTTTTCCATAGTAATTTTCATTGGTGTAAGTGGATATTCTAAATCTGGGTACTCATGATCCTTTTCTTTGTCAGTATCCACTTTCTCTTTTTCAGTTTCCGTTTCTTTCTGTACTCTTGTTTCCAATTCTTTCCCACTTCATAATTGTATCACCTTGATTTTTTCTTTTCTATGATCTTTAGGATTTGGTTCCACAGTACCAACGCAGTAACGATATGCCCCAATTGGTTTTCAATATTCTTAATAGCAGTTCCTTGATTTTGTAATTGATTTCTTTGAATTTGTAATTGATTTTCTTGATTCTACAATTGTTGACCCATGTTTAATATCAGCTCTTCCATAGACAGCTTCTTTTCCTTAATTTGAGTGTTACTATTAAATCCTAGAAAATAAGAAGGTCTATAATTAACATTTCCTTGGTTGGATGAATTTTCTAATGGGTAAAATTCACTGGGTTGTTCGCCCATTGTTGATTTGTAGAAGAACTGTTATTCCAATTAAAATTTTGATGATTCTTCCAACCTGGGTTATAATAGTTTGAATAAGGGTTATTGGGTCTATTAATAGCATTTAAAGCCTCAGATAAAGGTTGAACATTCACAAATTGCCCAGATGAATTCTCTTCCATCATAGGAGGTGTTGGAGAATAATTCATCTCATAATGCTCTAATTTCTTTGATATTGCAGCAATCTACAAAGCTAACATAGGTATTGCATCAGAATCATGGATACTAGCCACTCTTTTAGGATTTACCCTTTCAAAGGGCCATTGAAACATATTGATAGCCATCTTTTCTATTAACGAATAAGCCTCATCAAAAGGTTTTGACATTAAAGAACCACCAGTCGCAGCATCTATAATCAATCTAAGTGATCCCACTAATCTATTATAAAAAGTTTGAATTATCAACCAATCTAGTAACGAATGATGAAGGTATTTACTAAGAAGATATTTAAATCTCTCCCAAGGTTCATATATTGACTTTCAATCAATTTGACAGAACAATGTTATGTCGTTTCTAAGTTTAGCAGTTTTGGATGGTGGGAAATATTTGGATAGAAATTTCTATGAAAGTTCTTCCCAAGTTCTAATAGATCCTGGTGCTAACGAATTTAACTACATCTTAGATTTATCCCTAAGTGAAAAAAGAAAAAGTCTAAGTCTAACAGCATAGTTTAAAACTCTGTCATTTTTAAAGGTAGCACACAATTCTAAAAAAATAACGTGTAAATTAGGATCTTCAATTGGTGTACCTATGAATTGATTGTATTGTACCATTTGGATAATAGCAGGTTTAAGCTCAAATGAATTAGCAGCTACATCAGGATTTTGGATAGACAAGTGAATTTCATCTGCTGTAGGATTTGCATAATCTCGTAGGGGTCTAGGTTTGTGTTCATTTTTTATTCCTCGATTTTTCATGTTGTTTTCCATTGTATCAGAATTTCTAGGTTCTCTTCTCAATCTTCTAATTTTTCTAACATTGTGTTCTAATTCCGAGTCATAGGCTATAAGATCTTCAGGTCCAAATTTATGCGTACAATTTGAAATCAGTACACAGTAAAACAATTAACTAAATATGAAAATAAGTTGCAATTCAAGTAAAAAATTTCTAATAATCATAATTTTTCTGTTACTCTAATTATGATTCTTGTTTACTCCCGACAACGACGCCAAAAACTTGATAGTGACCTTATATATGCTTAAAAATATAAGTATTTAATACTGCTGCTAAAAGAATTAATTCCTCAGCAATTGCACCAAAACTTAATAACAATTATATATTCGATAAAGATGTACGTATAAAATATCAATGATTGTAAAGTCACACTTATCAACGCAAGTATATGTATCGCTTAAGTACTATAGGGCTCTAATGGAGTCATAGGTATCGATCCCATAGGGTAATATTAGAACCTACGAACAAAGATTTTAGAATAAACAATACTTATTCACAACAATGGAATTCAATTTGCTTATCTGTCACTAATAAGCAATTGAAATAAATATGTAATTTTAAAAACTCTTAAATGACTAATTATACTAATGAAGGTTCTAATGTGATATTCAATATAAAAGAAAGCATCCTTCTCCTTGTCAAGAAATTATAGTGAATGGATAAAGTGAATCAATTTAAATTGTATTGTGCCAAATACGAGCATACCTATTCTTTACCCTTTGGTCCAAGCATAAAGAACATTGACTAATCCTACGCTTGTTTACTGAATCTACGGCTAGGCTGGAAGGATACCGACACTCACTTCGGAGCTCCCACGTTCCCCTTGCTTGAGGGCTAACATCTACACTTCAGCACCCAAACGATAGGAACAAATTGGGGATTTTAGTCTGTCACTCTAAATTCTCCAATTCTATGCCCGATAATTTTACTTCCCTATTTATTTGCACTCAACTTCCAATGGCTTTGACCTCCCTGAATCTTGGATGTAATCTCACTTTAGTTGTAAAACTCAACATATTTTGATAAATCACTTGGCCAGATTTAAAGTAAATTAAGATCAAAGTGAAAAGATTATCACAATCTCTTTAACATTTTCATGGCTCAACCATTTCAAATCACCATTTCAAAAATCTTAGGACAAGGAGAAAGATAGAGAAAACTACTAAGATCTCATGGGAAAAACACAACAAAACTTGGAATTCATATAGAAAAACTAAGTCATACAACTACAATAAGTAAATAAACTTATCTCTAATTTCTTCCCAAGCAAACTCTTCGAAGTTCCTCTGAATCTCTTCCTTTCTTTACAACATACAGAATTCCTCTTTGAAGCAGCAAGGAGGAAGAAATCTCTCACTTTCCCTCCACTCTTATAATCTCTCGAAGAATTCATCACAATTTAGACTCTCAAGCAAACACTAATGAAACCTCTCTAACCTCTAGGACCTTTCTAACATCAGGACCTCTTCAATTTTTGGCCAAATTCTTCTTTTAAAGTTGTGGATGAGTTTTCCCAAGAGTTGCCCCCTCCCAATTTCGTCTTCATCCAATGCTTTGTTTGATATAATCGCCTCACCATCAATGGCCTCGAGGGCATCGTCGGCAGGCTTTATAAGTGAATTAATTCTGGAATTTCGGGAAAAGTCTGCCGTCGGCACCATTGGGCTCGCCGTCGGCACCGTTGGGCTCGCCGTCGGTGCCCTAGTTCAAATCTTCACATTTTGAACCTTTTCGCTCCAAATTCGCTCCTTTTTGCATCTATTTACTTCAATGACCCTAATTAATCATTCCTGCAATAAAACATCAAAAATACCTTTCTTTGAAGTGCAATATCATCAAAAACAGTGTAGAATAGGTATGAAAATCTTACAATATTTTCCTTTGGTCAGCGATCACTTGAATTTTAGCAGGATCTACTTCCAAACCATTTTTTGATATTTGATGTCCAAATACAATTCCTCGTGCTACCATAAATTGACATTTTTCCCAGTTGAGGACTAAATTTGTTTCTTCATAGCGCTCAAGAACTATGGATAAATTTTTTAAATATGAGTAAAATAAAGTTCCAAACATTGAAAATTCACCCATGAATACTTCAATCCCTTTTTCAATTAAATCATAAAAAATTGCCATCACATATCTTTGATATGTAGCATGGGCATTACATAAACCAAAAAGGATTCTAAAAGCCAAAGTACCATAAGAAATGGTAAACGTTGTTTTCTCTATATCCTCAGGAGATATGTGAATTTGGTGATTACCAGTATATCCATCCAGAAAACAAAAGTATTTATACCTAGCTAGTCTATCCAGGATTTAATCTAGAAAGGGTAATGGAAAATGTTCTTTCCTAGTAGCAAGATTTAATTTTCTATAATCAATGCAAATTAGCCACCCTGTAACATGCAGGTATTAACTCATTGTGTTTATTTACAGTTACTGTTACTTCTCCTTTCTTAGGAACACAATGAATTGGACTAACCCATGCACTATTTGAAATAAGGTAGATAATTCCAGCATCTAACCACTTTAAAATTTCTTTTTTATGAATTCTTTCATAACAATATTCAATCTCATTTATGGATCAGGCATGGGTTTACAGTTCTCTTCTATATGAATTCTATGCATGCAAATTGAAGGACTAACTCGTTTAGTATCAATAATTGTCCATCTAAAGGATTTCTTATAATTTTTCATAATTTTCATCAACCTTTATTCTTCTTCTATTATTAATTTTGAGGAAATTATAATTGGTAAAGTAGAGAAATCTCATAAAAAGGCATATTTTAAATGATCAAGAAGTAACTTCAACTCTAGTTCTGGAGGTTTTTCAATAGATGGACAAAATGATTTATCTTTGTCTATCATGTCCAAAACTTCAAAACTTTCTCGAACATAGTTTGATATTTCCTTAAAAAGATCTTCACATTGATTTAATTCCTCTTCTTGCTAGTGTTTCAAATCTTGTACATAAGATTTTTCTTCATAAGTAGTTCTAAAATGACATTCACTTAGATATCTTATAACATCCATCATATGACATTCATTATCTTTACCTTTTGCAGGGTATTTCATTGATTTTAAAATGTTAAAAGTAATAGTTTGATCATTGATGCACATTGTTAATTCCCTTTTCTTCACATCTTTCATTGCTCTTCTTGTGGCTAGAAAAGGTCTCCCCAAAATGATAGGTATCTCTTTATCTTCATCCATATCTAGCACAATGAAATCAACAGGAAAGATAAATTGATCTACTTTCACTATGACATCTTCTATAACTCCTTTAGGGTATGTTATCGAACGATCTGCTAATTGCAAAGTTACAGAAGTTGGGGTTATTTCTCCTAATCCCAATCTTTTAAATGCTGATAATGTCATAAGGTTAATGCTTGCACCTAAATCATATAAAGCTTTCCCATAAAATTTGTCTCCTATTACACATGGAATTATAAAGTTATCAGGATCTTTAAGCTTTTCAGGAAGCTTCTTCTGAATTATCGCACTACACTCCTCACTATGTGCAACAGTCTCATTATCTTCAAAATTTCTTTTCCAATTGATAATATCCTTCACAAACTTTATATTGCTCGACATTTGCTCTAAGGCTTCAGCAAATGGGATATTAATTGTTAGCTTCTTAAATATTTCCATAAATTTTGAAAATTGATTATCCAACTTCTGCTGACGAAGTCTCTGAGGAAATGGAGGTGGTAGTTTTTCCAAATCAATTTTTATTAGAGAAATAAGTCTCTCAGAATCTTTTGTAGCATCCTCTTTTGATTCTTCAATTTCTCTTAGGTTTTGAGGAGAAAAGTTTAAGTGTTTCATCCTGCCAATTTTATTAATTTAGGGCTTACATTTGTATGAAGCAATCACACAAATAGCCTGGAAGATGTAAGAATTTAGATCGCGACAAACGACAACCTTAGAATCCTAAAATGAGTTAGAGCTTATATTGTACAGCAGAGCTATACAAATGCCTAAAGATGAGATGAAGATTTAAGTTGCATATGCAAATAACCTCGAAGTCTTATGGCTTTGTTGTTTAATTCTAAAGAAGGAAAGAAATTGGTTTAGCTTATGTAGATAGATTTTGTTGTTGAAGATGGTCGTGCTGCCTACAATGCTAGCTCCAAGCTCCTTGTCATGGCTAGTTTAAGTTTTTTTAGGGTGTCAAGTTATTATGTCAAATTAGGTGGCCTTATGGTTGAAGTTCTTTAAATTTTTATGAGGGATGTCAAAGTTGATTAGAGCAACACCGGTTAGGATCTCACGGTTCTCTCATTCCAGCACCACTATTTTCTATTGGATTCATTTAGTCCAAATGAATTTACTAAACTCAACTTAATGAGTTCCATAATTTCATTTAGACCGTGGGAAGCCTTGTTAGCAACCGTGGGTTACCTCCTCTGAGGAGTTCCCTATCATCTGATAGAGACATCTTAATTTTGTTTTAGTTATTATTTTGTGTGATATGTGTGATTAAATTTTGAGTTGTTTTATATTTTGAATGTTGTGACGGTGAGTTTTATCTTGGTTGATTTTAACTTCAATTTTGTTTTGGTTTTGTGGTTATCTTGATATTTTTAGTTTTCATGCAGAGTGACATTATTGTTTAGCATGTAGGTTTGTATTAATATTAAAAGTATAGTGTGAAAGTACAAGAAAGACAGTGCTATAAACTGTAAAAGCGTATCTGGCGAGTTTTCTCGTTCCACCACCTGAAACTCGAAATGCATGTCAGGGTATTTTATATGAAGCGGGAAAGTAAAGTTTTGGCGACCTACCTAACCCTAGATTATATCTTGGTTGGTCTCTATTAGTTTTATTAAGGATGATTTTATTAAGCAAAACACATTAAGTTTAGTAGACCTCTAAGGTATCCAACAAGTTAGGTTAAAGAAACAGGTCCATGCTTCCCTCTCACTCCCTGGTGAAAGGCCTCGAGCTCATTTAAACTTATTATGTTGCTTAATAATTCACCCTATGAATACCCTAATGTTCAATGAACATTGATGTCCTAATTATCCCTAAGAGTAGGTTAATTATCATTTGTAATTTAATTTTTAAGATTATGTGAATGAAGACCCTTAAAGGGGGCAAGCTAGTGTTGTTTGATCACTACTAAGCAATTTTGAAGATCATTAGCCAAATTTTGGTCTTGATTGGGCTTGTAGTATTTTAAACGTCTTAAAATTTAGCTATGTTTTCTTTTCTAATCCTCATTTAATCAGTCCCTTAAGACCTAGGTGAGTGCTTTAATTAATTTTGAAAAGGTTAAGTTTTAGGTGATCATGATTCATTATTTGAATTTCATTTGAATCTCAAATAGGGGTATTAAATTGATTGATTACTGACTTTAAAAGTCATACTCCTAGGTCCTAGGTTCTTATAATTTTAATAAACCTCTAAACTTTAATAATTTAGAAATTTATCCTCTTAATTAAGAAAGTGAGGTGGGTTTCTACCAATTAATCCTCTTTTAATTTCAGTCTTCCAAACAAGTTAATTAAGATCAGATGTTGCCTATTCCCCTCGTTGAATTAGGCCTAAATGTTAATTAAGGCAAGATTCATAAAACTACACTTTTGCCGCTAAGGATCTAACACTTCATAATTTATCAAATACAAATCAAATAACTTTGAAATTTTTATCCTACCTCATTCATTGGTTAATTAAGACATCAGAGAAAAAAATGTGAATTTTCAAAAATTAATTTTATTTATATATATTTTTTTCATGCAAAAATGGGATTTTTTAAAGAAAATTTTCTAACTTAACCAAGGTGAAGCCTAATCACTTAACATTTTTACTGGAGGTAGACTAAGACAAAAGAGCCATTTAGACAAAGTTTCATGATTTTTGAATTTTACCTAATCACTTGACATTTTTACTGGAGGTAGACTAAGACAAAAGAGCCATTTAGACAAAGTTTCATGATTTTTGAATTTTATTTGAATTATTAGAATTATTTTAAGTGTTGGGGTATTCATTAAATATAAAATATTGTAAAAATGGAAAATTAATTTTTGCATTTTTGAAAAATCTCCTTGAGGTCACATAACCTAGGGAAGTAAATTTTTCATTTTTTTTATTTTTCTTTGATTTATTGGAATTATTTTAGTGGAAATCCATTTTTTAGCCTTTAAAATTTATTTTAAGCTTCAAAATACCATATCTTTATTTAGAAAATTAGAAAAAATATTCCAATTATTTATAAGTGTTTAGAAAACAATTTGGAACATTTTCATGAATTTTATTATTTTTGTAATTTTTATGAATTTTTAATTATTTTAAATATTTAAAAATAGGCTCCAAATGAAGTTTTTATTTTAAATATAATTTTATTTTTACAAAATTTCCTTGATCACAGAGAACTCCAAAAATTAGTTTTCATAATTTTTTTTGAGTTATATGTTGATCATTAAAAATCATTTTAGTGCCAAAAAGGATATTCAACTTGAATAATCAATTTAGGCCATCAAATGGACTCACAGTGCTTTAAAATTTTTATGGGGAGTTCTATGGATCTTAGAAAATAGTAGAGATAAAAAATCAAGTAATTTTGATATTTATATTTTTAAAAATTAATTATCTTAGTGATTTAGGGTTTATGAAGATTAGGTGCATTTTAAATGACTTGGCTCATGAGAGATTTTCCTAAAGGTACTCTACTCATAGTAAACCATCAAAACATTTCTTGGATTTTTCTAAGCAACAGGCTAATTATTATAATTAATTTAAGCAAAGAATGTGCATAAAGTTGAAAAATATGTATCTCTGTCTACAAATATTTTTTGACTTTGGAAAAATCAAGGAATGTTCCCCTTAATATAGGCTACAACATGCTAAAAATTCTATCCATGGTGAAATTCCTATATGCATGGAGAATCAAAAGACTCAAGATAGTGTTTAATTATTTAAAAATATAACATGCATCAAATGGACTTCAAATTATTTCCACATTATTTTTCTCTATTCGCTGAGCAAGAGGTATTTTTATTTTATTTTTATGATTTTTCTATACCAAGATATGAATTTTAAAAGTTAAGGGTCATTTTCTAAATTATTTAAATCCCTATTTATCTATTTAAACGCCTGACGCTGACTGGACCCTAGGCACCTCTAAAGCTCCACGCGGCACACTCCCATTTGACGCTGCCATCCACGCGTCCCGCGGTTCATGTAAAGAAGTGTTGTCCAACTTCATCTTGACCGTTCATCTGATACACACTTGATCGAATGGAGCTCCATCATCATCCCCAATGGCCTAACCCAAGAACCGTCCATCTTCAAGGCTTGATATCTCCCTCATTTCTCAACCAAATTAAATAAAATTTTATTTAAAATGCTCATCTAGACTAGCGGAACATGTCTATACGGTTAAGATGCCATGAAATTTAGCCCAAGAAAATGGAGAATCAAAAGAGGCTGGGGATGAGGAGGATTTCAATACCTTTTCTCAGAGAAGGGAAGCTTCAATCAGAGATGCTTGACACATTCTTTAGAGTCCAAGAGGCTAAGGATTGAGCCTCTTGTTGTGGTGTAAGATCAAGATATGAATTCAACCAAGCTCGATTTCAGGTGCTGGTAAGTCTATACTAGGGCTCTGTGGAAGAGGGATTTGATGGGGCTTTTTGTTCTTTCAGTGTTGTGAAGGTGTGGGTACAAGTAATTTAAGTTTGGTGGACTATAGAGGTGGATTGAGCATTGTCTTAGTTTTTGACAGAAGTTTATGGGATCAGTGGGGGAAGATGGTTGGATTGCATTGACGAGGTCTCAAAGAAGCTCTATGAGTGATTTGGGAAGCTCTCTCTGAGAAATTTTTAGCACTCCCTCCATGTTCATGGAGGTGAGCTTTTATAAAAATGTCTGAGGGGTGGCTATCATGGCCAATGTTTGGGTGCAATGAGATGCTTAAGTGGAGGGCAAAGAGGCTCCAACATCTCATTTGGGTGAGGTGGCCTCTAGGTTTGACTTGGGTGAAGTTTAAGAGGGGGTGGCCCTCTGTTTTGGCTTCTCCGGCGACTAGGCTGGTCGGCCATGGCAGGGGGAGGTGGCTAGGAGCTCAAGGATTCTAAGGGAATATGTCACAGCAATTAAATGAGTTGAGGTTTAGTTTTGGCAAAAATATCCAAGGCTTAAGAAAATTTGGAATCAAAATCCTTTGATTTAGGGGACCTTTGGTCCATGGCTTAGCTTAGGTGGTTTTTTGAGGTTTAGCTTGGTCACTAGGGTCCAACTAATGGTTGTGGAGTCATTAATTTTGTGACTTTGGGGTGACTAGGCAACATTTAGTTCATGGGTCCAAGTAGGTGCAAATGACCAAAACTTTAGTTTGGGTTAGGCTATCCATGTCCTTAAGCCAAATTTATTGATTCACTTGATGTATATGATTGTAATGAACATTTTTGTAGAAGGATGAAAAGGTTTTTGAGTTCAATTGGAGGGTCAATTTGATGGATTTTGGAGATTTTGTCAATTTGGGCATGTTGGGCTAGACTTGGGTCAAGGCTAGGGTAGGATTTGAATTTGGCTCAATTGAATGATCCAAATGATCAAGGGATATGTTATAAATATTTTTCATGAATGAATGGAATGAAAATTTTGGAGCTAAGGCAATCAATTTGGTGAAATTTAGAGGCATAGCCAATTTGGGGTGAAATTTGGGGCTTTTGACCTAGGTTAAAGTTAAATGAAATTGAGACTTCACTAAGGCCAATTTATGGTCAATTTTGATGAGTAGGAATGTTATAAAGAGTTTTAAACATAATCCATGGCCAGTTTAAGGGGCTATGGATTCAATTTGTTGAGATTAGGTCATGCGCCCAAAATTAGGGTTTTGACCTATATCAAAATGGGGCTCAAAGCATGGCCAATTGAGCTTGAATTTGGCTTATTTTGGTCACATTGAGAGTGAATTTGAGTTTGAGATTGAAATTTATGGAGATTGGGATCAAATTGATGGACATTTGAATTGAATTTGGGGAAATTTGGGCCTTTAAAGGCAATTTGGGTGTTTTAATCAATGATTGTCAAATTGGCTAAATTGTGTCATGTGATAGTTGAGAAAAATGAAATTGGGAATATTTGGAATATTTTGGAAATTTTTGATATTTTTTAGAATTTTTGGAATTTTGGGCTAAGGATGGGTATTTTGGTAATTTGGCAATTTTTTGTGATTTTGGGTAATTTGGGTGTTTTCAAAAGGTTCGAAATAATTTTTGAAAAATTTTGGGTATTTTGGATAAATTTGGGGCTTTTGGCCAAATTTAGGGGTTCAATGGTACTTGGGTAATTTGGTAGAGTTTAGGGACAAAAGGCTAGGATGGGTATTTTATGTAAGATTGGGGAACTAAACACCAAAAGTAAGCCATAGACCAATGGAAACCCCATTTGGGTCCTCTATGTACTGGTCTTAGCTAAACCCCAACTTAGGGCTAGTAGGTTAAGGGGACCATCTACATGAGTATCCCAAAAGTATCAAGGGATCAAAGTCAAGAAATTTTAGGTTTAGAGTAGTGAGTGATTGTGAGTGAAGTGAGTGCCTTAGCTCTAGCCCAACACCCAAGGTCAACCCTAAGGTCAAATACCCCTATAGTAACTCTCCTTGAGCTCCCTCATAATGACCCCACCTACTAAGTGCTAAGGTTAGGACCAATATGTGGAACTTCAAGTTGAGTAAAGAAGAGTTTAGAATTTCTAATGGTGAGGGTGCCTTTTCTAGCTCTCTAAGAATAGTTAATAGGAAAGTTCTATGGCTAGACCTTAGGCTACTAAAGAGAAAGACTAGACCTCAACCAAAAAATGAGGTCAACATCACTACAGTAAGTTTTTGAATACTAAAATGAAGTTTGTCTACAGTAGGGTTCACATAATCTCTTAAAGGTCTAAACTCTTGATGAATTTCAGCATTTTGATTATTTTGTTATGTCGTTTCTGTAATTTTTTTGGATTTTTCAAATTTTATAATTTTTTTGGTTTTCTGATTTTTCTAGTAGTTCTTTTTAAGTCAGAATCGTAGGGCACTAGTCCATCAAAACCTGAATTACTCATGCACTAACATATCATAAAATAAATTAAAAAAAAATAAAGTAAGATAAGATAACTTAAAGTTTAAATAAGACTTTCTAAAAATAGAAATTTGCTTTTAAAATCAAATTCTCCCCGGCAACGGCGACAAAAACTTGATCCCTAGATACAACTAATATGCAAAGTACAACAATAATTCAGATTATATTTCATTTATATTTCCTTACTTTGCAACAAAACTAAAAACTTAATCCTAAAGAAAAATAAAAATTTAACTTTTAATTTATATATATTGGGGTACTCCGCAAGTATAAGTATTGTTATCAAGTAATATAAGTCTTTTTTAGTAAGACATGAAAATCGAACCCATAGGGAGAATACACAATATGCACTATTGAACAACAAACTTTCTATTTTCAATAAAAAGATAAATATCTAAACTAAAGATAATTTTTACAGTAATGAAAATTTAAATATTTTTGGTATTTTCAATATTTTGATAAAACAACAACTATTTAAAAAGATTACTAGAGTTTTTGTAGAAGAAAAGCATTAAATATGAAAATATCTTTCTTCTTGCTATCAACCAATAATAGGTATATGAATTCTGTTGTGGAAGTATGCAAATTTTGTTGTGCCAAATAGGAGCAATAATATTCTTTAACCTTACTAGAGTGTTATAAAGAACATTGGCTAATTTAAAGTTTAAATAGTTTTAAAGACCGGCTAGGAAGGGAAGATACTATCCCTCACTCTAGAATTCCATCGATTCCCTCCTCCTGAGGGCTAACATCTCGTATCAAAACCTAAAATAATAAACCAAGTTGGGGGCTTTAACCTTTCACTCTAAAGTCCTCTAACTTTACAACCTTCAATGAATATTTCCCAATTTATTTGCACTCAATCATATGAACTACATTCTCATTCATACAAACTCATGTGATTCTTTCTAATTGTTGACTGAGACAATACCAGCCCAGTTCTTGCATTTTCACACAACAATTTTAACATCTGGATTGGTCAAATTAAGAAGTAAATGAAGTGCATGGATTTAAATCATCAAAACTTCTTCCATCATTGAAGATTAATACTTTCCACAACTTTCATCGAAAACTTAATTATTTATCATTTTAAGAAGAAAGATAAAGAAAACTACTCAGAATCTATGGAGAAAACAAAACCACACTTTAGTTTAAAAGAATAAATCATTGTCAAACCAACAACGTCTCAATTAAAATCAAAAGTAGTCTCAAAACAAAAAGATAAAAACTTATCTCATGTCCTCCACCAAACTCTTGAAGTTCCGTTGATTCTCTTCCCTTTACAATCACTTAAAATAAAATAACAAAAAGGATAAAATAAAGGTAAAAGTGGTGCCTGAAAATCTCTCTGAACTAACTCCTCAAATCAGAACTTTCAAAACTTTGAAATAATTTCATGGCCTCTTTCAAAGTCCCAATCTTCTTTCTTTAATAATTTTCCAGAAGGTGCCTTGGTTTCTCTTTAAAATATATCATGTTCGATGTATTTCCTCAAAATATGCATCATTTTGTGATAATTTTAGTCCATGGTGGTTATAACCACTTATTATGCAAATGGTTGCCTAAAAAATCTCTTCAGAATTCATTGAAACTAAATTTACTCATCCAATAACTGCCACTGATGCTTAAGCACGAGGCCTCTGATGCTTAGGCGTAGCCTTCTCATTTTAACAGGCGCGTAAGCTTCGGATCTGGCGCTTATGAGCCAAAACTCTTTTGCACATTTTTCACCTTTTTGCTCCAAATTTGATCCTTTTTCACTCCATTAAGCATTTTTCATCCTTTTTACCTGTATCTGCAAGAAAAACATAAAAATATCTTCCATTAAAGTGCAATATCTCAAAAATAGGTATAAAAATGTGTCTAAAAATACTATATATTTTAGGTGTATCAGATCTAGAACAACTCATCTTTCCTTAGAATTAAACATCAAGCCATAGGACTTTGAGGTCGTCTGTTTAGTGCGACATAAATCCTCAAATTTTTTTTAGGCCTTTGTGTGGCTTTGTTATACAATTTAAGCTCTAACTCATTTTAGGATTTTGAGGTTGTCGTTCATCACAACCTAAATTCTCACATCTTCTAGGATGTTTGTGCGACCGTTTCGCATAAATGTAAGCCCTAGTTACACAAAATTAGTCGGATGAAACATTTAAATAATTCTCTTTGAAATTGAATCTAAACCATAGGATAGCTTGGGAAGTCACCAAGGTTTTCCTCGGGATCTATGACATCCTCTAGTTTTTCTTCTTTTAGATTCTAAAATAAAATGTTCTACATTTGAGTCATTCTCATTTCACACCTCTTTATTTGATCTTTTCAAAAGTCCTATCATTTGGAAATTCTTGAAGACAATATGCCCTGATTTTTATCGAGAGTTTTCTTGGGTGACTTCAGTTATCTAAGATGTAATTAACTGAAGGGGCTTGCCCTTATAGGAAACTTTAAAGAAACAAGCTTAATATAAAGTCTATTTAATTTTTTGTATTAAATAGGGGAACTTATTGATCAACATAAAAAATGATTTTTCACAAACATAAACAGATATCATAAATTCTTTAGAATTGAGTCTCACCAGTAAGTAGTGTGTCTACCCTTCGAGATAGATGCATTGCTTGTGGTATTATGCCTGTTTATTTAAATTACTAATGATATGAGATCAATTTGGTCTTGTATTTTCAAATTTTAAAATATTATTTTTCATATATATATATATATATATATATATAAATTAAATTAAACCCGCATCGGGATATCCATTCTGGCAACTAACAACTTCTAATTTGGCAACCGACACAGGTTCTCTCAAATCTCACTACTCCACTCTTATTTTATCAGCTTCTAGCCTTCTCCCTTATCCTTTTTCTCTTAAGTATTTTTTTTTGGTAGATGAAATATAATAAAGAGCCCCCACATTTTTGTTCACTTCCAATTTATATCATCAGCATATTGAACCAAAGTTGGAACCGCTCAAAATGTCAAAAATCAGGTACTGACACTGGGGCACCGTCATGTGGCATCAGGGTGCTACTATATATTCTTCTATAGCTCCTTTGTGTCAGTGTCACAACACCTAGGAGCTACTATATATTCTTATTTCTCCATGTTTAGTGCTGGGTTTATGTGCTCTCAAGAAATTTACCCCAATTCATACACTTAGGAACTAAAAGGTGGTGCCCAAGTGCTTCAAATCCAGTGCCTTCATGCTACAAATCTAGGACCTAGTTTCCAAGCTCTTTGTTTGTGCACTCTAAAGGAGTCTTTCTAAAGGCCTGGGCGCTAGGTCTTTGCGCCAAAGCGCCAGAACACCACTCAACTCCTTTTTCCTTGTTTTAATTCCTAAAATGCTCTTTATGCTTATTACCAACATTTTTTCCCAACTACCTTCCAAAAATATAATAAAAACATATAAAAGGATACAATAAAGAGGAAAAACTAGCACATTCTATGAACACGTCATCAAGGATCTCTTACTAGAATCTAATATTGAAACTTTTGAGGCTCTCCAAAGGCTCTTGTTAAATTTTTAAAAGCACCTGAGAGTTCTTCCATGACTTATGAGAGCTAGCAAACTAGACTATCAAAATCATCTTAAACTTCCGAAAAGAAGTGATACTCCTACTGATAAGTTTTTCAACTAGTATACAGTTGTTTCTATTATATTCATAAAAATATTTAGATAAATGACATTTAAAGGTATTATTAATACGTAGTAGACACACAACGGGCTCAAATGAAGTTATGTGACATATTGGATAGTTCTTCCTTTTTATGACTCCAAAGATGGAAGGTTGAACTTCTACGGTGCTGCAACATATGTGATCTCTCTTAGAAAAAAGAATTATTTGATGACTTCTGTTTGTTTATCTATCTTATTTATTCTACCTCATCTTCTAAGGAGTGAAAAGGTTCTTTTTCTAAGACATATAACTTGTCGTCATTTTTTTCTTCTAATAGCTTCAATGATAGAGCTCTTCCCCAACTTGTCCTTGGTAGCCCCCTTTTTTTGATCACCGATCCTGACGATCTCATGTGAATTCTAGCACAGGGCTAGGAATGACTTCTTGAATTTTCTTATCTTAAAAATTTATTACTGTCATCATTTGAAATATTTTCCATTAATATGCTGCATCGAAAACTCCATGGTGTAATCCATCGCTTTTCTTCATTCCCTCTTATGCTTAAGCTCTCTTGTCTAGTTTTGAATATGAGCTCCAAGCCCATCGCACCTTTCATGATGTTGAATTATTTTAGGAGGTCTTAGATCATTCGCAAGCTAAGACAATCTGAACCTTAATGGGAGTGACCGATGCATATGAAGAAAATTGGATGTGTGCTCTACAATGCTAAACTCTTAACTTCTTTAACGTGTGGAAGGAGAGGATAGAGCGGACTTTAGAACCCTTTGAAGGTTGGAGGAAACATCTATTTATATGGCTCAAGATGACTCCCTCCTTGCTTTCGTGAAGTGATAGTGAGGGCGAGAGATAGAATTTAGAAAGCTATTAAGTTATCCCAAATGCTCTTCACAAGGCAATGGTTGGATGGTGGTGCGGGTAATAGGTAACTCATAAATGGATATAAGTATGCATCCACCTTTTAATCTTGATCTTCACCTTCATAATTGGACAGGTCCAGGGAATGTATGTTGGGTGACACAGTGAACTTTTGCGGATAGATCAAAGCAATGAGTCAACCCTGACAAAATGTTCATAGTGGGCTTGTTTAAATAGTGAAAGGAGTGGGCCAAGCCTATTTGAATTAAAGCAGGCCCCACGTATCTTCAAGAGGCCCATTTTCAGCGCTGCGTACATCTGAGGTTATTTTGGGGGTACAGGGGAGTTATATTCGGGTTATACCGGAGGTTACAAGGGTGTATAACCCAGATATAATCTCATTGTACCCCCAAAATTACGTCAGATGTACGCAGCGCTGCGTACATCTTATGTACGCAAATATTTCGCCATTTACAGGGATGTCGTGTGCTTCCTCTATCATTTGTCCATGGCGGTGAATTCTGATGTACAATATGAAAAAGTGCATTTCACTTTTTAAAATTTTATGTATTTTGAAAGATTTGTGTGTTAAAAATGTAAAATATAAGATTTAGGGGTTCCGTATGTAAATTCATTGGAATTGAATGGTACTTACGTAAATCTGCAATAAATAAAGAAAAGGCCGTATAGAACTTTATTTAATTATTTATACTGCGAGGTTTATCGGCATTTTCTTAAATTATTACTCAAGTAAGGAGGTCTAAGTTTTTCTTTCAGCAGAGTATTAAACAAGTTATCTCCATTCAAGAGCTAAATTAGATATATTTATCACTAGATCTTTCTGCCTTTTTCTTTTTAAGACGTGCTCAAACAATGCTAATTTCCCTTCATGATTTTAATTCCTTAGTTTGTTAAAAATTCAAAGGAGAAGGCAGAGGGCCGACTTCAAGTTTTGTTGGCTAAAAAGAAAAAAAATACCTCAATTCTTGTTAGTTTGTTAAATAATTTGCATTCTTAAACCTTCGTATATAAACCTGCTGGTGTTTTCAGATTAATTATTTTTCAATCAAGGTTTGAGCCAACGTATTATGTGATTATGTTTACCGTATTTAAACTCTACTTGAACAAGAGCAGCCGTGGAACTTTGCAACCAGGGTATCGAGCATCGGGAGCAATCGACTCCCCTTGGATATTTGCTAAACTGCCCTCCCAGCCACCGAAAAAATATTACCTCAGGAGTACTGATGCATCAGTACTCCTGAGGCAATATTTTTTCCCCAGCCACCAAACTTGAATGCTTAAAACTAATATATTAATTATTACATTTTTAAATTTAACAAATATTTTATAATCATTTTAAATATTTTGTCACGAAGATTATAATTATCTCATAAATTTTAAATTTATTATCTACTTTCTCTAATAATAATACAATTTTAAGAAATGCTGTTTATAAAAAATATTATAAATATTTATTTTATATTAATCCTAAAATAGCGCGCGTGTGTGTATATACATATATCTAGCTATATATATATATATGAAGCGAGTACTATGATCAGTTGGTCTGTCCTGGTCTGTCGTTCGATTCGCCCCAAGCGTAGGGTGTGGTACTCTAATTCTTTGACGTACTAGGGATGGCCAGGTTTGGTATAATAGCCTCCCGCCATTTCTTTAACATGTATATATATATAGATTAACCATGACCCACCTCATTCTCTCCTTCTACCCTCCTCGTCTATTTGATAAGTTTCTTCATTAAAATTTTGCATTTTCATTTTTTAAGTTTACTACTGTTATTTCAATTTTTCAATTCAATACATATTTGTGCTTATAGTTAAGTAGTTTTTTTTCTTTTTGTAAGTGTTATTTTGACCCCCAATTAATGAACTAAGGTAAAAGGGCAATTTGGTAATGTGGCACCGCCACCTACCACATCTCACCAACCGCTCACCTACCGGCCACTTACCGGCCACCTACCACCCACCTACCTCCCACCTACCACTCTCTTGCTTCTATAAATAGAGAGGGTGTAAGGCCTAGGAGAGCAAGGGAGAAGAGATCTTAAGCTATCACAAAGAATGAGAGAATAGCTAGAGAGTTAGAGAGGAGAAGAGCATCTTGTGGCCTTGTATCAAGGTGTCGCTTCAGAGGGAGGTCGTAGAAGGGAGATGAGGGCTCATCTCTATGTATAAGCTATGTATTCTCCATTTCTTTTGCCTTAGTGAAATATTTGATTGATTCCCTCCCGTGGACGTAGATCCAGTTGGATCGAACCACGTAAACGATCTGTGTTTGCTTGTGTTCTTTTTCGTCTCATTTCTATGTCAGGAAGTACATATCTCACAACAATAAGTGATAGATCAGTTAAAATTTGCTCAAACATATAAATCTACCAAAATGATTTCAGTTGATAATTTAGATCTTGCTTAGAGATTAAATTAAGTTGGTACCTTAAAACATGAAGAGATGCACGTTATGGGTTACATTGGATTTTACTGTATGGTTTGTTTAAAATGTATGATACAGTTTGTATTGCATTAGAAGATGTTATTAATGAAGTTCATTAAGTTAAGGAAGAAAAGTTGATGGAGCTTATGATATATTGGATTCATTTGATTTTATTTTTATTTTGTATCATGTAAAAAAAATCTCAGAATTTACAGAATACTTGTCAACCATTACAAAATAAGTCACAGGTTATCATGAATGCGATCCATTTAATATCAACAACAAATTAGTTTCATCAAATTTAAAACTTTAGAGAGTGAAGTTATTATATGAAAAATAAGATATACATATTTTAAATATGAATGCACCTTATTATGAAGACCAGTAACACTATCATCATGAAAAAGGAACTATTGTAATGAAACATCATCATTAAGTTGATATTTTCATAGTCAATTTATATACAGAACTACAAGGGACAAACAAATTTTATAAATATAATATAGAATTAATATTTCCTCATTTTATAGCAGATTACTGAGATAGCTATCGATCATTCAAAATTAATCATACTGATTAACTTGTAAAAAAGCCTTATTGTGATCACTTAACAGATATAGAAAAATTACTTATAAATTTTTCATTAGAGTAAGTTTAAATTGAGGCTCATCAAAATAAAATTTTCAATCGTTTTTACACTTTTTGGTCAATTGTTGGCTAAAACAAAAGAAAATATATACCATATATCCTCTTATGGATCATTTA
The DNA here is from genome assembly GCA_003013225.1 of Phalaenopsis aphrodite. Taxonomy (NCBI): domain Eukaryota; kingdom Viridiplantae; phylum Streptophyta; class Magnoliopsida; order Asparagales; family Orchidaceae; genus Phalaenopsis; species Phalaenopsis aphrodite. The sequence goes on from NEWO01000047.1 coordinate 702,478, forward strand.
ATTAAAGTGGTTTTGTCACTGCAAGTCTCAATATTCATAACTGAATGAGCATCTTCTACCATGAAGATTGTTAAGATAACATTACAGAGTAAAATGAAAAAAGATATTCTTGCATGTTTTCTAATAACATATATCAAAATTTATATTGTAAAGAGTATTGAAGTATAATCAATAATTCATGATTTTGAAGTATTCAAGAATCACCAAACATTATTTAATATGCATGTTCATAATAACTAGTTGAAAAGATCTTATTTTTCCCCTTATAAGTTATTCTTGGTATTTTTTTATTTATCGTATACCTTTATTTAAAAAAAAAATTAGTTTCAATTTTAATTTCAATGTGGGTAGCCAACATCTAGAAGTGATGGTAGTTAATTATAAAAAATGCTTTAAAAAAAGAAAAGTTATGTACTATTTTTATACTTAGATTAATTTATTTTTCAAAATTTTTAAAATAAAAAGACTCCAATTTTTAACAGTATTTTTAGTTGCATTTGTGGTGCGCAGATAGATTTGTAAATGATAAAGATTATTATAAATTATATATCCAACTTGTATTTGACTTAATACCTATCAATTTCTCTATTACATTATGAAATTTTTGTCTGATATTACAATGAGTGTAATATTTCAATTATTGAACATTTATTTATTATACTAACAATAAAATATATCAAAAAATTTAAAATTTATTCAGATTAAACTCTTTTTTTTTTCCTGCAAATCATCAAACTAGTGGATCAACTATTTTGTTTTATTTGAAAATTAAATCCATGTCTCCATGCAATGTGGTAGTAATAATGGTTGCCACAGTTTACAGGGAACAAAGACTGCCGTTACAAGTGTGCACCACGCACCACCTGCAAGCTTGCCTTAGAAGGTGCAGCCAAATGATGAATCAACCACTTTGCCCTTCATTTATAATTACTTAACCTTTACTTCAACAAGGTTGAAACTAAAGTACAATTTCTAATTTTACATTAATCGACCATATATTACTAGCAAATATTTTTCACAAGCATGTTTGATTGAATTAACTATTGCGCATATATTCATATATATTTATATCTAACATTTAAGCTTTTATATTGACACATACCATTTTGGTTTTAATAGCCTACTTTTCAAAAAATATATTTCATTTTTAAAAAGTTAATAATTGTGAGTTTTGTTATGCAATGTTTAGGTTTGGAATGTTATAAATATACATGTGAAAGTTTATATGTTAGATATCTAAATACAGAAGAATTGTAGGTATTTATGTAAATTCTCCCAAAAATGTAACTGATTTTCTTGCGTAACCAATATTTCTTATGTATATATATATATATATATATATATATATATTGCACAAAGGTCAGCTTGTAGGTCACAACTAGGAATATTTAACTTTATAAAGAAAAGACAGCTTAACCAAAAATTCTTGCCGAATTTTACGGCGAAAATGATGTAGCACTAATGTATTGTTAAACATTTGTTGTATTTTGACGTTCTTCTCATGAGTGGAAGTCATATTTTTTGCATTTGGATTTCGCCTATATTATTTGATTAATTTACCAATCAAAAACTTATAGTTCTAATTATCTTATTTTTATTTTATAGGTTTCGTATGCATTAGTTATTTTCCATCATGGTTCAGCCATGTTCAAGAAATGAAGACTCTGATTTCATGATAATGTTGTCCAGTGTTCATTTCAAACGAAACCACAAAACATGAAGAACTGCAATATAAGAAAGAAATATTATGGCAAAACCATAAATTAGCATGAAAAGCAAAAGCGAACAAAAGAAGCGCATAAGAGAAGCAGTAATTAAGAATTCTTCAATAAAGCAAAAGAGATGCAGACATGGATCGATATTGTTTCCTCCATCCACAAACTATGTATTATATTTATTTAAGCTGGCTTTAAGTTTATAATTAAAGCATCGTATTTCTGTTTTCAAAAGATATAAAAGAGAAATAAGCCCCCTCAAAAGGCTAAGATCGATTTTATTCTCTAGTTTTGCTTTGCGTATTAGATTCTTGTACTTCATTATTACTTGCAATGCAGGAAAAGAACCTTCTTTCTCAGGCAACCAACAAGAGCTTGAGAACATATGAAAGAAATGCATATAATTAAGCAGTAGCTTGATGTTTTCGACAATATCCAACAATGAAGTTCTCAGTTATGATATAAACTTTCATCGAAGAAAAATACAAGCAAAAAATCTAATGGATACTAGAAACAACACCCCCATCCTTTTCAATGCCCATAGAAGTGATAAAAGCAAAAGAGAAATTAAAATGGAACCATTAATCATTCCCTAATCTAGAAATTACAAGGTAGAGAAAAATAATTAACAATTTTCATTAATTTCTTCTTCCCTTCTAACCTTCTTCTTCATCAACCAAACAGCATCAAGCTCCACAAAAGAACTCATGAGCTCCAAACGTAACCACTCCTTTTTAACAGCACTCCATGAAGCCTTTCTCTTCATCCTCTGGCTATCTTCAACGTTTGGCTTCTTAGGCGCAGGCGGGCAATCTACAGATGGCCGAATTCTATGTTCCGGAGACGTTGGAGTATGATAACCTATCTCAGCTTCATCTCCAACATGGCCACCGCCATTGATATCTCCAATTTTCTTAGGTGAAACAGATGAAGCTGAGTCCTCCAGAGTGGAAGATGGAGAAGAACAGGAGAAGGAAGAAGAATGAGAAGAAGATGTGGTGGTAAATATTGAAAGATGATGATGATGGTGGTGGTGATGAGCATTCTCTTCTTCTTTGGTGAGTAGAGACAAGGTATTGGATTTGGAATCGGCCATGAATGAGAAGTTAGTGTGGAATTCCGGGAGCTTATGGCGGAGAGAGAAGCTACAGAAGAAGGCGACAGAGTAGAAAAATAAGAAGGCAAGGAATAAAAAAGAGTCTTCATTAGAAAGTGGAAACGTAAAGGACACTATTTATTTTTGCGTGTTTGTGGAGAAAATGTTAGAGGGATAAAGGGAAGTAGTTTATGAAGGATAATATTAATGACAAAAAAATTATGATTATTTAGGAGAGAATATATTAAAGTAATAAGAATGTTAGAAAATTTACATGAGAAACACTCAATTTTTATGCATTTACTTATCTCACAGCCAAACTTATATTCTTACACCCTAAGCACCCTAACGTATATATGAAAACATGGATTATATTATTTACACCTTCTTATGAAAAGGAAAACATGCTTTAGATGTAAAAATCAAAATTTAGGTTTTAGATAAATAAATGCATAGAAATTTGGTGCTATGTATGTAAATTGCCTGAAAAATATTACTAAAAGAAAATAGTTAATTTTTGGTAACTTATTTACTTAAGAGTGAGAACATTATTATTGCTTTTTATTACTAATGGCAGGGAGAGAGAGAGAATAGATATGTGTTTTAAGGCTACTTAAGGCCATTTAGATCCTATGTATGGGTAAGTGTATTGTAAAGTGTCAGAAAATTTGTGGCGGTATAGTGATTAATTAATGTATTAAAAGGAAGATCAAGAGTGTCTGCGCTCGCACGCACACACACACACATATGTTAAGTATAGCTGGAGGAGACATTAAGACTTTTATGCAGAAAAATTTGATAAAAGGATAAAACACGGGCCCTAGCCCAATCAAAATGACCCACTATAAATTCGTAAGTACAAAGATAAGCCCTTACTCCACCGCTGGGAAAGGGCTACAATGTTACAATGTTTGTCAATACATAAAAAGATTCACTATATTCTAAATAGATTGTTTGAGAGCTATTTTTACTTGGAGTTACTGACACGTCTTCAAATCATCTTATTCATTGTACGTTGTTGTATAGTATTTCGGATATCAAAATATTTTGTATATAGAATATTTTGTTACTCGACAAATTAATTCATCACTCAATAGACTACTTCATTACTCAACAAAGTTTTTGATTACTCTATAGACTACTTTGCAATTAAACAGTATTTCATCACTCAACATAGCCCACTAAATAACCCAGGGGCTGTGTGGAGGTCAGTGGTGTTTGGCAGTTGTGCAAGCTAGAAGTCATCACAGAGTCTTTATTCAGCAACAACATCAAAATTTAATTGCTTCTCTTCCTCCTCCTCAAGTGAAGAGAGGGTATCTATTTAAAGCCCTTGAAGGAGGAGAATTTTCATCCATTAGCGAGTGACTCCCATAACCACCCAATCGAACGACCCAAGTCAATTCCCCTTGATTAAAAAAGATTTTTTTAATGCTCTAATGGCCTTAACAACCTCAAAATCGGGTGATCATGGGCTCATTAAATTCCTCTCATTAAGAAAGTAGATTGGAATTTAGGTATATTAAATTCAGTGTTCATTGAGCCGCCAATAAACAGCTTAAAGTAGCCTAAATTGGCTCAACTACTTGATTTGGCTTAGATTGGATCAACATTTCTATCATTGGGTTTGTCTATTTGAGCAGCTCAGTTTGACAATAATTTACCAAATTAAAAATGTGAATGATTTTTAATTTGCTCGAAATATTTTTTTCCTCAAAAAATACCTCCATATATGTGTCACATGCCTTGAGATTCATGCCCAATGATAAAATTAATTGAAGACACATCTATTGCCCACTATTTTTTAGTGATTTAGTTTATATGTCATGAAAATAATCAAAATAATGAAAAATAAAATATAAAATATAAAATATCAAAAACATTTGGTGGCTGTCGCGGTCGGTTTTGATGGCATCCAACAATGGTGGTGGTGGTCTCTCACTGAAAATGTGTGTGATGCATGTTGGAGGCACTAATTCAAGCTAGTTAGTGGATATCTGGTTAGCTAGCCCATGTGGGTCATAGTTGGTCAACGTAGGTCATAGGTAGCAAAGTTTGCAGGACACAGAAATGCGGAACAGCATAGGTAGACCAGGTTGGGTCATGGCACTTGTGTTTGCTAGCCAAGTCGGGTCAAGCTGCACTATCAAGCATTAAGGTGATGGGATCACGAGTAGAGTAAGCTAGGTCAATGTTCCAAGTCAAGGTCATGAGAATCATTCATGTCACATGAATCATGAAGCATAACAAAAATTCATGTAGGTGGTGCAGATTGAAGGGTTGGCGCAAGATGGGTTGTTTCAGATTATAAAAAAAATCGTTACTTGGTTTTTAGCATAAAAATACTAGGTTTTTTGGCCTATAAATAGGGATGAATGGGAGGGGAAAAGTTACAATTCTCTTTTTTTTCTTTTTGAAGTGTCACTTAGAGTCCTTTATCCTATTATTGTGCCTTTTTCTGAGATGATTCTGCTTAAACTAGGAGTCCCTTAGCCTGTTGTTGTGCTTCTTTTTACACTAGTGTTATGCAACCCTAGGTCTTTTTGCCTATTATTGTGCCTTATTTTTTTTTATTTTTACGCAAGTCAGGAACCTCTTGGCCCACTAATGTGTGTTTTTCTTCAATGCTGTTGCACTTTTTTGTGTAGATTTTGTCCATTGAGATGTCGATATTAAGATAATCCTAAACCCAAAAAAATCAGAGAAAGTTCCAAAATCATGAAGATGCAATGTTGATGCTTTTTAAGGTTGAATTCATATTATTTCAGAGAAGTTACACTTTTTGATCAACATGGTGGTAAAATTTCTAGTTATGACTGATCAAGCCTGTTTTCCTTCTTAATGCCTATTAATTTATGAAGCAAATATGCAAGCAGAACTGTGATTTTGTTGGTGTTTGTGTTAATGAATATTCTAAAAACTATAGGACTTAAATAGATCTCGTATTCGGCGATTATGCTCACTATTGGGTTGATCATATTCTTCGAATAACACAGCTAATTAAAGTTGACATCGAAGATTTTGGTAAGGACTGACAGATTCCTTAGTGATATGCATGACCTTATATCTTTTAGGAGCTATTACTGCTTCCCATAAAAGAGTTGAAAAGATATTGGTCTATAAGATTTTATTTTGTGAAGAATGACAAATAATTATTTCTGTTCAGATCCTACTTTATGAGATACTACATATATTTGGATTTCAGGACCTCAAAGATTTATATTTTGAGTTACTTTACATCAACAACATTGTTAGGGAGGAGTTTCTATTTAATACATGTATTTCTATCCATCTTAAAAGATTATTTTGCAGCGCGGCTGGGGAAATTTCAGTAGAAGAGCCATAAATCGGCTCTTATGTGACCCGCAAAGTAGCCCTTGCAGGGTCGTGGCTACAAGATCCTTCTTTTTAAATAGAGTAAGAAGAGTGAAAGGGCAAAAACTCTTGGACCAATCATTTGAACCTAAAGAGTATGTTGACTCACTTGTGCACCAGACATCAACATTCTAATGAATATGTAAGTTTTCCTTTCATGTGTCAAACTTTATTGCTTTATACTTCTTTTATCTGTCTAACATGAAGCTATTTATTTTAGATGGCTAATAAAATGGATCTTGAGGAGGGGTTGAGTCGGGGTTAAGATTTTTCCTTAGAGAGTAGAGCATTGATTTTATCAAGATCAAATTCATTCAAGGGAAGTGTTGATATCACTTTTTGTCAGCCCTCCATTTAACAAAAATACTTAAAATAAACTAGAATTTCATTTGATGAGCTATATCTAATCATATTATCAACCTATGAATATCATGAAATTAGTTTCAGCAACTACTAGATAACATTTTATGTGAAGTTTTACCACGTGGTGAGCTTTATACATAAAAATTCATCCCGCATAAAATTTTTCAATAAATCTTCATTTTGTAAAATAGACTTTGTGAATGCATTAAGATTGTCAAAATATTTTGATTGTGCCCCTTCAAATTAAAATCAATTTTCATTTTGAGGCGCATTAAGGTTACAATAATTTGGATGATAATTAATAAAAAAAACACAATAATTATGATTTAGCCCTAAAAACAAACTCCAGTCAAATTCTAATTGAAAGTATAATTAAATTGATATGAAAGTAACAAAATTGATCAATTTAAATCTCATTTGAGATTTCATTGAGGAAATCTTACTTTTCTCATTCGAGAGGTAGGACCTACACTAACACCAATTTGCTTACCTTGGAGATTACTTTGACCAAAACCAACTCCATCATTGAATTCCTAAAGTCTTTAAATTTGTATGGGTCAAGGTTCGCATATCTGCTAAAACCACCCAATTTTGAACTCTGAGGTGCACACACACTTTTAGGTGGAGCAAACACACCACTTAGAGCTCCATCATTGCCCCCATTTCTCATAGAGGCATGCTTTAAGTTCCTAAACCTTCACTGTTGCACCCGCACCATAAGTAAGTCCAGCAGCGCCTTCTAGTCTAGCGGCAACACCCTCATGACACCACAATGGTGCACCCGTGTGAGGCTCCCCTATGGTGTCCATGCTTCATTACTGTGACTTGCATCATAAAAGTAACTAATGTGGGTGTGTCATAAGGTTGCTTGCCCACATTGATTATCTCTAACGCTCCCGCACAGCAAAGCAGTGCATCTATACCTATGAGGATCCAAGTTATTTCCTTTTTGATTATTTGCCAACTAATGCATCGCTTTGCTACCAAAGATCACTAAGAGCTCCACTAGCAATCTGAAGGACCTCCACCCACTCCTGCTTCATTTAATGACAATTAGGGGGACTATCCCTATTATAATCAATGGTGTTTTGGGTATATCCTATATTCTTATAAATACCCTTGCTTCTCCATAATTAGGAGGCTCACATTCCTCCACTCCATGCCTCTTTGTCATAGTTGATGAGGGCAAATTTAGTGTGTTAATTTTGTAATTATTTTTCAGTATTACAAAATACAAATGACAGATTTAATAATAAATATACAATGTAATCCCAACAAATGTAACTTTAATAAAAATAGCGCATCTTTAAAACACTTTTAAATTGCGGAATCCTCGTTTAAAAATAACGCAAGTATATGTATCACTAAAGTAATAAAGGGCTTTAATAAAGTCCTACATATCAATCTCACAGGGAAATTGGAAATGCCTGTAAGTAAGTTCTTGATATTATAATGTAAAGTACAATATTAAAAATGCAAAAAGTAAAGTGCGAAGTTTGAATATTAAGTAACAAGTGAATGCTAATTAAAATGCATTTTAAAGACAATGTTAGCTAAACTAAATGCTAAACTTTTAAAAGTAAATTTACAAAAATTAAAACCACGATGTTGTGACGGAAAGTTCAAATTTAAGTTACAATGAGTATTAGATTTTTGAACAAATTAAAATCATTTGAAAAAATATATATAAAAACTGTTTTGTGCCAAATAAGAGCAATCATTTTCCTTGTCCTCTTTCGAGTGCTATAAAAAATATTGATTAATCCAGAGTTTAGTCCCTAATTTCGTGGTTAGGCTGGGAGGACACCGCCTGCCACTATAGAGCTTCCACTACTCCTTCCCCTTAAGGCTAACAATCTCGCATTAGTTTCTAATTAACTGGATCAAATTAGATATTTTAATCTGTCACCTTAAAATTTTCAATTCTACATCCAAAAAAGTATATTCCTCTATTTATTTGCATTCAATTCCAAAGATGACATACTCTCCCATGAAATCCAATGTGATTCTCCCCATGTTGTAGAAATCATAGCCCTTTTGGAGCATATGTTTCTCACACATTTTAACATTTCAATTGGCCATATCGAAAAGTAAATGAAGATCGGAGTTCAAATCATCACAAATTATTAACATTTAAAACTGTAGAAAATAAAATTACTTCTTCACAAAACCATATTTCAAATTAGGTTGAAGGATAAAGAAGACAACTTAAAATTCATGAGAAAGATACGACAAAACACGGATTTCATATATAAAAATAAGTTTACAGAACAAAAGAAATAAAAGAGACAACTTATCTCACAATCCTTCCCAAGAAAATCTTTACAAGTTCTCTTCAAGTCATTCTCTCTTTACAAGCACACTCAATTATCTCTTAGAAATGTAATGAAGAAGAAATCTCTCACCTTCGCTCTTCTCTTACAACCATAGAAAAAAATCTCCTCTTCTCTTCTCTTCTTGCCTTTCATGCCACCCTCCTTTCACCTCTCTCTTAACTCCTTAAAGTCTTCTTCTTTTATTAGGGGCTGCCTCCTTTGAAAAGAATTCAAAATTACCTCCATAATTCCCTCCAAAATTCAACTCTTTTGAATTCAAAAGATGTTTCATTTGATCCAAGAGACATCCCTTCATAAAAGAACCTTCCAGTGTTTAGATTAATTGAATTACTCTAATAGGTGTGTAGAACAGGTGTCCCTTTGAAAACAAGCAAAATTTTTTTTCGAACCATCTTAATTTGCAAAAAGTTGTCTCTAGTGCATCATGCGCCAAGCCTTTATCAAATGGAGCATCATGTGCTATACTCCTAAAATTTTTTATTTTGGATCTAAATTTTGTCATTGTTGCCATTTTTGCTCCAAATGCCTAAAAATGATATACCTGCAATAAAAACATGAAAATACGCTTCTTAAAATTGCAATATCATAAAAAATAAGCATAAAAATGTACTTAAAACAGTATATTATTTTGATGTATTAAAATCTCCCAAACTTAATGATACTTGTCCTCAAGTGACACTTTTACTACATAAAAGCATTTGACTTAGTGTAGAGATTTACTTATAACTCTTATACTTTAGTTTAATAGATAGAATAACAAAATATAAGAAAAACTTTTAATAACTTAGATTCAAACTCTATGTTTAAGAATACTTAGTAATCAAATTTAAGATTTATGAATCTCTATTCATTTCAAGAAGAATTGCAATTTGTCATATTAAGGACATTTAGAAAATTCATATGAAAAAGAACTTCATGAAAAATTTACTAGGAATGTTACTAATACTCCAATACAAGTTTAGAAAATGTAATAAAGCTCCTTCCTTAAGTTGATTTAAGTGAAGCCAATTTTTGATAAGACATCTCCTCCTGCTCACTTATTTTTCTTTTCTTTTCTTTCTTCTTTTTTTTTCTTTTAGGTTCTTTTCAACCATTTCTTTTCTTTTTTTCTTTTTCTTCTTCATGTGAAGAATACTATATCTGGATAGTCTTTAATAATTTTGAACTTCATTATCCTCTTCTTACAGTCAAAACTCCAAACCTTTGTTCACTTTATAAATTCATATTAGTTTATGATTTTTCATAAAGTCTCATTCTTTTCTTCTTACATGAATCTCTAAAATTCTTAATACTTCAAAAATACAATTTCTTTTACTTTAAATAGTAAAACATAATTTATTCTATCATGCCAAATTCTTTAACATTAGAATTGACCTTCATTATTAAAAACTTTTCACCTAAATTTATCATAATATTTATAAACAAAAGTATAGTCATTTAAAGTTAAATCTCAATATCCCAGGTCATGTTAAATTAATTTTAAAAATATAATTAATTGAGGAAAAAAAATTAGTTTACTTCTTTTCAAAAGAAATTTTCCTTCCAACCAAACTTAAGTTTGTAAGAAATTTTAAAAAAGTTTTACTACAAAGTTTTAGTTGGTGAATGAAAATAGTAAATGCATGAAATAAAAACTAACGTGTAGAGAATTTTTTATTTTGAAATTTGCTTTGGTATATTGTAGGTACTAACTTTAAAAAACACAAATATGCTTTAAAGCATTAAATAAAACATAATATGTTCTAAAGAATTTGCTGAGAAGTAAAAACAAAAATACGAAAAATTGAAAAACAAAACTGAAAAACCAAAAATACAGAAAAAGTAAAGGTCTACAGTTACTATTACAATTATCTCCACAACACAACATGAAAGCATTTACTACAATATTTCTCAAATGAAAATACAAGACATTTCATTCATGAATAACAACACACATAAAAAACAAACTACATTAGACTCATAAAAGTATCAGTCTTCATCTCCTTCCTCATCATTATCTTCTTCTTCTTCTTCTTCCTCCTCTTCATCTCGAATAGAAGCATAGAAAGTGAAACTGAGGCAGTTAGGAAATTGCACATTGGGCTCACCCCTAAGATGTCTCACCAAAGCGTTTTCAAAAGCTATACCATGTTGAACTCTCCAATTCTTATACTCATTATTATAAGCATTTCTTGTTCCTATCTGTCCCAACTGAATTTTTGTATTAACTATGTCCAATTGTTGAATCATAAGCTGGTCCATAATACCTTAGATGTCCTTGTAGCTGATGTAGAGGGCGTATTCCTTCTTCCACCTCTAGGTTCAACAAATGATTCAACATTCTGAATCATATACCTTGCAATAGAATCTTTGGTTGCAATCTTTCTTCATTTCTATGGGACTCTACTCCTGATTGTTCACTTAAAGTAAAAATTAGAGCAGGGTATCCCAAACCATTAGCTTTAGAGCTACTAGATATACTCTGAGCATACTGAACTACGAGCGCACCAGAATTTATTGCTTTCATGTTCTGAATGCAATAGTTCAACACCTCTCTATCTTTTTAACATTGGCAAGATGATTTGTTGGCAATAGTTTAGCAGAGATGAAGTGATTCCATACCCTTAAGTGAATAGTCAACATGGAAGAGGGGAAGTTAACTATCTTATTATTCTTAATCTTCTACTCTCCTCTTCCATCAGTCAAAAAGGAAATCACTTCATCCAGTGATGAATCAGTCAACACAAATGCAACGTACTCATCATGAAATACGTTTCTCAGCCCATAAAAAGTATTGATCCGATCAGCAGTAAATTCAACTTGCTTACCTCTAACCAGTATGTGGTCACTCTCAGTGAGCATAAGGGTAACATAGAACTCCTGAATCATGGGGACAATCGCTACTGCAGTGAAGTAACATAATCTTTCCTAATTTTTAATGAGAATCATCTTCTCGATCTCGCCACCTAGGTTTGCAAAAGCCCATTCTTGGATCAATCTTCTGGTCTCCATTTGAGTATTATAACTATATTGAGCTTTGAACTTAACAAACTTTTGTGTATCAAAATCCTTGGACGAACTTTCCCTCTTCACTCAAGGAGCCATTTAAGAATTTATGAAAATCCAAATAAAAATCAAATAAATTACTAAATAAAAAATCTAAGTCCTCAAACAAGATTATTTGGTAAGAAAATTTTCACTATGAGTTTCTTCAACCTTTTTCATCAAAAAATCCCAAATTTTAAATCTTCCACAATGTAGGAAACATCCATGGTGAAAATAAAAAATTTCTAAGTTAAAATGAAGCTCTTACCAAGAGAAGATGAAATTTATGATTTTTGGCCTCCAAATTCTTCTCTATCGCCCTCAATAAGAAGCCCTAGGTCAATGTTTAGAGGTAGGAGACGACCAAGCAGTGAAAATGGAGCTTGTCATGCATATTTAATCTGTCGTGTTCGGGTCTTTGGCACATCATGCGCCGAGGATACGTAAATCGATGCATCATGCGCTAGAGCTTAAATTCACCAGATTTTGATATCTTTAGAAATTTGCTTCGTACTGCTTTACGTCAACCTCCAATTAACTCAAATGAACATTTCTAAACATACATAAACATCACTCTAACACCAAACTTTCAAAAACAACACAAAACTCACATTTAAATATAAAATTTGTGTTATTACAAACTAATAGTTTTCAAGCCAACAAACATCTATTTCAGTGTTTTAATCCTAACACTAAGATCTAAACATCTAAATACAAAGCATAAACATTGATAAAGTTCAATAATAGTGGTCAATGCAATTTAAGAAAACAAAGTAACTAAAGCAAATAATACTAAACAAAATGTTCGTGCATAAACAAAATTCAAATATTTTCTTCACTCTCATCCTCTTTGATATCTTCCATCGATTGGTAGTGCACATACAGGTTGTAGAAAGGTTGGTAAGGAAACTCATTTTTTGAATCCTCCCCAATCCAAGCATGTTTCTTGAACATACGTAATAAACTATCTTTAATACGATCAATATGTCCAAAATGTTCTTATAGTCTTCAATCCAGATGACCCAGCTTCTCATAAATATTTGCAACCACATGCATGAGATTCTGCACCTCTTTCTCTATCTTCTTGATCCTCTTCAAAAGTGCATTTGAATTGTAGTAAGGCTGAATAGGTGTGAATTCTGAGATTCATGATTCATCAGTACATTCATATCATTTTCATCTCCCATTCCAATGTAGTTGCAATAGACTTTTGGGTCCATCGACATCCAAGGATGTAGCACTTTTTCCCAACCTTGATAAGATACTTGCGATTGAATGCATACTAGGAAAAAATTGGATGAATGCCCCAGTCTAGTTGCAGATCCATTCATAATCAAACCCAAAATCGACTTTACAACTATGGCTCCAATATCAACAGGTTTTTCAGTTTGAATACAAAAGTTCAGAATGACGCTCTCTTTAGTTACCTTACCAATCTTCATGGTGGGCAGTAATTTCGTTGCAATAAAAAAGTGTCATGCCTTAGAAACAAGATTTATCAATGATGAGGAAAAACTTACAATTCCATCATCTCTGACCTCCCAATTTGCATCTTCAACCATAAGGTATCGGCAAAGTTCATTCATTATATCTCTCGTAGGGGTAAAATTTGCGTAATGTTAGATAGGCACATTCTCAATCATAAACATCTCATTTATTCTTGAAGGACTGAACTGCACAAACCTAACTCACACATAGACTCTTCCTTGGTTGATCCCATGATGATTTTCATAAAACTCTTTCACCACATGGACGACTATAATGACATTAAAGTAGAAAAACACTCCCAGCGCCTCTGTGCAAGAGTCTATTCCACTCGAGTATTCGGTGTGTTGAATCCTTGATTCATAAATCCCCTTTCTTTGATTAGCCTCTTCTTCACTAGAACTGGATCATGTAATTTTCTGCACATCAAAACAGACAAACTTTCTCCAGTTGAAAATTCCAAGTCTCGCAGTATTTTTGGAGTGGGACGCCATTGGATTTGAAATCTAGTGGCTTTTCCCTCGTTTTCCCCCTTAAAATAGACTTAGGATTCGTTTTTAAGTAGTTATAAAGAGAAGAGACTGCCCAAACCACCAAGAACCACCGTTTGAAATGTTTTAAGTCATTTTCATCACTGTAGCGCATCATGTGTCGATCTGGCACACATTGTGCCAGCTCTTTGGAAAGTGGCGCATCGTGCGCCAATCTGACACATCACACGTCAATTCCAAAAAGTGCGCTATTTCAATTTTGATCCAATAAATTCTCAATTTTTCCATAAAACTAAGCAAATAAAGATGTTTCTAAATATTTTTCTCAAATACACAAACTACATAAAGATATACATATAAATATACGTAAAATATTTTGAACCAAAAACTTAAAAGTAAAATAAATAATGATAAGTATGGGTTGCCTCCCACAAAGCGTATGGTTTAATGTCATCAGCCTGACGTTCCCAGTCTTTATCCTAGGTGGCCCAATATTATAGTCTCTTTAAAAACTGGTATTTGACCATCAAAATATGGTTTCAATCTGTGCCCATTCACTTTAAATATTCTATTACTCATGGGATCTTCAATGTTACTGCTCCATAGGGATATACTTTTATAATTGTGAATGACCCTTTTCATCTAGTCTTAAATTTCTTAGGAAATAATTTAAATCTTATATTGTATAATAAAACTTCCTGTCCAGGTTCAAATTCCATTTTTATTATCTTTCGATCATGTCATTCTATCATCTTTTCTTTATAAATTTACGCATTATTGTAAGATTCATTCCTAATTTCCCCAAGCTCATTAAATTGCAATAATCTTTTCTCATCAACTTTATTCAAATTGAAATTGAATGATTGT